>OY776091.1:31334428-31349327 GCA_963675205.1 Catocala nupta | reverse complement strand
CCCCCCCCCCCCCCCCCCCCCCCCCAATACCTAACCTAACCTAACCTAACCCTAACTACCTAACCTAACCTAACCTAACCTAACCTAACCTAACCTAACCTAACCTAACCTAACCTAACCTACCCTAACCTAACCTCACCTAACCTAACCTAACCTACCTAACCTAACCTAACAACCACCCTACCACCTAACCAACCTACCCTAACCACTAACCTAACCTAACCTACCTAACCTAACCTAACCTAACCTAACCTAACCTAACCTAACTAACCTAACCTAACCTAACTAACCCCTAACCTAACCTAACCTAACCTAACCTAACCTAACCTAACCTAACCTAACCTAACCTAACCTAACCTAACCTAACCTAACCTAACCTAACCTAACCTAACCTAACCTAACCTAACCTAACCTAACCTAACCTAACCTAACCTAACCTAACCTAATAACCTAACCTAACCTAACCTAACCTAACCTAACCTAACCTAACCTAACCTAACCTAACCTAACCTAACCTAACCTAACCTAACCTAACCTAACCTAACCTAACCTAACCTAACCTAACCTAACCTAACCTAACCTAACCTAACCTAACCTAACCTAACCTAACCTAACCTAACCTAACCTAACCTAACCTAACCTAACCTAACCTAACCTAACCTAACCTAACCTAACCTAACCTAACCTAACCTAACCTAACCTAACCTAACCTAACCTAACCTAACCTAACCTAACCTAACCTAACCTAACCTAACCTAACCTAACCTAACCTAACCTAACCTAACCTAACCTAACCTAACCTAACCTAACCTAACCTAACCTAACCTAACCTAACCTAACCTAACCTAACCTAACCTAACCTAACCTAACCTAACCTAACCTAACCTAACCTAACCTAACCTAACCTAACCTAACCTAACCTAACCTAACCTAACCTAACCTAACCTAACCTAACCTAACCTAACCTAACCTAACCTAACCTAACCTAACCTAACCTAACCTAACCTAACCTAACCTAACCTAACCTAACCTAACCTAACCTAACCTAACCTAACCTAACCTAACCTAACCTAACCTAACCTAACCTAACCTAACCTAACCTAACCTAACCTAACCTAACCTAACCTAACCTAACCTAACCTAACCTAACCTAACCTAACCTAACCTAACCTAACCTAACCTAACCTAACCTAACCTAACCTAACCTAACCTAACCTAACCTAACCTAACCTAACCTAACCTAACCTAACCTAACCTAACCTAACCTAACCTAACCTAACCTAACCTAACCTAACCTAACCTAACCTAACCTAACCTAACCTAACCTAACCTAACCTAACCTAACCTAACCTAACCTAACCTAACCTAACCTAACCTAACCTAACCTAACCTAACCTAACCTAACCTAACCTAACCTAACCTAACCTAACCTAACCTAACCTAACCTAACCTAACCTAACCTAACCTAACCTAACCTAACCTAACCTAACCTAACCTAACCTAACCTAACCTAACCTAACCTAACCTAACCTAACCTAACCTAACCTAACCTAACCTAACCTAACCTAACCTAACCTAACCTAACCTAACCTAACCTAACCTAACCTAACCTAACCTAACCTAACCTAACCTAACCTAACCTAACCTAACCTAACCTAACCTAACCTAACCTAACCTAACCTAACCTAACCTAACCTAACCTAACCTAACCTAACCTAACCTAACCTAACCTAACCTAACCTAACCTAACCTAACCTAACCTAACCTAACCTAACCTAACCTAACCTAACCTAACCTAACCTAACCTAACCTAACCTAACCTAACCTAACCTAACCTAACCTAACCTAACCTAACCTAACCTAACCTAACCTAACCTAACCTAACCTAACCTAACCTAACCTAACCTAACCTAACCTAACCTAACCTAACCTAACCTAACCTAACCTAACCTAACCTAACCTAACCTAACCTAACCTAACCTAACCTAACCTAACCTAACCTAACCTAACCTAACCTAACCTAACCTAACCTAACCTAACCTAACCTAACCTAACCTAACCTAACCTAACCTAACCTAACCTAACCTAACCTAACCTAACCTAACCTAACCTAACCTAACCTAACCTAACCTAACCTAACCTAACCTAACCTAACCTAACCTAACCTAACCTAACCTAACCTAACCTAACCTAACCTAACCTAACCTAACCTAACCTAACCTAACCTAACCTAACCTAACCTAACCTAACCTAACCTAACCTAACCTAACCTAACCTAACCTAACCTAACCTAACCTAACCTAACCTAACCTAACCTAACCTAACCTAACCTAACCTAACCTAACCTAACCTAACCTAACCTAACCTAACCTAACCTAACCTAACCTAACCTAACCTAACCTAACCTAACCTAACCTAACCTAACCTAACCTAACCTAACCTAACCTAACCTAACCTAACCTAACCTAACCTAACCTAACCTAACCTAACCTAACCTAACCTAACCTAACCTAACCTAACCTAACCTAACCTAACCTAACCTAACCTAACCTAACCTAACCTAACCTAACCTAACCTAACCTAACCTAACCTAACCTAACCTAACCTAACCTAACCTAACCTAACCTAACCTAACCTAACCTAACCTAACCTAACCTAACCTAACCTAACCTAACCTAACCTAACCTAACCTAACCTAACCTAACCTAACCTAACCTAACCTAACCTAACCTAACCTAACCTAACCTAACCTAACCTAACCTAACCTAACCTAACCTAACCTAACCTAACCTAACCTAACCTAACCTAACCTAACCTAACCTAACCTAACCTAACCTAACCTAACCTAACCTAACCTAACCTAACCTAACCTAACCTAACCTAACCTAACCTAACCTAACCTAACCTAACCTAACCTAACCTAACCTAACCTAACCTAACCTAACCTAACCTAACCTAACCTAACCTAACCTAACCTAACCTAACCTAACCTAACCTAACCTAACCTAACCTAACCTAACCTAACCTAACCTAACCTAACCTAACCTAACCTAACCTAACCTAACCTAACCTAACCTAACCTAACCTAACCTAACCTAACCTAACCTAACCTAACCTAACCTAACCTAACCTAACCTAACCTAACCTAACCTAACCTAACCTAACCTAACCTAACCTAACCTAACCTAACCTAACCTAACCTAACCTAACCTAACCTAACCTAACCTAACCTAACCTAACCTAACCTAACCTAACCTAACCTAACCTAACCTAACCTAACCTAACCTAACCTAACCTAACCTAACCTAACCTAACCTAACCTAACCTAACCTAACCTAACCTAACCTAACCTAACCTAACCTAACCTAACCTAACCTAACCTAACCTAACCTAACCTAACCTAACCTAACCTAACCTAACCTAACCTAACCTAACCTAACCTAACCTAACCTAACCTAACCTAACCTAACCTAACCTAACCTAACCTAACCTAACCTAACCTAACCTAACCTAACCTAACCTAACCTAACCTAACCTAACCTAACCTAACCTAACCTAACCTAACCTAACCTAACCTAACCTAACCTAACCTAACCTAACCTAACCTAACCTAACCTAACCTAACCTAACCTAACCTAACCTAACCTAACCTAACCTAACCTAACCTAACCTAACCTAACCTAACCTAACCTAACCTAACCTAACCTAACCTAACCTAACCTAACCTAACCTAACCTAACCTAACCTAACCTAACCTAACCTAACCTAACCTAACCTAACCTAACCTAACCTAACCTAACCTAACCTAACCTAACCTAACCTAACCTAACCTAACCTAACCTAACCTAACCTAACCTAACCTAACCTAACCTAACCTAACCTAACCTAACCTAACCTAACCTAACCTAACCTAACCTAACCTAACCTAACCTAACCTAACCTAACCTAACCTAACCTAACCTAACCTAACCTAACCTAACCTAACCTAACCTAACCTAACCTAACCTAACCTAACCTAACCTAACCTAACCTAACCTAACCTAACCTAACCTAACCTAACCTAACCTAACCTAACCTAACCTAACCTAACCTAACCTAACCTAACCTAACCTAACCTAACCTAACCTAACCTAACCTAACCTAACCTAACCTAACCTAACCTAACCTAACCTAACCTAACCTAACCTAACCTAACCTAACCTAACCTAACCTAACCTAACCTAACCTAACCTAACCTAACCTAACCTAACCTAACCTAACCTAACCTAACCTAACCTAACCTAACCTAACCTAACCTAACCTAACCTAACCTAACCTAACCTAACCTAACCTAACCTAACCTAACCTAACCTAACCTAACCTAACCTAACCTAACCTAACCTAACCTAACCTAACCTAACCTAACCTAACCTAACCTAACCTAACCTAACCTAACCTAACCTAACCTAACCTAACCTAACCTAACCTAACCTAACCTAACCTAACCTAACCTAACCTAACCTAACCTAACCTAACCTAACCTAACCTAACCTAACCTAACCTAACCTAACCTAACCTAACCTAACCTAACCTAACCTAACCTAACCTAACCTAACCTAACCTAACCTAACCTAACCTAACCTAACCTAACCTAACCTAACCTAACCTAACCTAACCTAACCTAACCTAACCTAACCTAACCTAACCTAACCTAACCTAACCTAACCTAACCTAACCTAACCTAACCTAACCTAACCTAACCTAACCTAACCTAACCTAACCTAACCTAACCTAACCTAACCTAACCTAACCTAACCTAACCTAACCTAACCTAACCTAACCTAACCTAACCTAACCTAACCTAACCTAACCTAACCTAACCTAACCTAACCTAACCTAACCTAACCTAACCTAACCTAACCTAACCTAACCTAACCTAACCTAACCTAACCTAACCTAACCTAACCTAACCTAACCTAACCTAACCTAACCTAACCTAACCTAACCTAACCTAACCTAACCTAACCTAACCTAACCTAACCTAACCTAACCTAACCTAACCTAACCTAACCTAACCTAACCTAACCTAACCTAACCTAACCTAACCTAACCTAACCTAACCTAACCTAACCTAACCTAACCTAACCTAACCTAACCTAACCTAACCTAACCTAACCTAACCTAACCTAACCTAACCTAACCTAACCTAACCTAACCTAACCTAACCTAACCTAACCTAACCTAACCTAACCTAACCTAACCTAACCTAACCTAACCTAACCTAACCTAACCTAACCTAACCTAACCTAACCTAACCTAACCTAACCTAACCTAACCTAACCTAACCTAACCTAACCTAACCTAACCTAACCTAACCTAACCTAACCTAACCTAACCTAACCTAACCTAACCTAACCTAACCTAACCTAACCTAACCTAACCTAACCTAACCTAACCTAACCTAACCTAACCTAACCTAACCTAACCTAACCTAACCTAACCTAACCTAACCTAACCTAACCTAACCTAACCTAACCTAACCTAACCTAACCTAACCTAACCTAACCTAACCTAACCTAACCTAACCTAACCTAACCTAACCTAACCTAACCTAACCTAACCTAACCTAACCTAACCTAACCTAACCTAACCTAACCTAACCTAACCTAACCTAACCTAACCTAACCTAACCTAACCTAACCTAACCTAACCTAACCTAACCTAACCTAACCTAACCTAACCTAACCTAACCTAACCTAACCTAACCTAACCTAACCTAACCTAACCTAACCTAACCTAACCTAACCTAACCTAACCTAACCTAACCTAACCTAACCTAACCTAACCTAACCTAACCTAACCTAACCTAACCTAACCTAACCTAACCTAACCTAACCTAACCTAACCTAACCTAACCTAACCTAACCTAACCTAACCTAACCTAACCTAACCTAACCTAACCTAACCTAACCTAACCTAACCTAACCTAACCTAACCTAACCTAACCTAACCTAACCTAACCTAACCTAACCTAACCTAACCTAACCTAACCTAACCTAACCTAACCTAACCTAACCTAACCTAACCTAACCTAACCTAACCTAACCTAACCTAACCTAACCTAACCTAACCTAACCCACAACCCGGCCTCCTCCCGCCGAGCGCGCATCGTTTCGCATCAGCTCTACGTTCGAAAAATCCAAACGTCGGCAAAAATGCTCGGAATTCAGTGATTTTGGTGTCATTTTGTGCGGGAACGTGTCCCTTATAAGTGTTGTGCAGTGTCGCAAACCAGGATCACAGTGCTTAACCTCAGGACATCAAAAACCAGATTTGAGGTTAGTTCACACAACACAAAAACTTTAAAACGCGTGCGCCGCGTAATCCAAAGCGGTGACCCCCAAATTTTATTACGGCATCGGCTGCGGGCACTTCGTACCTTTCCTTTAAGTGCCCCTACACCACTGTACCACCTCGCACCACCGAATAAAAGAGGAAATTCAAAATCCACGCGGCCACGCCCTTTTTGAAAGAGGCGCGTGCGGCTGCTTTTGGCGCTGGAATTGAGTTGCTAAGACGTCCACCAGCACCCCCCAGCCATCAGATTCATCCGGACGCACCGGGAAGTGAGGTAATTACGCATACCAAGAACCGAACTCGAAACCTCAACTTCTCTGACCTGTAAAACAAAAACGAAATCGATGACACCCCAATCACTTTACACTATCACCTGCGCCGCTCTCCAATGAATAGATAGACACCAAGTACATAATTCTACGACGAAAACTGGACCTTTGACGAATTTTCGCCCGGACCTCTGCTACTTTCGACGTTACAACCTAATGTTTGTTTACTTTACGTAATAACTTTTCAACCGTGTTTGTAACTTAGATTCTGTGTCACCATTATATCAACACAAACCCCACGCACACGAATCACTCGGTTCAGATCAATATAAGCTTAAGATAGTCTACAGTCAACCAACTTTGAGTCATCCAATCTGATATTATTCATTACCCATATCATACAAGTTTATTAGCGTACATAGAGTATATAGGCACTCTGTAAACTGACTTTAATCATTAGGATTCCGTTTAAAGAACATAGTCATCAGTTATCAGTGTTATCGCAAACTTAGACGCACGGCTATTTTTAGAATTTCGACGCTGTCGCCATCTATTAGATGTAGGCGGAACTTATTCGGCCGCGCGGAGTTGACGCAGTGTTTTAGCGCTTGTTTCCACCCTTATGTCCATCCCCGACCGCCATCGCTCCGACTCGCTGACTTTGTCAGACGAGGAGGGGCTCAATCTTGAGTACCAGTCCGCGGATGACGATCAGCGTCAACAGATCACCCCTAGCGGCCCTTTCGACTATTGCCAATTCGTACACGGCAAAATAACAACCGCACGACACTTACTCACCGCCGCTAAAAGTCTGAACAGAGATAATAAAAATAAAATAATAGAGATATTTAACGAAATAATCAGTATAGGCAAACACACCACCAACATCGACAAACAAACACAACAAGCCACCCCTCATAACACCATCGACCCCCAGACGCTCACCGACCTAAAACAGTCAATAGTGTCCGACCTCAGGGAGGTCATCAAGAACGAATTAAACTCGATCACCAAGACCACCACGTCCCCACAACCCCAGCCCCACCCCAGCTACGCGGCCATCACCAAATCCGCTCCAGCATCTCCCCCCGCCATACCAGTCACGAAACCGGCGATTATACTCGCACCTAAGGGCACCGTCTCTAGCCCGCAGGAAACCCTAAACGCGTTCCGCACCGGAGTAACGTTTCGCGACACGAATTTTTCACCAGCGGAGGTCAAATTCATCTCAAATAACAAAGTCAGAATTGAGTTCGACTGCGCCGAACATCGGGATATCGCACTCAACAAAATCAGACAGGCCAAGAGCGACCTGACAGCTGAGCCCTGCAAAAATCTTAAGCCCATGTTTGTGCTGAAGGGCATCACGAATAATACCCCGTGTGAACAACTTCGAGACATTATACTATCTCAAAACATATTCAATATCCCGGCTACCTCAGACGATCTCCAGTTTAAAATTAAACGCACCAACAGAAATAAACTACTGTATAACGCAGTCTTCACTGCTACACCTCCCCTTTGGCGGGCAGCCGTCACAGCAGGGAAACTAAACGTTGATCACCAGCGTATTCACGTGTGCGAATACACACCCCTCCTGCAGTGCTACAACTGCCTACAGTTTGGACATACGAGGAAGCACTGCACATCAAGAGACACAGTTTGCTCTCACTGCGCATCCCTCACACACCTCTATAAAGACTGCCCGGTAAAGAGAGACGAGGGCGCGACCGACTGTTATAACTGCGTCACCCACAACAAACAATACAAACGGACAGCCAACACACAACACAGCGCCACCTCATTAACCTGCCCCAGACTCCTAATAGCGACCCAAAACCTTCGCAACAGAACAGACTATGGACCATAGACAACACGTTCACACTCACACACACCGCACTACACCCCGAACACATAATACACGTAATCGCCCAACAACCACACTAACATTTACACAGGTTAACCTTGGGCGCGGCTATGCAGCTACACAAGAAGTCATTCAACACTGCACAAACACCAACACAGACATCTTACTAACATGCGAACCATACACCGGCAAACAAATAACAGTCAAAGACATACCAGGCTACACAACACACCAATTCCCCACCAACACACACACCAAAGCATGTATACACACCAAAAACAATATCGGCGCCACACTAGGACTCACACAACACTCCACATCCAACATGTGCACCATACAGCTTACAACACAAACAGGCAGGAGATTTATAATCACCTGTATATACATTGAACCCAACACAGACACTAACAACACACTACTCCAACTCCGCAAACTCATACTTGACAAGCGCGACGCCACCCACATTATAGCCGGTGACTTTAACGGGTGGCACCGATTATGGGGCTCACTCACCAATAACAAACGTGGCGAAGAGGTGGTTGATCTGACACTGAGCAACAATACATGCATCATCAACACCGGCAACACAAACACCTATGAATCCATGGTCGACGGACGGGTCAGAGGTTCGATTGTCGACCTAACTATCACCTCCGACAATATAGCCAACAACATCGATAACTGGAAGGTCGACCCCTCCATATGTCCGTCATCCGACCATCACGCCATCACATACACGCTACACACTACGCAACACTTCAAACCCAACCCTCATACCACAACATTCAGATATAACACCAAACTCTACCGCGAATGGGACACACTGAAAGACATATTCAAAACACAAATATTGAACACCGACATCTACACAATAGACATCGACACACTCAACACCCAACGGGACATAGACACATACACCGGCAAACTCACCAAATTCATCCAACACACATGCAACACACATCTACCACACGCTGGCAGACGCCCCCCTAGAGCACCGTGGTGGACTGAAGAACTTACCGAGCTAAAGAGACAAGTAATTAACAACCACCGCAGAATCACACAACTTAAATCTAGAAACTTGCCATTAACTGACGCTCTCGTTGAGAGAGACTCACTCAAAGTAACATATGCCGAAGCTATCAAAAAGACCTCCACAGAACACTTTAGACAGTTTTGTACCAGACAAGGTAAAGAGGATGTTTGGTCGGTCACAAATAGAATTATTAAACTCGGTCCGCCCACGAAACCACCATGTACAATAGAAATATCACCCGGCACATACACCACGTCCAGTCATGAAACGGCCACCACCTTCCTCCACAAATATTACCCAGACGACACACCCGACACCCCAGAACAACACTCAACACGCACATTCACACAACAACCACCTAACACTCACGACGAACCACAATTCACACAACACGAAATACTCGACATATTAAAACATATGAACCCCGGCAAGTCACCCGGCGCTGATCACCTCACTTCTGACATCTGCTATAACTTCGCACTCTGCTTCCCCGAGCTAATAACAAAACTTATGAATAGATGCCTTACATTATCCATATTCCCCACTTCATGGAAACACGCAATCATAAAAATTATACCAAAACACAACAAAACCGATTACACAAGCACCGCTTCATTCCGACCCATTGGCCTCCTGCCTATCCTAGGCAAAACACTGGAAAAACTAATAACACAGCGCCTCACACACCATCTCAACACAACACACACATCCAACGCCCACCAATATGGTTTCAAACAACAAATATCGACAACACACGCACTCACAGACATGCTCAATACCATCAGAACACACAAAAGCAACGGCCGGCACGTCACCATGATCTCGCTGGATATAAAAGCCGCCTTTGACCATGCATGGTGGCCTGCCATACTCACACGCCTACACCACGTACACTGCCCCAGAAACATATATACAATTATTCAAAATTACCTCACAGACCGCACCGCCACACTACACTACTCCGACGCAAAGGCCACCAAAAGACTGACCAGGGGCTGCATCCAGGGGTCCGTGTGCGGCCCAACCTTCTGGAACCTGATCCTGGATGAACTACTGGACTTGTCCGGTGGCTCAACCAGGGACAGGACACTGCCGGAGGGTTGCAACCTACAGGCCTTCGCGGACGACATTGTACTAATTGCATCACACAAGAACCTCATTAAATTACAACACAACGTCAATCAATGTCTAGCCACCATCTCGGAATGGGGAGAAGCCAACAAATTAACGTTCGGACCACAAAAAACAATAGCTCTCGCCTTCACACCCAAAACAAAACAAATACACATCAACATGCACAATAACCACATTCCATTCAGCCGCACAGCTAAAGTGCTGGGAGTCGTCATCGACGACAACCTACACTTCACACAACACGTAGATTACATTACTCACAAAGCACGCGCACTCCACAATAGACTCACTACATTCATACGACCCACCTGGGGCATTCATTCACAAAACATACACACCCTCTATAGAGGGGTAATAGAGCCCATCATATGCTACGCCTCTAGCGTGTGGCGCAAAGCCCTCGAGTTCAAGACTAACCGCAAAAAACTCCTCTCGGTTCAGCGGGGCTTCGCATTAAAAATCATCCGCGGATTCCGAACAATCAATACCACCAACGCCATAGCCATTTCCACACTCACTCCGCTCGACATTAAAGCAGAGGAAACCGCGGTAACCGAGAGCACCAGAATTGCAGGACACTCGAACCATCTCCCACATGACATTACACTCGACACACCAACACACCCATCCGAATTACTACACCCCGCACACCGCACGCCACATCCCTTCGACACTGCCAACACGCAACAAGAACTCGATGACCTTCTCATCAATCACCTGCATGAACACCACATATTCACGGACGGCAGCAAACACGATGAACTCGTGGGCGCTGCTTTCGTCGTACAGACACCCGACAACACAACTATCACCAAAACCTACAAACTACACTCTACCTGCACAGTCTTCCAGGCCGAACTAGTAGCCATCGACCAAGCCTGCAGATGGTTACGCGATCATCGGGTACATGCAGCCGTCATCATGTCTGACTCTAGATCGGCCTTGGAAGACGTTCAGAACACACGAAGCACACACAAACTCACCAACAACATACAACACTTCATACACACCAGTAACACCATAATAAAATTCATCTGGGTAAAGGCGCATGTCGGGGTACACGGGAACGAGGTCGCGGACATCGCCGCAAAAGCGGCAGCAGAGAAAAAGACGTCCCCTGTATACTACAACTTCCCATTAAGCTTAGAAAAGAAAATAAACAAAAGCATTAGCTACCAGAAAGCCGAAGAGAGATACCTTCTAAACAACAAGGGCATTAAAATCAAAACATGGTGCCCCACACTCACACACCTACACAAACTCATAAATACAACAGGACAAACATTCGCACTCACCCAACTTCTCACGGACCACGCATACCACAAATCCTACCTACACAGATTCCACATAATAGCCGACGACCATTGCCCCTGCGACGACACGACTACACAAACTTTCATTCACCTAATTACACTATGTCCTCGCTTCGCTCATACACGCTACACACATGAGTTAACCTGCACTCATCACGACACCGATCCATACAATATAACCCAACTTCTACAAAACGAAGAAACCATTAATTCATTCATAACACACATTACCTACATAGTAAACTCACTTAAAAAATTCAACAATACCTAACGACAATCATCATACACAATAATCATACCATCAATATCAAGCTTAATAACATAATAACACTACACTCCACACACCCACATATACAACCTCACACGTTGCAATCACTACTCATTATCGGTCAACGACCTAACGCTTATCAGTTATCAGCGTTATCAGTCATTACCACTCACCACACTTATCACAATAGTTCACCACACACCACACAGAAATAATGCTAATTTTAGAAAGAAAACATATGGAACTCAATATCGATAATCAGATATCTTATCAATTATCAGCGCTATCACATACCATAGATAGGCGCCGTAACCGTGCTATAGAAGTAGGCGGCTATTATTATTGCCTACCAGCTACCAGCGCTAACACACACTTTAGGTGAAACTGAATAATAAACATAATATTATAACAATACAAAAAATTTCACTGAACAAAAACATAAATTCTACAGTTGACAAACTCTAACCACAGAAAACTCCTAATAACTCCCAAACGGATTACCCCATTCACACAATTTCTTTTATCTCATCTGTTTTGGACCTGAACCTGTCAAACGACACAAGAAACAACATAATAACTACACAAACAAAAAATCATATTTCTAAGTTACGTAATATATGGTCTAATCGGCGCTTCAGCCTAAACGTAATGCTATTTTTAGACATTAAACACTAACGCCATCTGTTAGATGCTGATGGAACTCAATATCGATAAACAGATATCTTATCAATTATCAGCGCTATCACATACCATAGATAGGCGCCGTAACCGTGCTATGGAAGTAGGCGGCACTTATTATTGCCTACCAGTTAACTGCGTTAACACACATTTTAGGTGAAACCGAATAATAAACATAATATTACAATACAAAAATTTCACTGAACAAAAACATAAATTCTACATTTGACAAACTCTAACCACCGAAAACTCCTAATAACTCCCAAACGGATTACTCCATTCACACAATTTCTTTTATCTCATCTGTTTTAGACCCAAATCTGTCAAACGACACAAAAAACAACATAATAACTACACAAACAAAAAATCATATTTCCAAGTTACGTAATATTTCGTTCCCCCGAGCCTTAGCTTAAACGAAATGAAATGTTCAGAAACCAAACACTATCGCCATCTATTAGGAACTGATGGAACTTATTATCGGATATCTGATAAGTGATAACTTACCAATTACCAGTGTTATCACACACCATAGATAGGCATAACCGTGTCACAGAAGCAGGCGGCACTTACTAACCAAATAATAAACATACAATCACTATACAAAAAGTTTACTGAACAATTACAGACATTTATACATTTGACAAACTCTACCACCGAAAACTCCTAATAACCCCCAAACGGATTACTCCATATACACAATTTCTTTTATCTCATCTGTTTCAGACATAAACCTATCAAACGAAACGAAAAACAACATAATAACTACACAAACAAAAAATCATGTTTCCAAGTACGTAATATTTGGTTTCCCCGCGCCTTAGCTTATAGAACATATTACATATTACATGTTCAGAAACCGACCACTATCGCCATCTATTAGAGGCTGATGGAACTTATTATCGTAAATCTGATAACTTACCAATTATCAGTGTTATTACACACCATAGATTGGCATAACCATTCTACGGAAGCAGGCAACACTTATTAACCAATAATAAACATACCACCACTATACAAAAAGTTTACTGAACAAAATCTTACATTTTTACATTTGACAATCTCCACTACCGAAAATTCCTAATAAACTCTAAACGAATCACCCCATTTACATAATTTCTTTGACCCTATCTGTTTTAGACCTAAAACCTGCTAATGACATAATAAACAACATAATAACTACACAAACAAAAAATCAGGTTTCCAAGTTACGTAATATTTGGTTTCCCCGCGCCCTAGCTTATAGAACATATTACATATTACTTGTTCAGAAACCGACCACTATCGCCATCTATTAGAGGCTGATGGAACTTATTATCGTAAATCTGATAACTTACCAATTACCAGTGTTATTACACACCATAGATTGGCATAACCGTCCTACGGAAGCAGGCAACACTTATTAACCAATAATAAACATACCACCACTATACAAAAAGTTTACTGAACAAAATCTTACATTTTTACATTTGACAATCTCCACTACCGAAAATTCCTAATAAACTCTAAACGAATCACCCCATTTACATAATTTCTTTGACCCTATCTGTTTTAGACCTAAAACCTACGAAATGACATAATAAACAACATAATAACTACACAAACAAAAAATCATGTTTTTAACTTTCGTAACTTACGTAACAGTCTTTTATGCGCTTAAGCGCGCAACGCTATTTTTACAAATCAATCACTACCGCCATCTAGCAGATGTGGGCGGAACTTACTTCTGGACCTACAAAGCTAAATTCAAATCATAGTTCATACTACATAGACGAGAATTCCACAAATGTATAAATATAAGCTTGAGTTATCTTGAAGTCAATCAATTCTGAATCACTCAACCTACATAAATAGAGTGCCTATATGCTTTATGTAGCGCCTTCACCACCAGAACATCGTTTAACACACACTTTAGATGTAATCATATTTTAGAAACCAAACGCTGACGCCATCTGCCATACGTAAGCGGAACTTATTATTTATATAAAGTCACTACATATG
>OY776091.1:24731178-25094228 GCA_963675205.1 Catocala nupta | reverse complement strand
CACTTTCACCAGATTAGTTCCACGCCTACATCCCAGAAAGGTTAAGCAGAAGTGTATTTCACACACGTTTCGCCAACAAATGCCAACCTAATAGTGGGTGAGCTTACTACCGTCTATCGGGCAGTCTCAGACTCCGTGCTGCTACTGAGAATAATAGCCCATAACACTTTACTCGACTTGGTAATGGAACACGAGACAACATGCACAGCAGTCACTGTCACTACCTGCTAAATACATAACCAAGGACATTTTATGGAAAACCCCACATCTCCGTCCTTTATTAGTCGTTAACTCAAGCATCTAGGGCCAGATCGTCACGCTATCGCTTAAAGCCACTGCAATGTGACTACAAAACAAACCATGAACGAAATAACGATGGCACAAAATACCGAAGCAATTTCTTTCTTTTCAAATTCAAAACGAGTTGCAGAGATTAGGATCTCTACATCCACATAGTTAACTGTGCCATATAAAGTTAAACCGAAACAATGGAAAGCGAGATTCTAAAAGATATCGCTTTTAAAGTTTCGCTACCAAATTAAGTGTAAGACTAGCTACACAAGACGACACTTATTATAAAGTTTACACACATTGGAACTAGTTTTGAAATATGTGTGTGTTTTAAAGCACCGATAGATTAGTGTGCAACCGTTGGACTGACTACGCAGAGGTCTGGAGATTGATCCCAAGGCAACTCTGTCTTTTCGAAGTGTGTGTTCGTATTAAATAGTTAATCATCGCTCGCTTTAACGGTGAAGAAGAATATCATGAGGAAACCTACATGCCTGAGAGTTCTGCATAACGTACTCGAAGATATGTGAAGTCTACACCAACCCGCGTTGGGCCACCGAAAAGACGCGGGAGGCCCTACGTCGCAGAATTCTGAGCCCCATCGCACCCACCACGCGCTAACAACTGCCTCATGTTACATCCGCGTCAGTGACCAGCGCCGTAGAGCAAGTAGATGCGTCAACCACTGACTTAGTATACCGGACCACAACATCCACAGAATCCAGCCAGAATCATACGGCACTTGCATTTTTTTAAGGTGGGTAATCCGCTATTGGCATCAGTACTCCTAGCAACACGCTAGTAAAACCACTAGCGTTAGTTAGTTGGACGTGTGTTATCCGCACTTAGCTCCACAATTGGGCCATTGTGCGTAAGTGACCGACGCGAAAAGTTGTTCGGTTACTCATACCACCCCAGCTCCGTCCAGAAACCCTACCTTTTCAAGCCGTATGACAGCTGTGACTGCTTCCTGCTGTATGATGAGGTGTAGGGGTCTGAGGTTTAGTATGACCTCCAGCGCTGTCGTGGGAGTTGTTCTCATACAGCCTGTCGTCGCCAGGCAGGCGAGTCGTCGTAGGCTTTGTAGTTTGTGTATAACTGTGCTTAGAAGAGTGCGGGACCACCAAACTATGGCGCCATATTTTATCATGGGACGTATTATGTCCGTGTAGAGCCATAAGGTTATAGATGGTTTGAGGCCTCATTTTTTGCCTATTAATCTTCTGTATTGCCAGAATGTTGTACATGCTTTGGTTATTTTCGTGTTAAGGTGCTTACTCCAGTTGAGCTTATGGTCGAGTACTACGCCCAGATATTTGACTTCTTGCGATAGAAAGCTCCGTTTCAAATAATTTTGGCATGATAGTCAACTGAGTTTTCTTTTATGTGTGAAAAGGACCAGTTCTGTCTTAATCGCGCTCACCGTCAGTTCATGATGGTTACACCATTGTTCTATGATTCTGAGGGCTGATTGCATGCGATTACAGATTATGTTTTCTGAGTCGCCTTTGATCAGAATGGCTATGTCGTCCGCATAGCCAAACGTGTAGTAGCATCTGCTATTAAGGCGTTCTAACAGGACATCTACCACGATGTTCCATAGCAGCGGCGAGAGTAGTCCTCCTTGTGGACAGCCCTTCACTACTATACCTCTCGTGGTAGAGTTCACCGCGAATTGTATGGCCTGCATCTTACACTTCTCTCTCATCTTACCACTAACGCATCGATAGAAGTATAAGTAGTAAGTATTCCTGGTGTAGCAAGGGTACATAGGATGCGGTAACAGCTTACTATAAGCGAACTGTATACTCGTCTGCCACCTGGATTATTGTGTACACCAGGATTAATCCTGACAACACAGTCGTTTCACCAGTGTGTTGCTAGAAGCATTCCTGATGTAGCAAGTGCTTACTATTAGGCTAGTCGTATGCTGGTTATCCTTCTTAATAAGATAAAAACGTTCAGATTTGAATTGGCTCATAAAGCCGCGTGTGTTTATCTGTACGTGAAGTCAATTTATTTCGCCATTTGCAAAATCGCCAGCGCGATTTGTGGACATTAATACCAAATTTTATTCGCCGGTTGCGCGAAGTATTTTCGCAATATCATGGATGTATACTACAATAGACTCTAAATAGCTAAGTCTACTGTGAGAAGCCTTAAACACACACACTCACAAAATGCAAACGTAGATGCAACTTTGTAAAGAGCTATTTAGACTACATAAAATTTTACTACGTCGTAATGCGCCTGCTACCGAATAAACATAATATGGAATATATTATATTCATGCAGCCTTACTGTATTGGCAAACAATTCTATGGCCTGCTAGATGGTAAAATGTTAGTAGTAATCCATAATATAATCACTTGCAATCCCTAGGGTATCACTCACGCATTGTCGACTTTAAGCAAAAGGACTTTAAGATAGGTATGAACAGGTTTTATTTCTTCTTTCCCTTGAATGCGAGAGATATGTAGGTCGGGTGGATCAGCCGGGTGAAGCGCAGTAAGACTGTTACTATTTTTACGCCCAGGTTTCCTGTAAAACGTTAGTAATGCCCCGAGCCACCCGGCTCATTAGAAGTAATTTCGATTCTATATAAAGAAATATTTTTATATTCTATATATAACAGTTATACGGACTAGGTAGGGTACGGTAGAGACTCCGCCACTACTATCAACCTTTTCTTGAGTTTGGATTATACGAGACAAACAAAATTCATATAAAGTTTCAGTTGCATAGCTCTTATACTTTAGATTTTATTGATATCTAAAATCTCCGATTTCGTCACTGACTCACTCACTGATCATTAAAATTGTTAGGTTACTTTCTGAAGCCCTAGCAAGCAGAAATTTGATATGTAAGTTATTATTAGTACAATTCGATCTGCAGAGCCTGTGGTGAACAGGACGAGTCCATATCGCACCTACTATGTGAATGTGACGCATTGGCTAGATTGAGGATGGGTCTGATGGGATTGGCATATCCAAACCCTGAGGACTTCAGGCTTCTCCCTCTAAAGTGTACGCTACGACTGATGCAGTACATTCATATGGAGATAGCTAAGGGATAAATCTTGGGGCCGACACAAAAGATCCCAATGGGTCGAAGTGTCTCCAGTCTGTACTGACTGGCCTCCACACATAAGATAAGATAAGATAGTATTAGTAAACAAACATTTCTAAATCTTGAAACTTTCACATAAAAAGTTTTTGGTGGGATACCATATTCTATCGTAATGTAATATAACCTGTAGAATGCCGAACTTTCGGGCTAAATGTTGATGCTATTTGCACTATGAAATACATGCACGCACGTGCACGTAAGGTTTTGATCATTTTAAACCCTGCCATAAATTGATCCGAGCATGGGAGTAATGTGACCTTAAAAGAAATAATTCGTTCGGTCCGTAGTTTCAATTGAAGAAATTTTATGTTTTTAAAACTTACTACCGAAAACCCATTGTTAACGAAAATAAAAAACAAAACCACTTGTCATTCCGTAACTATTCATCACGCTTTATATATTTTCGGTTACATCATAAAACTGTATCAAAAAGACAATTAGACAACAGAATAGAACACAACAATTAGATAAAAATCTGTTGAAAGAACAACATATACAAATGGGTGGTCACAAAAAATATACGCTAATGTGTATCACACAATGCAGGCATAATTCACTTTCGCTGCTAAACAATGAAGGTATTAAAGAGGGGACACGGACAGGAACAAAGAAATTACTCGCCGGAGCTAGGGGGACTACACAGCTGGTTATTGTCGGACAGCTTGACCACGCGTTAGTTTTGTGGGTACGCTTTTTTAGTCGTCTCTTTGATAGGTTTGTTTCCTGTATCGAGGGTTATAACAAAGTGGAATTTAGCTCGTTATTGCCGACTAATTAGAATGCTAATAATCCAGAAAGAAAGACTAAAATAGGCGAAATTTCTCAGATTCAAGACATTCTAACGAGAATGTAATGTGAGTACATCAAGCAACAAAATATTGGAAACAGGCGTTAGTCTGTGTAAGTATGTATCTGCCATAATAGGCTTAATGCGTGTGTTTTAACAGATAAAAATTATTCAATCTTTTTGTTGATAACACTATTTACAATACCGTACTGACATTCAATGTACAAATGTGACTCTTCACAAAAGTTCAAAATATCTCTTAACTTGACTATGATTTTTAATTTAGCATTTATGTTAGCTGTATACCAAAAATATTTGACTATATTATATGAAATTTTGGGCGGCATCCATAGGTATAGCAGTGAATTTTCTGCACATTTCCATTTCTAATATGGTCACCCCAACAATAGCTGGCCATACATACATTCATGTACAATTTATGACTATAATATGGTTGGTAAATTCTTTGGGGCTATAAAAGTACCAACAAATTTGGGAGATATCTCAGTATTGTGTTGCAAGAATAAATAATGTTATAATTACGTCGCGTTTTCTAATTACATTTAAGATAACGCGTTCCAGAAATATTTACTAGAAAAAGCTGGTTTTAACACACATTGTTTAATTAGATAGTAACTTTATTAGTGCGTAGAATTACATATTTGTTTATAATTAATACCTTTTTAAGCATGGCTATCAATATGAGATTTAAAAAAAGAATATATGTGTTTATTTTTAAGATATTGTAAATTGGACTCGTTGATCTCGCAGCATAGGGTTAGTTATTTTGGCAAACGATTATGAAGTCTCGAATTGAATTTGAACTGAATTTCGAGCTAAGCTTTGTTGGAATTTATTGTTAAGCAACACGGAGTCTTAAAATATGCCTGGTAAATTATAATAGGCTCTCTCTCCATTAAGTTGTAGGTACAAAAACAAGACTAGCGAAATAGGGATGTAATAATACACCTCTATATTAATTTTGGAGTAATTGTATAGTCTTCTTCTTTTTTCTTTTCGTGTGGTTAGTGGCCAACCTGTTGTCAAGAGTTGTTCAAGCCGCCCGTAGGCCTCTGACATGGCTTAACGACTGCTGTCAATATGGCAACAACCGGGACTGACCTTTTACGTGCCCGGAGACGCTCAGATGAAATACCATTAAGCGGTCACCCATCTATAGACTGACCGCACCCAACGTTGCTTAACCTCGCTAAATCGTTTACCGATCAGTGAGTACGACTGGCTATGACATATATGAAATGTATAGTGACATTGACCTTAGAAAGATGGGTATGTATTGCCTAAAGTCGATAGTAGTTGAATATTACTAAGCTGCGGCGACCAGTAATTTATATTCTTATTCAGTAAACTTTAGCGCCTGAGATTCTTTGCGGCTCAGAGAACATGATTGATAGAACAAGTATATAATAATTTCTCCGTGCAAGAAATGAACCCGCAATAACCAATAACATTTGCAATTACAATCCCACCATTTCTATTGTGCTATCTATGCATTTAGGTCAATACATTACAGTAAAGAATCTCTGCACAAGAAATAATTATTATCATAATTAGAGGGTAGACTAAAACAGCTATAGTATCGGAATCGTTAGTGTTGTGTGTCGATATACCGACAGTTCGAATATAAATAATAGTGACCAAATGAGGGTAGTTGCCGAAACCCGCACTTCACGAAGGCACCGCTGAGCTCACATCAGTCAACCCGTGACAAGTCAGTCGAAACATCGGGCAATCAATAGGTATTTATTACCTTTTAAATACTTTATCGCGATTAAGACCCGTTGTCTAACATTATATTAAGTATGTGTACAAATCGCGATAGTCTAAAAACTTTTAAACCAAACAAAGTCATTTTTTAAAACTCAGCGTCATGTTTAATAACAAACAACGCGCCGAAGATTCCTAAACAGACTTTTTTCTAAAATTAAATATAAAAAAGACCCTACCCTTCTTTTAAATTTTCAAAGCCGCATTGAGCCGCGGTCTCAATGAGAGCGATAATGGGAAATCTTTGTTCTAACGTAAGAATGATTATGAGTTGTTGTTTGACATATGTGTAGTGTATAATGTATACAGAACAGAATTAAGGAATAATAACATATTATATTAAGTATGACGCGGATTATTATTAGTAGTTATTCTATTAAAACTATATTATTATTATTATATTATTTGAAACAGGCGAAACAATTAGTTACTTGTACAAAAGGTCCTCACGTGATATTAACTTACGTTGACGCGATTGTTACATATTGATTTTGTTGTGTACTTTCATTCAATGGTTTTTAAATACTTAAAAGCGCGCAAAGCACAAAGTCAATATCTAAGTAAGTAGAATAAGGATTTTTCCTCCGCCTCTAAATATTTAACTGTGCATACTAGGTAGAAACCATGGTCCATACAACCGATCAAGTTATTTTGTCAAAATAACAAACCTCAGTAATGACAAATAAAATTGTAGTCCACAAATATTTATAATATCTAGATATTAGATCTAGTCTGAGAGTTCTTTGTTACATGTTTTTAAATCACATACAAGAATATAACCTAATGCGAAAATCGGCTTTTAGAAAAGAGGTTTAACCACCCATTACGGTTAAGGAACAACCATTTAAACATATTACAACCACTAATACATAATCGCTTGCACTTACACCTGGGCCTCATCGCGTGTTGCCGTGAGAACGCCACCCCGATTACAGCGAGCGGAATCAAAGGCGCCGCTGGTGCATTTAATCGCTCTTCCTATTTGCCCCTCACATGTGCAACTTTAGAGCAGTTTAGTGTTAAATACTTTTATTGATTCTATAGAATCAGAGCGATAAGCGAAAAGAATTATAAGGGTTTCGCCCTTGTAATGTAACGTACAATATGCGATAGAAATCTATTGCCATTTATCTGGCTATAGCAAAAAAAATCAACGACATTTTAAAAAGTGCTCTGACGCAATCATTACTTAGGGTCAAAATGTTTTTAAATTATTCTTCCTTTTATAGTCGAAACAGCTTCGTTAGTCCTGGGGCATAAGTTTGCGCTTATGGTGCTTAGAGATCGTTGGGACGCCTGTGTTCTTGGGTCGTACTGTTAAGAAATTCCTCAGAGGACGATATACGCGGCGCACTTCAAGAGACGATATTAATCATAATATTCATGACAAGTGACGAATGAAATCAACCGCAGACAACACCGCTCGATATAACAATAATTTAACATCAGCTCTGTTCATAAATTGACGCACTGCTGGACACGTGTCTGTTTTCAGTTAGAAATGTTAGACCACAGTCCACCACGCCGGCCTAGTGGAAGTTGGCGGGCTGCCCATATCTTTAAGAACATTATGCAGAGCTCTTATTTATGTTGCCTCACTTCTTTCCTTTGCCTTAAAGCAACCGATGCTTAACTATTTAAGAAGCACACAACATCGCAAAGTCGAAGGTGCGTGCCGTAGGATCAATATTGAGACTTTAGAATGGCTGTTCAACCACTTCCCTATTATGCTATTTCTGGCTGTCAACAATATAACACTATGTATGTAGTTATCGCTGACATCCTTATCTGTATATATATAACTCTACCGTTACTGAGTGACTGACAGACAACGCACAGCCGAAACTACTGAACGCAAGAAGCTGAAATTTGGTATGTATGTTCCTTGGAGAGTGTAGAAGAGCACTAAGAAAAGATTTTTGGAAATTCCACCCCGAATGGGGTGAAAGGGGTGAAAAGGCGCGGTATAACCAAATTCCACGCGGGCAAAACCGTGGGCGAAAAGCTAGTATTGTATAAAACATAACAAGCGGATATCCCTAGACGCAGCTTAGCGTGTTTCCTGCTTTTTGAGAAATTTACAATAGAAATAATTTGTCTGGAAATATATTTCTAACACATTTAGAAACATTACACCTACGAATTCAGCGATACCCTGTTCAACCCTAAGACTTTCCAAGTTAAGTACGTCACTAAAAATTATAAAACAAAGTCCCCCGCCGCGTCTGTCTGTCTGTTCGCGATAAGCTCAAAAACTACTAAACGGATATTATGAGGTTTTCACCAATAGACAGAGTGATTCTTAAGGAAGGTTTAGGTGTATATCTAATTTGTTAAGATTTTGTACTACCCGTGCGAAGCCGAGGCGGTACGCTAGAATTAAATAGTTAATTATCATTCTCTTGTCGGTGAAGGAAATATCGTGAGGAATCCTGCATGTCAGAGACTTCTCCATAATGTTCTTAAAGATAAGTAAAATCTGCTAATCCGCACTGGACCAGCGTTAACTGTTGCGTTACCCTACTCACACTGAGGCCCGTGCCCAGCAGTGGGGCAGTAAAATACTGAGCTGATATTATTATATATTCAATTATTAGGCACATTAGCCATCTAATCATTGGACGAGGGTTACCTAACTTTTTTGTGCGACGGGACTGTCCGACGGTAGAGTGTTTGCACGAGAACGGTGACCGGTAGCTCGCGTGCCGATGATACACGCGACCATGTTCTCACAACGATAATGGTATTCGTAATGTAAACAAAGTCGAACTCATCCCGTTGTCTCGTGGAAGCTTTGTTAACATCCATACTAACATTATACATTCTATCATAATAAAAAGGAAAGCTTCGTAGCCAATCTGAAGGAGCAGATACAGATGAATGAATTTTTATTCTAAATGGTAAACAATTATGCGACCTGCCTTGATAGTCACTTAACCTATAATAACCTTGGCCTCCTTGAGTTTATCCTGATGATAAATGATCTGCCTGAAGTAATAAAAAATGCAGGCTGTTTACTTTTTGCCGATGACCTAAAACTGTTTCTACAAATAAAAACATGAAGGATTGTGAACGACACGGAGATATAGACAGAGAGATTGGAGTCACAGGAATGGGCTGCAATTTAATGTGTCTAAATCTAATGTTATGTCCTACACGCGATCAGCTGTAAAGACAGTGCAATCCACGAAGACGCGCCCCACCAATTTTTGGTTGAGGTGATCGCGGGGTGCGGGGAGTTTGAGACTCGTCACGAAAGTTGCTCTCATTTATATTTTTTTTAAATGTCGAGAAAATCACTGGATGTTGTACTTAAAAGCCAGGTATGTAAATGATATTTACATTGTTTAGAAGTTTGTAGTTACTGAAACACATGAAATAAGCAGAGGAAGGTAATTTAATTTTGAAAGTAGCAAAATTTATTATAAAAATAATATAAAAATGGTAATATTATAGTATATTAACTAATAATCACATAAAATAAACACAGCTAAAAAAATATAAAATTGAAGTAGAGCATCTTTCCGTTTGACCGTGACGCTCTCTCCTGATTAGTCTATTCATTGTAGTGTGCGCGTGCACTCGTAGGTAATTAGTGTGTACCGATAAGATTTGAGTTTCATTGTCATTGGCGGAAGCTTGCATACATACTGGGTGTAAGGGACGGTGTAATGAAAACTTTACTAACACGTCATTCTATAGGTACTTATCTCGACGAAAACTTATATTAATAAAAACCGCAAGATGAAAGATTTTATATTGATTAATATAATTACGCGGTACGCAATGGATTGCTACTGATACAACGCAACTCTCATGCTTTAAATCACGCCAATTTAATAACATTGCTGTATTTTAGTAAAATGTGGTATTAATTGATTTTAATTTAATAAAATGTTATGATACACAGTCAGAAAAAATAAAAATTTCAGATATAAATTGGGATTTTTCTGACGAAAATTCCAACGATTGTAACTCAGAACAATGGTCTGAATCAACTATTTCAGTTTTCGGTACACTGTCCCTTACACCCAGTATACTATAAACGGTTAGGAGGAATAGTGAGGCGCGTCTTCGTGGATTGCACTATCTGTACCCTTGCACTATACCTATCACATGAGACAAGAATTAATTCCACGTGTCACATCATTGTGTGACTTGGGCGTCTTGTTTAATGCGGCTCTGAGCGACAATCTACATTATCGCATTAGGAATATGCCTGCAATGATAATTGTATGTGTAATAAATAAATAAAACACATATAGTCTCTCAAACATATAAGCTGATATTTATATATATAATACGTAATTAACGGGGTATTAACGCGACCATGGATAATGTTTACCTTTTAAGAGTCAGCTTTTGACCACGGCCGGTGTACCCTGGTCGAGACGTCAAGCATTAAAAGGTGCATGATCGCGTTAATATCCGTTATGTAAAATATATATAATGCAACGCGAAAGTTTAAAAGTTATTAAGCTAATATCTAGTTCGCAATATCAGACGTAAAAGTCGCGCGTTGACTCTATAATAATATCAGCCCTATCCATAAATTGCCCCACTGCTGGGCACGGGCCTCTTCTTAGTGTGAATAGGATGAGGCAATAGTCCATGGTCTAAGGAAAATAAATTAAAAGTGGCATATAAGGAAAATAATAGGAGAGGTAGAAAGAAGAAGAACTCTTAATGATCAGGCGAAACGCAGTAAGTGTTGCTACTCTTACGCCAGTTTCTATTATGCTGGAGAAGAGCCGGCCTATCAGCGAGATATGCCCAAATAATCTGATTAATAGGAGTATGCTTAAGCTAATATATGAATATCTTTATAAACTTTATAATAGTTAGATTGCCTGGTTACATCAGTATGTGTTATAGTAAATACAATCCTGCCTAACCCAGGGTCCAGCCCTTGAGGGGTTAGACAGGATTGTATCCTTCCTTCAGGAAGGAAGCTTAATGTTACGTAATTAGTTAGCAAGACTAAAAATCAAACTAAAAATGTGCTTTCGTTAGCGCCACCGCGAGCTACCGGTCACCGTTCTCGTGCAAACACTCTACCGTCGGACAGTCCCGTCGCACAAAAAAGTTTGTCGACATATCTAATGTTAGGTAACCCTCGTCCAATGATTAGACGGCTAATGTGCCTAATAATTGAATATATAATAATATCAGTTCAGTATTTTACTGCCCCACTGCTGGGCACGGGCCTCAGTGTGAGTAGGGTAACGCAACAGTTAACGCTGGTCCAGTGCGGATTAGCAGATTTTACTTACCGTTAGCGCCACCGCAAGGTACCTATATACGACAAGGTCGTTTATAAAATTTGTACTTACTTCTCATCGTATAATTTCCAGATTCAACCAACAAAAATTAGTCACTTACCTGAAACAAAATAAATTCTAGATTAGTTAAAACTATTAAAAAAAATACATGCGGGGTCCGTCTTTGGGGACTACAGATAGAAGTGAAAATTAAGTAATTAGCGTGCGGTGACGATGATGCGAGTTTCACGCTTTTTGTTCACCCTAAAAGTGCTCAACGCACCTAAAAAAGACTTAAGAAGTATTGAAGTAGCATCAAAAAACCACTGAGAATACATTATATTAATTACCAAATTATTAAATAAAACATCTTAAGTCTTTTCCATATATGTTTTAGTACCGACCAAAGAAGCATTTAGCCTTCTACCAAGCACAGTACCAAAATTCGTGTTGGTATTAAAAATTCGGTAACACCAAATCCCAATAACACTCGAATCATAACTCGAATCCCAATAACATCATTATCAAACCCGGCCTCACGAATAACAAATATTTACACCACAAGAACATCAAGGCAATCTAAGTAATATAGTGTTTATTTTAAAATCTACTAGCAAATTGGGTTATATCTTACCAATAAGTTGTAGTACATTAAGGGGTTAAAAAGCCTTAACTCCTCCAGCTAAGCTAGAATGCTTGCGTCAGGAATGTATAATTGGGGGATTCGAACCTAAGACCCACTACTAGTAATCCAATTCTATCGTACGACAGGTATGTTCCATTATGCTACCGCTGCTTTAGGAAGCGACAAAGTGTAATGAATAATAACTCTTATAACCACAAAATAATACATGTCGTAACTTGCACCATTGATGTCACCGTATCAACAATATTATTGCCAAACGTAATGACTCAGCGTGTTATTATTGCTCACGTTATCACGGTAACATGCGATGACGTCACTGTACTGACTCATAGGCCACGGACGTTCTTGGAAAGAACCCGCAGACGGTTGTATATACCGGTCCGGCTTATATAGAATTATGTTTATTTATTTTACTGTCGTGGTCGCGACCACTGAATGCAAATTCACAAGAGGTGGCGTTCGATTCGAGTCGAGTAAAGAGTTAGAGAGTTAAAAATGGATCACATTAAGCACTATTTCTCCGATTCACCTCGGTTTTTAATTGAATCCTATTAGACTGCCTGAAAGCTGCATTAGAATCTGTTCAGCGATTTTTATGTGATGCCTGACTAGACACTTCTAAAGCTACTTTTTTGTTTTCCGTCCGAATCACATATAAAAAAGGCGCAAATATATCACAAATCAAATAAGGATTACACCAAGTATGTATGAGCTATCTCAACAAAAAATACGGGTATCCAATAACCTGATCGCCCGATATATAGACGTTCCATACAACTTAGAGACCAAGTTAAACTGGACACTGCAACAAAGTCACTGGCACATTAAAACCAACCAAATCTCCACTACAGGACCTCAAAATTAAACAATCGTGAAGCACTAAGCTACGCTTGTTACTTCACAAAACACAGGCACACTATAAATCCTTAATCTTCTATTCGAAAACATAGAGGTGTTAATACAAATGCTAAAGCGGTAGTCCGCCCTCCGCCGCTAGATGGCGTGGTCGCCTGGGGGTGTCACTCCGTTTAATTATACAAGCCTGAGTCTAAGCCGACTGTTCAGGCACTTGGCATACGAATTTAATTTGGGAACGTAGTATTTTGAATTAAAAAGAGAATATAAGGGATATTAGGTTTGTGTATAGCAGAGATTTTGTTTTAAAAACACTTGATTGTAAGAATGGCGTTGTGGTTTAAGTTGCCGTTGATACAGCGCCGAGTGTTGTAGGTTCGATGCCCAAAACGGAACAAATATTTGTGTTATCTATAAATAATTGTCCTGCATCTAAGTGTTTGTGTCCGTTGTTGGAATGTTTGTTAAGTGCTCCGCGACACAGGCATTATTCTCATTGCGGTAATTAAAAAATTATTATGTAAAATTATGAAGATTTTGTTTGTTAAGTCAAAAATAGTTTCTTCCTTTACTTCTCGTTCACTTGTGAACGTCAAAATATCAGGTAAGTGAGTGTACTAAGTAACTGTAGCTATATTTAGGTTAGTTGCTAAGTTCAGGCAAAAGTCAGGTTGAAAAGAAATCTTGATTTATACCTACATTTTATATATAGGATATTTAAGCAAATACATAGTCGTAACTCATATATCCCCAAAGGTATAGCAAAGGAGGATTACATGGGTGAAATCGTCCTCTGCCTATCCTTTCACGTGATAGGATCCCTTTACTTGATAAAATGTGGTCATTTCGCTAGCTGAAACTTAAATCACACGTAATAGGAGCCGAGCCTTTTATACAGCTTTACAAAACTATGCAGCTAATTTCGTAACAGAAAAACCCATTTACACTTTCTTTGATTTGGGAATCGTACCCATGACCTGAACACTTATTGAGCGCATTGCCTATTTTTTATTCTGAATAAGCTTGCATTGCACCATGATCTCACCAGATTTTAGGCGACGACGAATGGAGCACGCCTGCCTATATGGTACCTATTTACTCACGACTTAAAGACGCCCAGATCATACTCATCGGGAAAAACAGACGTGGGTAATGCGTTACTCCATTATACTAATGCCACAGGACCAATGCTAATAGCTCAAACTATACAATATAAAAATTAAATCGTGTGACCCACTTTTAACAATAACCTTTATAAACAATTCATAAAAAGTATTTCTGCAGTAACCCTTCTAACACAAATGTATTAAAACACAATGAAAATACATACGAAACTCAAATTATCATAATATATTCACAAGTATAAACAAAACGTCCAAGTCACGTACTATTTCGTGCATTAAAAACAACACTATCAAAATACTGCATAGAAATGTAAGGTTAACTTGTAAAGAAATATTGTTCATTTGACCCAGTTATTATAAAATCGTATTTGGTTCAGTTTATTAGTCAGAATTTTAACTTTAAATCTATCATGAGTAAGTTTCACGCCTATATGTTCAAAGGGGTAGGCACAGATGTATTACACCTACGTTTCAATAGCTGTTTCAGTAGTTACAAATTGAAGTTTGGATTAAGATTGTCTTAATAATTGAAATTAAACTACTATATACGGATTTTATCGCGTTGTTTATTTAACACTGTACCTATTACATAATTTTGAAAACTGTTACACTACTACTACTAAATTTTACTAATTTATGCTAATAAAATTATTACACTTACTTTCACCGACGTTTCGGTTGCTTTTCAGCAGCCATGGTCACGGGGGACTCCGTGACCACCCGTGACCATGGCTGCTGAAAAGCAACTGAAACGTCGGGGAAAGTGTAAACCTAAATATAAATAGTTTTAATAGCTTTAATAATTTTATTAACATAAATTAGTAAAATTCAATAGTAGTAGTAGTGTAACAGTTTTCAAAATTATGTAATAGGTACAGTGTTAAATAAACAACGCGATAAAATCCATATACAGTAGTTTAATTTCAATGAATAACATTCGCGTAAACAGAAGACAATGTTGTCTTAATAACTTTTAAAATCACAAAACAAAAAACATCTGCTTAAATCCAAAATTTCAAAACACATAAGAAAACAGCTTATAAAATTATACATCTGGAGCATTGCTCTATACGGAAGCGAAACATGGACAATGACCCAACAAGACCGGGAAAGACTGGAAGCTTTCAAAATGTGGTGCTGGAGGCGCATGGAAAAAATCAGCTGGACAGAAAATAAAAGCAACATAGAAGTACTGAGCCTTGTCCAAGAAGAACGCAACATTTTGACGACAATTGAGAACAGAAGAGAAAAGATGTTTGGCCAACTTATAAAACATGACGAATTTTTAAAAAACGTCATAGAAGGAAAAGTGGATGGAAAGAGAGGAAGGGGCAGACCTAGAAGGGCATTCACAGATAAATTAAAAGAAAAGGCGAAGGTCATGTCTTATAAGGAAGTCAAGGTATTGGCCGAAAATCGAGAAAGATGGCGTATACTCCACCGACAAGAGCAAAGCTCTTAAGTATAAAGAAAAATTACATGGGACAGATATATTACGTAACGGGTATTAACGCGATCATGCATAATGTTTACCTTTTGATGTCTGACGTTTAGACTAGGTTACACGGGCCGTGGCACACAGTCAGTTTGTGACCACGGCCGGTGTAACGTGGTAAACATTCTGTACAACCTGGAGAGCGAATCCGAGATTTCATTTCTTAATACAGTGAAAATTTGTCATAACAGAGTTAAATGACAGCACTCGCAGGTAGTTTCTAGAGGATGATATATGGATAAGGATGAGGAGGATATTCAAATGTGTTTGGATTATATAAACTCCCCAAAGGAATAAATCCTGTGCCGCCGGGAACTTTACAAACATACAAACAACGGACATAACGAACACCCAGACTCAGAACAACCATTTGTGGATCACACAAAGCTTTGTCCCGTGTGGGATTCGAACCCACAATACTTGGCGCAATGGTAGTAGCGAGGCGACCACTACGCCGTCCGTGGACTCACAGTATAATTTCAATACTTTACCAGTGCGTCCTGTGTTGTGATTTAATTTAGTAGACGGGACGAAAATATATATGAAAGCTAGTTGTTCTAAGGGGTGCATCTGGTGTCCATTTTTTGAATGGTAATATTAATTGTACAATCTCCAACACAGCGATAGCTCTTAATTCAGATGATGTACTTTCAAGAATACCATGCACAACAGCAATCACACACACACAGACTAAAACTACATGTGAAACATGCAAATTTTTGTTCCATACTGGCATCGCACAAACCTCGGCGCGTTGGCAAACAAGAAAACCACTTAAAACCATTAAATTAGAGAGGTCCACTCGCAGCATTGGTAATCCCTATAGAGTACCCCGATAGATAAAGTACTTCCACCTTGGAGAAGATTACATCTAAATAAATTTGTGTTGTGTTTATGTGGTGAGTATACATAGAGTTCTGGGACATTACCACCTTTAAAGGTTTGTTTTTACTACGAGAGAATTAGACAAAGCTATAGACTTTGTAACAAGCTATCTTATGTGCAAGAATGAGAGGCTACACGTACCCTGAAGCTATTGGACGCATTGTTGTTGGTATGAGAGGTAGCAGTGCCTATACGCGAACTGGCAGTAGAGTGATTTATGTTTCCTGCACTAAAGCGCTCAGATTGGGCAGGACATATTTAAAATAATTGTACCATCTACTCGAGAAGATGAAGAAGAAGAAGCGCTCAGGTACTCTATGCAGAAGTTGATAGAAGGTTACAGCCAGCCAAGCCGTATGCTTTTTCTATTTCGTAGTCATGGTGGTTCGGAGGAAAAAGTTCTTTCAGTAAACGGATATCTCATATCGCGAGCAGGATTTTTTTTTGTTATTCAGAACACATCTACTGCGTTAGAGTTCAAGCCCTGTATCGCAGGAAATTTTACAAACATACAATAAAAAAACAAAGTAGACTCAGAAAAATATTCTTTGTGAATCATGCAAACTGTTCTTTGTGGGATTCGAATCCACGAAGGCAGCACCTCCCTGCAGTCTTCACAAAATTATGCCATTAGTACAACATTTTTTTAATCAAGTTGTATGTTTTTATAATTAAATCCCCTCACTTGCTTAGCGCCGAAGTATAAAAGTAAACAAGTCGAGCGCCGCTCGCGCCGGGCCTGGAGCCCCGGGGGGCGGGAGGACCGCGGAAGGGGAGAGGGGGGACGAGTTACTTCATTATACAGAGTGTAGCTAAGCTGGGTTGTCGAAGCGGCTGAAGTTAGCACATGGATTTAACTGTGCGAGTGGAAGACAATCGCTCTGGGCCTTGGGGACGACTCCTCTCACACCAACATGTAACATTTCTTATAGAAATCATAACTAATATTATAAATGCGAATGTGAGTTTGTTACGGTTTCATGTCTTTACTACTCAACACATCATCATGAAATTTCGCATACATGTTATCAGGGGAAAAGAAAAGGACATAGAGTACCTTTCATCCAGAAAAAAGTAGGGTTACTAACCTAACCTACCTATTACGCGAGCGAAGCCGCGGGCATAATCTAGTATGAAATATATTAAAGGAACATTATGTGTTCAACTAATTTCTGTCCACGTAAATACTACGCGAATGCACCGAGGTAAAAAGTATCCTATGCGTTTATCTAGGACACGAGATATCGGCGTGCCAAGTTCCATCCAAATCCGTTAACGAATGAGTGAGTAACAAATAAACTTTTAACATTGATAATATTAGTATGATTGAAATTAAACTACTATATACGGATTTTATCGCGTTGTTTATGGTTCATGGTCACGGGGAGACCCCCGTGACCATGGCTGCTGAAAAGCAACCGAAACGTCGGGGAAAGTGTAAACCAAAAATAAATAGATTTAATAGTTTAAATAATTTCATTAGCTTATAAATTAGTAAAATAAAATCAATAGTAGTAGTAGTAGAGTAATATTTTCAAAATTTTGTAATACAGTGATAAATAAACAACGCGATAAAATCCGTATATAGTAGTTTAATTTCAATGAATAACATTCGCGTAAACAGAAGACAATATTAAATATTAGTATTTAATATTGTCTTCTAAACAAAGCTTGCTTCGTCTTTTATTTTTTTGATTGATTCTCTATTTGGGCAAAGTGATATTAATTAAGGAAGTTCTTAGTTGCACAACGGATCATAATCATACGGTGGATCGCCGGTTCGGCTGCCATCAAGACCAAATAAAATATGTGCCAAATATTACAGTTTGGTGTGAGAGAAGGTCTAAGTGCAGCCAGGGGTTAGTCCTCACCGTTGACGTCTTCCTAGTCGCGCCAAATCCGTCGATGTACACCCGGACTAATTAAATTCTGCTACAGCGACGTAAAATTTGAACAGACTTAATTACCTATCCAAATTGGTTGTGTTATCATTTGCATACAACGGCATTATGTTGGAATACTGAGAAGGCATGTATTATGTATTCAATCCTCTAAATCAGTCTTACGTAAGTACATTCTAAGGTTCGTGTAGCCGGTTTAGATCTCGTTAGCAATTTATTGATACGTGAAATATTGAAAAGGTGAATGTTTAACTGTGGTTGGTCCCGTAGTGTAAGGTTGCGCTTTGTTCACCTACGACATATTGTGAAGACCTGGGTTCAATTTTTAAAATGGCATATTATATTGTATTTTACCAGCTCTGAGCAGCATTATCAGCTAGTAATCTGACGGATAGACGATGAAAACCTTATGGACTATCACGATATATACCTAAGCATGTTTAGAAAATATAAAATTTAGCAAATTAATTAGGAATTGTCTTATTTTCTCTTAAACTTAACGCAGGTAGCTTCGTAACTTCATTAGAGAAAATCACAGCTAAAATCTTACATTGTGGTCTTTGGTGAGTCTAGTCACTAGTTAAAAGAGAGGCCATACGTTTATTGCAGGTATCTTTTCAAAGGCTCAATCGTTTTTTCTAAGCCTGGCTACTGATATAAACGTAATTCCACTAAACTCCTCAATCATAATCTATGAAATTCTAACTTTGTGACCCGTATAAATAAATTATTTTTGACCATTAAGTCTTACTGATACGAGTTTAAGAAATGCACAGGAGAAAATAAAATTGTGGCCGCATCACATGACCCGGCATGAAAATTTAACCAATGGTAACCATTATACAATCAGTGTAGACCCAGGCAACCTACCACAAAAAGGAATGATAGAAGCAAATATCAAACACCAAATTGGTTACTATTTGAACATCATAAGACGATAATGATAGACTAAACATAGCGCGTGTGATATCCGGTTGAGCAACAGACGACTAACGGATTCCTTTCCGTGAATGGACCACTGAAGATCTGTATAGCTTTTTTGCTTCTCGCAATCATACTCCTCCAAGTATGGTGGCTACATAAATGCACATATTCGAGTCCTCGTTACAAAATATCCAACAAATTGAAGCGGCTACAGCCCAAGAAGTCGTTGATAGAATTGGCAGTCTTACTAACTGGTGGGTGGCAGCGGGTCACTGGATGCCTCACTTCTAACAAAACTATATTAGCTTATCTGAAAGAATTAATAAGAATACCAGAAATTTTAAGTAAAATAACTAAACTACCCTTAAAAATATATTATATAAATATATAATAAAAAATACATAAATTGAGAGGAGTAAAAAGTATAAAGTTCTGCTCATTAATACGGAAGAATTCTTTGCTATGTTAACATATCCAGACTTCAAAATTATACAAACTTAAAATCAAGGTCATTAAATATTTCAAACTTAATTAATGCAAATATTAAGAAGTATTGTACAGTCAACTGTATCTTATCTTATCTTGTGTGGGGGCCAGTCAGTACAGACCGGCGACACTTCGACCCAGTGGGATCTTTTGTGTCGACTTCCCCAATAACGAGTGCCATAGATGTTCATGGCAGTCGGGACCGACGGCTTAACGTGCTCTCCTAGGCACGGAGCAGGCGATAATTGTCAATCAATACGCACATAATTTCGAAAAGTTATATAACTTCCGAAAGTCAGAGGTGCGCGACGTGGGTTCGAACCCGAGACCCTCTGCATTGCAGTCTGTTGGTCTCCCCACTGAGCTATCGCTGCTCTTACAGTCAACGGTAGCTGTAAGAGGACTTTGTAAACGTCCAAAAGCCGTAAATATTATTATTAAATAATAAGAATATCTAAGTACTACAATAAAGATTATATTAACCACATCCAAGATCTCAACCAAGTGTTTTATTTAACATTATAAGGGTACTATTTGTATCAATGTACCTTAAATAATAAAGCGAATGAATAACACCTACGACGCGACGTACTGAGAGAGACCCAAGGAATCGGTCAATAGAAAAAACTATAAGAACAGTTGTGCAAGCACATTTGACGAAGTTGCATATTACATTCGTATGTAAGTATTGCATAACAGGTGGCATGCCTATTGTCTATCTAATATAATATTAACCCTCTGTTTGACGATTTTTACAATGGCGGGGGACAAATGATACTTGGAAATGTATTGATTCGAATGCAGCATACAATACAATGACAGAAATACTTTAGGGTAGGATTACTTATGCATGGTATAGCCCCATTATCCTCCATCTAAAATATCCCCGCGATATTACTACAAAACACAAGATTTGCTTTAAGATCTGAAAGAATCGAAATATTGAAGTATCGGTATTAATAATAATAATATTCTATCACATAGACACAACACCATCTAGCCCAAACTAAGCAGAGCTTGTACTATGGATACTAGACAATGGATAAACATACATTATATACCTTATTTTTTGTAAATACGTACATATTATACATAGAAACACCCAGACCAAGACAAACATCCATGTTCATGCACACAAATGTTACTATTCATTTACGTTCACAGAGAAAAGCTTATGAATGGCTAAGTTACACTTGCTAAGCATTTTGTTACCTACTGCCACGTTCGTATATAGTATGATCAATTTCGATAGTATTATAGTACCCTTTCAGGCATACAGGTTTCTCTATCGTATCCTTTACTACTCTTAAAACAAGTTGCTGTATTTGAACAATCCTGCATTGGTAATACAACGGTCTCCACTAGATAACAGTAGCTCTATAAGCATCCACCGTTCCTTGGCTACTGCTTATAACGCAAACCACGTTACACCAATACAATAAAACAACCAAAAATAGCCAGTTATGTTTTGCAGAAGCACAACATCCCCCAAAGATCGATACTACTTATCTGAACTACACAGTGTCTTGAAAACCAAAAGTTTTTTGTAACAACTACTAAATCACTTGCGACGATGCGTGGGGTCCACGCGTGGGACAATGCCGCCCCTTCGACGACCCTTGTAACTTCACAACCAGCTTAACCTGACCCGCCCTGCCCCTTTAACATGTCCAAAAATTAGGCGTGGAGACGTAATCTCAATGAGAGCGGCAGTTTCAGTAAGAATGGATAGAAATGACAGCTGTTGTAAGTCTTTTGAAGTACTTCAGTTGACTAGTATGTATGTGTAGGTATAATGTTGATATCAAAGTTTTAAAATGTCTTCGTGTTTATTTATTTATGAGATGAGGGTATTAGCTAAGCTTAGAGGGGTCAGGACATGCTATCTTGGGATAAGTGCACAAGACAGTAAGATCAGAAATATTCAGCTCATCAGTAACCGAGCATGATATTACCTCTGCTTATGAGCTCTTTGTGACAATATCTAGTTAAGGGATAGTCCAGATGGGTAAATAGCTAATTTATTTATAAGCCAGAGAGCAACGCTTTCGATCCAATCGAATTCTGTCTGGGCTGGAACTAATTCGGTCAACAGAGTTAAGACAACATCGCAGGTCAGAGCAAGTCAATACCAAATAACAGTGTGTATCCAACCAATATTATAACTGTGCAAGTTTGTAAACATGTTTGGATGTTTGTTGCTTAATTACGCGTAAACTGCTAAACCGATTTGGATAAAAATTGGCACACAAATAGACCATGTTCTAAATTAAAACATTTAAGATATTTTATTTAGTTAAACAAGGGTTTCACGCGTGCGAAGTTGCTGGCAGAAACTATTAATATCTCACTATCACTACATATTATGAAACAAAGTCCCCCGCGCCGCCTCTATCTGTCGGTCTGTCTGTTCGCGATAAACTCAAAAACGACTGAAGGAATTTTCATGCGGATTTCACCAATAGACAGAGTGATTCATTGGGCAGTTTTATGTGTATAATTTGTTAAGGTTTCGTACTACCCATGCAAAGCCTTGCTAGTATAGTATAATTTCATATCAATATTAGATATATATAGATATATTAAATAAACAGACTCAAGCCATATCTCCGAAGTGGTACGCAGAGGTTACTTCCACGTTTCGCTAGAAAATTTTAAGATCCAAAGTAAGTCGTCTGTTGTCGTTTACTGAGAACATTAACAGACTCTATGTTACAAAAAACTGAATTTGCCGGCATCATCAGCATCATCAGCGTGAATGAGCCGACTCGACCGGGGAAGGACATTAGGCATTAGGCAGTATTCCTACTGTTGTGTTTCGTTCGGTGAGTGAGAGTGCAGGAGGCCCAATCACCATTTTCCTACTTCCCGCTCCTTATCCTTCCCACTTCCTTTCCTAAAGGGTCGGCAACGCGCAAGTGATGCCTTTGGTGTTGCAAGTGTCCATAGGCTACGGTGACCACTTACCATCAGGTGGGCCATAAGCTTGTTTGCCACCTTAGTAGTATAAAAAAAAGCTAAAACCGGTGATATCACTGAAAAGGTCCTAATAGAAATAGCCAATAATACTTTATTAACCCAGGAATTTTGAGAACAGAGTAGGAACTTACCTATTGCCTGCGAAAAATAATTTCCAATATCTATTGCAATACAGAATCAAAAATCATAACTGAAATTACCGAAATTATATTTTAACGTACATTGGTTGCTTACAACTAATAATCTTTACTATTCCACGCAATTGAGGCATTGAACGCTAATCAGTCACTATATTGGTATATATTGTTTAGGACTGCAGACAAAGCAGTTATCAAGATAAACTTGTCAACTATATTGATAAGGACAAAATTCGAGGTCATGTGATAGCAACTTCATAGTAAAACTGATATTCAGTCTTATCTGGTTGTACAATAACTACTATGAAACGTAAATGCCAAAGTTTCATGCCGATTATTCATTCGTCATTCGTTCATTCGTCATTCGTTCATTCGTCATTCGTTTTTTATTTAGAACTAGGCTTTGCTCGCTCGGAAACAGTGCTTTTTCTGGATAAAAGGTACTCTATGTCCTTTGCTCTACCCCTGACAAAGTGTATGCAAAATTTCATGATGATTGGTCCAGTAGTTAAGGCGTGAAAGCGTTACAAACATACATTTATAATATTATTCAGGATACCCATACAGTGAATTTTTCAGACAGGTGATCTAATTTCACTAATCTACACGTAATGACCCTTAAGGGCCGTGGCATGAACGAATTTGGCAGAAAATTTCCAAATAAACACAAATTTAAAAGTTTTTGTATGGACCTCCAAAAAACAATCCTTTAGCGCCCGTACTTTCATTCATAAAATCTACGTCCCTAAAACATAACTACACTTTTCTGTTACACGTTCTATAACAAGATAACCACTATATTAATAACGAACCGCATTTAGACGTGACCGAGTATCAGTTTACCTACGAAACGGTCCTGAAGCCCCCATTTCACTTGGGTATAATAAAGCTAGTGGGTCTTCGGACATCGGACATCCTAATGTTGGGGCTTGTAATTACCAAAGTGGGGTCAATCCACTCAACGGACATTTACGCCCTAAAGTACAAAATTATTTACAATTTTAGACACAACAATCATATTTAGAGAGTCGTAACCAAAAATCCCGAAGCTTTTAAACCCCACTCGTGGCGCCCAACACTTTCACACAAGGGCCTCAAATACACAAATCTCGTCTTGTCGCATTCGAATATATTGTCAACGCGGTATGTTTAAAATTCCTGCACACTACGCAAGGACCCACTCGATTCAGCATTACAGCCATTCAGTAGTCGCACCGTCCATTTAATGTAGACCCACCCCGTCCCCCTCAGCGTACATACGAAAGGAGTTCAGACGTAAATTTTTAAGCAAACTTGGAGCTCTTTGTTGAGTGGTCAATGAACAATGGAGGTGTGAAAGGGGTTTAAGTAAACACCCTTTTGTGAGAGCTCATGGTATTGTACGGTCGACGCTTTGTGCAAATAGATTACTACGTATTGTTGCGGTTATGCTGACAACGGAGACAAGCGACAACACCGAGGTGTCTCACGATACTTCGGGTTAATTCAAGTAAATTCATGTATATATACGTCATTTTACGAGGTTAGTCACCTAATAAAACTCATACGACGCATTAATTTTATCTCAACACAATGAAACGAAGGCTTTATTAAGTCAAGCTTTGTTAACCGCCTAATAAATAAAATGTAAATCTTATGTTCATCATTCATTTAAATAAATTACAATTAAATTAATTATAAAATCGGCAGACGCAGTCTGTAAAAAAATGTTTCTAATTTTTTGTATAATATTTAACTTATACTCATTAGTAGTTTTGATATATCAATAAATAATAACATAATGAATATATTAATTAATATTTACGTATATGATGTGTTATATTTTAATTAAGAAAAATAAGAGGCATTTGAAAAGCTTTTATTATATTCATTAAAAAAGTGTTGAAATATGAAATATTGTATTGATAATATTTAAATTTGATACAAAATCAGAATTAAAAGTTTTTTATATGAGACATGTTTTATCTTATTTATAATGTTATCAGCTTTATTTTTATTTATTCGTTGATTTATTTTATTATTCGCTGAGTCTAGACTAGGTCAGTTACGACTAATATTCTTATTTTTATTCGGTAGGTCTAGACCAGATGAGTCACGACTAATGTTGTAATAAAGCCCAGTTCCCACCGTGCAATGAGATCAGACAATAGGTATCGGTGTTATGGCTATCATTATTCAAATTATTTATCGACTAATGAGTTTTATATCATTGTATGTGTCGATAAGCTAAGTAGAGTTATGAGTGATATGAGACAACAAACTCATAACTCTAACAAGATTTCTAAATAATGAGATGAGCTAATACTAGAAATAAAAATTACTACGACTTACGGACTTACGGCTTACGAAGCGATGCAGTATTACTGATTACACAAGATTTAGTTTCTATTTTTTTTATGAGGTAGTTGGCTAACGAGCTGACGGATCGCCTGATGGTAAGCGATTACCGCCGGCCATGGACACCCGCAACACCAGAAGAGTTACAAATGCGTTGCCGCCCTTTTAAAAAGGAGTACGCTCTTTTTTTGAAGGTTTGTAGGTCGTATTGGTCCGGAAATACCGCAAGTGACAGGTCATTCCACAGTTTAGTTGTGCGAGGCAGAAAATTTCTGGAAAAACGCACAGTTGTGGAATGCCAACCATCTAAATGATGGGAATGGAAATTCTGTCGCGTAGGACGATGGCGAGAAGAGGCGGCAGGGATCAGTCCGAACAATTCCCCGGACCACTCCCATATTAAAAGTAGTAAGTAAGTAATTAGAAGGTAGACTGTGTTCCAGTGGCTTCTTCGTTAATATCGCCGCTAGAAGTGTTTTCCAGTGCCAGTCCTACTATTGGGCGGACAGAGCGGCAGCTCTGGGCGCCAAGTACCAGAAAGCGCGTTCCACCTTTCGATGGTAAAAAATATGTATTAGAAGCAAGTTTGGAGCATATTATAATTTGGTTGCGCTCCATCCTAAAACCTGCCTAGTCCCGGGTAGAAACCTCTAATTACAGATCTGAAAGCCTTTCATTAACTGGCTATTTAACCTCTATCACACTTCACATATTCCGAAAATTTAAGTCATGTTTATCGTTAGAATCCACATTACAACAAGACTGATGACGCGTCTTAAACATATTATAAGGATTCTGAAGATGGATCTTCTATTAGAAGGTTAAGTCTCCAACAGTGAGACTCCTTAGAAAAACACTGTTGCTAGTAAGAAACCAGTAGCCTATCCATCGTGCCGGCATGGCAGAGATTCTTTCATTGTACGGTCATCTACGCACTAGGGACTTTACTGTTGTAACCATCCACAGCAACCGCATAAGATCAAGCGATTCATATAGTTGTTTAGCACTTTAATTGTATACAAAAAAAGGCACTTTGAACCATAAATTTCGTACATTTTTTAATTATTATATTAGGCGTATGAATGAATGAAAGATTTATTGGACACTCAAATTACGGGACATTCTTAAGAAATAAAGAACATTCACTGATATAGTATACCCAAAAGCAGCTCAACTTCTGCTGTGACCACGGCGCTGATTTCTAGCTGAGGCCTGCGAACGACCCACATACAAAGGTACGGTATTAATATATAGAATAAAGTAATGTATGGTGTCATTTACTGATCCATTAGACAGGTCTATGTTGTCATAGCACAGGCTGACATCCAAGATGGCGAGGATGACGATCAACAATAAAGTATTCGTAGGGTAGTGCTCATCCAATTTCTTCCCAATATTTTCTATTATTCGATTTACTATTATATCTTCTCGCAGTAATAGCATCCATCGTAAATATTTAAGCAATACTCACAAAAATATCAATTGGCAATTCGAAGCCCGAACAAAACTAATCAACGGATGGAATCCCAAGTTCCTCGTATATCATGGTCGCACTGATCTTCGGATAGACGGACAGATTTGCGAGAGAAAAAATAAACGCACGTCTTCCTCCGTTCATACAGAAAACACCCCATTAAGTAATTTTTTCTGCCTAAATCTAATTTTGAGGGTGGGCAGCCCATATGTGCCTGTGGGATTTTGGCGACAATCAAACGAATACCAACTCAAGGCGAAATAAATAGAGTTGGTTTTTGTTTGAAGAGGCATAAATGTACCCTTAGTTGGAGTCCGAAGCAGCTGCCAGCAAATGCACTATGCGATCTCAACCCTCAAATGCAATGTTGTGTAATAATAATAAATTTGAAAAGACAAGGTAATATTGCATTCGGGGACCGATGGGGTTGCACCAATCGTCGAGAGATTTTGCATGGATATATTAATGTTATTTTTTTCTGAGAGCGTGCGAAACTGATTTCACAATTCCTTTGGCAACGTTCATATTGCGTTTTCGCGTCGTGTAATATCAAATTCGGTTGTAGAAGGGATATATAAGTTTAATTTTACGCTCTGATTCATACGGATTGGTGCTTAAATACAAACGAAATTACGTTTGAAATAGATTTGAATACGTTTCTGAATTGTAATTTATATGTAGCATATTTTTGTGTGAATCATGGCTTATACCTTGATATATGGACATTTATAATGTTCGCATTTATAATATTAGTTAGGATTAACTAATATTATAGATGCGAATGTGAGTTTGTTTGTTTGTTGCACTTACACGTCTTAACTACTCGACCGATCATCATGAAATTTCGCATACACATTGCCAGGGGAACAGAAAAGGACATAGGGTACCTTTCATCCAGAAAATACTTTTATGTTTTTATCTAAACTACATATACGCAAGCGAAGCGGGCAACGTCTAGTTAAATTAAGTTCTAAGCATTGTGATTATCGTATTGTTGGATAGCCACGACACAGGCTGAACCTAGTGTGTATGTCACAATAAATGTAACATGTGTAACTTAACTGAAAAAAACGTTATTATTATTAGTTTCGGTTGTTCGAGTTGGGGTTGTATTGCAATAAACAAATGGATCATGTTATATTTTTAAATCGAGAGCTACTACGCTCATACACCCATTTATGTTATGAAAATATGTAAACTACTTTCCTACTCAATGTAAATTTTGAACATTATAAACGAATATTATAATGCAAATGTAAGTTTAACTATTCGACCAATAATCGTGAAACTTCCCTGTCATGGTAATCACATCGGAAACAGTACTTTTCTGGGTGACAGGTATCCTATATCCTTTTCTGTTCCCCAGAAAACGTGTATGCGAAATTTGATGATGATCGATTGGGTAGGTAAGGTGGTAAAGCGTAATAAATAAACAAACTCACATTCGCATTTATGATCTAAATAAAGATAGCTGACATCCAAAGCTAATTTCTAAGCTTCATGATATATGATTAAACACGTATAAATCACGTTAAATAAAATGCCTTCTTCCCAACCATCTTGTCAAGGGCTTACAGCCAGAAATATTTACCAACATACAGCCTAGGTGTTTAGTAGTGCCTACGTACGTTGACAATGGAGCTACCCCTTACTGTCGCTAATACCATCCTCTACAAAACACCCTTGTGTTTCGTACGTGAGCCATTTAGAGGGGAGCTATCCAGATAAGTGAGGTTAATCGCGTTCAAAAGTACATTGTGTCCCATCCAGTGTATAAAGTCTTATGTTTGTACGACTGCTGTAAGTGGAAAGTAGATGAAATTGTCCTTCTAGGTGTCAGTTTGGTAGAGAGCAGACATTTGCTGTAATATTCAAGGTTCATTCGAATGGTGGAGTTCTTAATTCAAATGTATTCGAGAGCTATTTTGTAATCATTCGAATGCGTATATCGTTGATTGATTGTGTATTAGCAATACGTAAATTAATAAACAGTGGAATATTAAATCGAATCCTAGCTCGCGATTCGAGACACGAGAGAGATTAGATTGAATATGACAGAAACATAATTAATTTCACAGCTCGCGATTCGAATATTCGATTATGATTGGAATAGTAATTAGTGATAAACACATAGCACGTGATTCCTACTAGAGACGTCCAGCTCATCGTTTTCTAAACAAACTATGTAACTTAACGCCGATTTCTAAAATGTAGATCAACACAAAAAGATATTAACAGAAGGTTAAGCTCATATCAATTGCTGCGATGGCTAACTAAATTAGCAATAGCCAATCAAATCACTTGAAATAAGTTTGATTTTGACACGTCGTTGTTTAGCCTATCAGAAATTAATATCACTATAACTACATATGTAATACAAATATACAACTGATATTATTATGCTTACGGTGCTGTGCTACATGCGCTCAGCGTAGTCTATCACTAGAGAATAATATTTTTCTTACATTCTCTAGAGAAACCACGGCGCGAAACCAAAGGTTTGACATTGTGTTCGAATGCGAAACTGATGAGCAATTTTGATAAATCTCACCACCAAACTGATATTCGAGTCGCCTGTTATAATTTGAGTTAATTTACTATAGTCAAGCAGCTTTATCATTACTGACAAGACGATAGTTGAGTATTGGCTGTACATACAACATTCGATTTAAGCAATATTTTCTCGTAATAATCGAAGCGCTGGAGTTAACTATAGTATAATGCTGTTCTGTGTCCACTAAAATTCTTGTTAGAGCTATAATTATAAAGTATTTATATTCCTTTATAAAACCCGTTAACACCTTCGACAATTAACCCAAATACCCTTACCTGAACAGTGGTCTATTAATACACAGTTTCGATACGTTATAGTAGATTATGATCAAACTTCGTTTCGTTCTAAAGTATAGTTTCTCACTTCTATTCTCGAAAGAGGATGTTAAAGTGCATCCACATTTCGCCAGTTATGGTTTTAGGTCTTACGTAGTAGAGAGCCTGCCTCCATGGTGCAGCGGTAGTGAATGCGACTGCTGTGCATGAGGTCTCGGGTTCGAAACCCGGGTCGAGCCAAGTAAAAGTTATTGGGTTTTTCTGTTAAGAAATCTCAATAGCAACCCGGAGTTAGGAAGTTGGCAGTGTTAGACACCCCTGTGCCTCGGCAAGCATGTAAAGCCGTTGGTCCTGCGCCTGATCTCTCTCCGGTCGTGTTGGATTACCGTCCCGTCGGATCATGAGAGTTATGGAACAGAGAGTGCCCTTGTGTTTGCGCACACACTTGTGCACTATAATATCTCCTGCGCAGATGTCCAGTCTCCGTTAAGATTGGCCGCCGTGATCGAAATTCGGTCTGGAGGACATTATTATTAATAGGGAGCTACTTACTTACGTACTTCGTACTTATGCCAAGAAATTGACAGTTGTAGCACGGAGTCTCTACTGTCTATTTCCTTAAAAAGGGATCAGAAGTGTATAGCACCTATATTTCGCTATGGTCTAAGGTCCCACGTAGTAGAGAGCGAGCTAGTCGAGCAAAGTACACATTAACAGCACGGAGTCTGGAACAGTACCATACCGGACAACAAAGCTATATAACATTTATTTTAAATTATTGCTCGTAATTATAATATATTGGTTATATTATGTCATTTGTTTGTCCCATATTTAATGCTCAGTGTGTTTTTTCTGTTATCTTCCATTTATAGCATATACTATATAATATAGTATACAGTTATATAATGTATATTTTCTACTATATGTCGTGGTTTGTTTCTTGACAAAATGTATTTCCTTTCTTTCAAAACAGCTGCAGAAACTAGATACGATACAACTCTACCTATCCCATAACGTACAAATTTATGACAAAATCTATAACGTCATCGAAGAGGCTTCAACTTACGATTGCATAATAAACGTCTGTCATATCTTATACGAGTCGAGACCCGTTTCAACGGTTCAACTTGATGTCAACAGCTAAGTTACTTCTAACGCCTACGACATTCCATCACCAAACAACTTACTCGAATTACAACCACCACGCCGACAACAAAAAAAGAAAAAACAAAACCATTGCTCTCTAAAAACCAGCCTGCATTGTCTAAAATTGAATAACTCTTCAATGGTGATGAAAACAAGACGAATAATCGTAGGGAACTTGTAAAGAATGCAACGGCAGAACGAGACATATCTATACTTATTATCCATTAGCTAGAAAAGGATAGAACACGTCTCATGTCAACAATGAAAGATAGACTTCGTGCAGTAATGTGAACACTCAATGGACATAAATACAAAGACGTGATTGCATCTGATGAGTCAATGAGCCATTCAAATGTAGACTTTAAGAAGTTTCGTTAAGGTTTATAATTAACTCGATGGGCTGCAAATAAGTATTGTATATTGCACGCATATCATGTCATTGACTCACTTATCATAAGTCATTCGACCTAGACTAGGCAATACCTAGGTTTTACGACTGCTAATAACATGCTTGAATATTTCTGTTTATTACTGCGAACTGTTAGTGAACTATAATTACGTAGGTTGTTAATATCCAATTGGTCAACAATCGTATGGATTTTAACAATTTGCGGTTGAGAAGCAAGTGATTCCCATAGAAAAGTGGGATGTAACAGGCAATTTTACTTTTTTTATTCTATACGTAATATGGAGTGTGGGTAGTCTTGATAAGATTGTTTACATGGTCTCCCTCAAGACAATTATTTCTACAGCAGAAATTGTGTTCAGAAAAATAAATTAAATTGTGTTAAGTATGTCATTTCTTTTTTACTTTCTTCTATCTTATCTTATCTTGTGTGCGGGGCCAGTCAGTACATACTGGCGACACTTCGACCCAGTGGGATCTTTTGTGTCGACTTCCCCAATAACGACTGCCATAGATGTTCATGGCAGTCGGAACCGACGGCTTAACGTGCTCTCCGAGGCACGGAGCAGGCGATAAGTGTCAATCAATACGCCCATAATTTCGAAAATTCATATAACTTCCGAAAGTCAGAGGTGCGCGACGTGGGTTTGAACCCGAGACCCTCTGCATTGCAGTCTGTTGGTCTCCCCACTGAGCTATCACTGCTCCCACTTCCTTGTAAATATTATATCTATTTCTTTATGTGCGTATTAGTCAAGTTCATCAATCACTTATTTTAATGATGAAGAAAAACATTCTGAGGAAACCTGTTTGAGTTTTACGTTAAGTTCTAGACAACGTCTGCCAATCTGGACTGTGTTAGCGTGGTCCACCACGCTAAGGTCTGTGAGGAGCGTTATGCAATAGTCCACTATTAGCTAATGCTGCTCTCTGAGAAGTGGCCTGTGGCCAGCATTGGGACAGTTTATAAACAGCAATCGTTTTATTGGATTATATGTATTGATTTTAATAAATAATCGTCACGTAATATTAGGTATTTTCCATAGAATATCGATAATTATTTGATGAGCACTACCAAAACTAAAACTATTTCTCTGAGCTGAGCTTTCCTAAGTCCAAAATCCTTCAATACAGTCACCCATCCATATAACAGCCGCACCTTACTAACCTGTGCCATTTGCAAACCCACAACGCCTCCATAAACCATCCAAGTCTTTGCGACACCTTCATGAAATATAAGGATGGTTCTACACAAGCGCCTGATTTATTAATACAAGTGTATTTGCCATTTGAACACTGTTATTTACTGGCTTAAATTAAACAGGCTGCGTGGGAAAATAGTGTTCTATTGTGGTTATCACAAACCACAACACTGCGGTTTCTATGCAAACGTTCGTCCAATCGAAACAACAATTAACTACGGTAATTCTGAGAAATTAAATTAATAGGAAAAATATAACAGCAATGCTAAACAGCTGCAGACTATGATGATGGTACTTTCTCATTTTTATACAAATATAGGGGCCAGTATACCGTACGCATAATAATTAAAGTATACCATAGTCTTATTCTTATGACTTGCGGGTTCTGACTCTAGTAGTTCCTTGCATTCACACCGCGGCGTGCACGGTGCAAGAAACTGATCTCAGAGTACCTCTTTAACTGCTACGCGGCTCTTTAGGCCTCCAGAGTTAAAAATCAGACAAGGGCACTAAGTATTAGTAACCTTCGATATATTTTAGCAGAGTAACCTTGTGTTGTATTTTGCAGCAAATAGTTACCACTTCTTTAATCTTTTTACGGTACTTACTGCACCTGTCAGCATTTTCCAGACTTGAACCAGGATGTTTTCATTGACAAACGTGTCAGATGACAAACTATAACCACTGTTTATGGATACGGATATTTTTTTTTTGTATTACCGGAGCAACTCTTGGGAACCGGCAGCAACAAAGCAGACAAACAAGCAGTTAATTTGTCTGATGATAAGAAGCTATCGTAGCTTATGTAAAGGAAACGAACAAGGGTGTAGGAGTGCAGGGAAGTAGGGAACGAGGAGGTTATTGGGCCGCCAGCGCTCTTAACATCTACTCTAGGGATTTGGGTCAACCTCAAACTCGAGCTGAGAAGTCCTTGCATCAAATAATATCCATTTATTTTACACAAGAAATATCTTGATCTATATCAACAAGACACTTTTCCATTAAAATATGCAGGCATCCGTTCTAATAATAAATCGCAATGATCGGTCAAGGCAGCCCACAGCATTTATGAATAATACCTTCAAAGGTCTCTATTCAACTGATATTAATAGCAGCGAATAGTCTGAAAGTTACGACATGGATTTATTGTTGGAATTTCCACTAGATATAAGGATATACGCCCACTAGGCGAATAGTTAGTTATACGCCGGGGAAAAGACGTCAAACAAAAATAACGCCAATTTGTTTTTTCTATATTACTTAAGTAAGAAGCATACGAGCAGCAAACATAGCCTAGTCGAAAACCGTTGGACTGCAACACAGAGGTGTCGAATTCGCTCCTAAGGCGCGCGTCTCTGACTTTTCTAAGTTATGTGGGTATTAAATAGTTAATTATCGCTCGCTTTAATGGTGAAGGAAACATCGTTAGGGTTTTCTCACGATGATCTTCTTCACCTGCATGTCTTCTCAGACATGGGAAAACATCGTGAATGACTTATCTTTGGAGGACGGCATCTATGAAGAACTCTCGTTCTCCATGTTGTGTGCGTTTTCAAAGATATGTGAATTCTGCCAACCCGCACTGGGCCAGCGTAATGGACTATGGCCTACCCCTCCTTACACAGAAGAGGGTAAATTATTGGAGCCCGGTAGAGGCACAGCGCTTTCTTAAGGAGTCAGGGTCTGAAATCTACCCATAGCTAGAACACAACACAGGATTGTTTGACTGCGATTTTTTAGGCTGATAGATCTTCAGACAGATAGGCTGCTATAGTTTCATTAAAATCCAAATCTTAAGCGACGATGCCGCTATGATCTCCCTTACAAAAAAAAATTGTATTCTGTCGTTGCATTAAGCCGATATTCAGAATTGATTAAAAATCCTTACTTAATATATGGATATTAAGTAAGTTTAAGGTTGTCTTCTATGGAGAAGACAACCATCTTTTGATGATTAAGTTTAAACAAATATGCACTCTCTCGGGTTTTGTCCAAATAATATGTCAATAAATTATGGGCGAAATTCTAAAAGACATGGGCAGCATCTTGGTAATACTTCCTAGGTACAAACCTAGGCTAGGTAGGCTTTATTGTTAAGGCTACAAAGCCTTAACAATAAAGCATAGAAATTCCTCCTTTAATTTCGATCGAAGGTTGGCAATGAAATATTGCTGTAGGTACTGCTAAGGGAGGTAATAACGTAGTTTTGTGGCTCATAACCTGCCTGCTGAGCCATATTGCGATATTTAAATCCAATAATTTATAGTTATGCGTAACAGGTACTTCCTGGATTATATTTATAGGTATGTACCTATATTACCTTTTCATTACACATATGATAAACAGTGGCTTGTAAAATTATACCATAAATTTCTTATTTTTTTTGCGTTTTAGTGTCAAAGTTATCAAACAAATGACCACTAACTCGAAGTAAAGAACGTGATGTTAAGCTGGATTGCCTACTTATATTGGATCTATTGACTATACATATCAAATGTCATATAATGTCATAACAGCTGCAGCAGCAATGGGCTTATGATCTGTCCAATATACAAAAGAAAGTGTAACATTTACAAATACCTGACAGGAATTCCAAAATCTTTTTCAAGCTTGGACGTTGCAATCGCATTCACGTTAAGACCTTAGGGGAGAAAGGAAGTCGATTGTTCTATGGACAATGTATCAAAGGGAAAACACTAAAGGTTATCAGATTGAAAGCGAAACTAACTAACCAGCTTGTTAGATATGCTTCCAATATTATAGAATACCGAAGGCCAACAAGCTCTATAAAGTCAATCAATCGACTAATTTCTATACGATTGATGCCAGAAATTTGATAGCATGATATAAGAACAGTTCGTCTGTATAGTAATGCATGCATTTTTCCCAAGTATGGCAAGAGTTGTGATGGTTATTCAATGCAACAAGTTTAAAACTTCGTCGTAGTATCTGAACCATTATAGGCTCTGAGCATATTTGCTATTGCAGTTTTTACTAGAAATCGATATTCACGAGTCGTTTTCTCCTCTTATATAGTAATATTTTTATGCAGTCAATACTTATTTGGGGCATACTGTTAGTAAAATTGTTATTTTTATATAATTTAAAATTATATCGTTATAATTGTTATACTTTTGTGCATCTTGTGAGTTTCTCACCAATATCCTTCTCACAAAATCTCCTTCCCTTTTTAAGGGTTCGTTTCTACAGATACGGATAGAAAAAAATCGACCTAATTTCTGTAACCAAAAATAGCACCAGTATCTCGCTTCGTGAATAAAACAATAAAATAAAAAGGAAACGAAAAACGTCCACGTATCATTAATAAATAAGCAAGCAAGATTCCTGCAAGGCTTTTACGGAACCGTCGGGCTGGACATGGTCCGCCATCGTGCGGCCCTTGTTAAATATTCAGCCTTTTCCCACATATATCTGTCCTTAAGTGACTACCGATGTATGAATTATTTCGTGTTTTGCTAAAAGCAGCTACTGTGTTTGATTTACATCGGTTTTGCGAGAAAGTCTTGGTGCAAATCGCCAGACGCTGTATTGAAGAATGACAGCATTTTGGAATACCGTAGTCGATATAAAAAAGCGAATTGCTTATATTTATAGTTTCGTGTCATCAGGTTGCGTTTATCTTTACGGTGAATATCGAGGTCTTGGGTTCAATTACCGCAATCGCCTATTTGAGTCATATAATTGCCATTTACGTGGCCCATTGCCAAAATACATTTGCTTATGAGAACTTCCTAAAAAAAAAACTAATAACACGTCACCCAATAATCGAATCCGAAACCTCTTCATTGCGTATATAAACACAAACTTATACCACAGTAGCTATGAAGCAGGCAAACAGTGTATACACATAAAATATTACATCCAAAACTAGGTCAGGGAAACATAGGATTCATAAATTGGGCTCAAAGGATTTATACTAGCAACTTTCAACGATTCCAACTCCTAAAACAAACATCCAAATAATTTATTCGGTTAGGGTATAAACAGTATTTATTAATGTCAAATATTACATTTATTACATACGTAATACGACTACCGTCCCTGGAACAAGACAGGAAGGAGCTAGAGGAAGACCCAAGACTACGCCAACAGATGTGTTTCGTAGAGACATGCAGGCATGCAATGCTTCTTAAGATGACATCAAGGACAGGGCGAAGTAGGAGAAGAAAATAAAAAAGGCTGACCCTACCACCATATGAGTTAAATAGCCAGGAAGAGAGAGAGTACTACGAATATCCGACGAGACTATGGATATGTATTTGCTATGATCCTGTCCTTCATCTTTTGCAAAAAGTTAAGATTTTCTCCACATTTATGATATTAGTTCTTAACGTGACTCGATATGTAAAATATACAAAGAGAGACTAGAAGCGCACAGCAAAACTCTGGCCAAGGAATTAAACTATTTACTCGCAGTGACACCCCGGCGGCCAGATATAACAGGTTTTTAATTATATCTGGCATTCCAGAAATCAATAGGTTAATAAACAACAATGGAAACATCAAATGTTTCAAGAGATAGCATACTAAACCAGAGCGGCGATTCTGAGCCAGACACCCATGTAGGATGATTGTCAATGAAGTACAATGCATCCAAAATTGTGTACAAAACGTACCATTTTATATGGCTGTAAAGCATACACACAAAATAATATAAAATAATTTTATTACGGATACCCAGGTGTAAATTACCTTTGAATTTATCCGTTTGTCGCTCTGTCATTGCTTCTTATCTCAGTAACTAGAAAACCAATTATCTTAAATTTGGAATAGGTATTTTTGAATAATATTAAAACGAAAAATATACTTCTAGTCGGACTCGCAGAAGTTTATAGTGTTAAATTCATTTAAACTTAAATTGAACCTTTGCATTCTAGCAAATAAAAATCCAAGGTCACTACTTACCCCTCCAGAAACAGACTTAAGTGTATGTATGAACAAAATAACAATGCAACAACAATGAACTTGACAATAAACGTCAATGGATACGATGAATCCAAAATATATATCCGGCATTAAGCGTTACCTCGAAACAAACAAAACGTAAGGAATTGAACGCCTACGCTACCATCTGAGGTTGATTTACAACGTGTAACAGAAAGGTGTGGTCATATTTATGGTTCATAAAGTATCCTAATCCTAATCTACATTATAAATGCCAAAGTAAATTTGTTTGAAAAGAATCGAGCAAGATAAGATATAATATGGGTATGGCATTCCGGATCTCCGTTTATATTCCGGATTTCGAATTTTGTTTGTAGAGTTTGGCTTTGTCAATTATTTGGAATCGGTGAATCGAAAGTATCGAATAAACCAGCACAGCCTGGAAAGTAAAACACCTTCTTACCTACTAGAATTCAGCGCAGAAATATTATAGTAGTACTGCGTTACACCCGATAGTTAAGAGCATTGGAGTAAGTAGGGTTATGTTCCAGAGTGAAGCGAGGAGAGGGAGGATGTCCCCTAAACGGCGATCGTCTACGTCGTCGCTCTAGAATTTAGAATTGAAACCTTACATTCTAGGGCACCAGACACTGCAGGTGTTGGCACCGCCATCTGGCTTCACCTTACATACGGCAATGGGTAAAAGATCCATAATCACAAAAACTTCTCCTTTCATCACATCTTTAATTCCTTTAAACGGTAATGTGGAATCTTTCAAATATTATGCAAACCGTTTAACATACAGCAGGTCGTATGATTGTTTGGCAACTTGATTGATTAAAAAAGTAGGCTAGCACGGGCTCAACTTAACACTTCTACCATTAACAAACAACAAAGTGGGGATAAATGGATAACTTAAATACTTAGTAGTACTTAACCAAATGATGTATTATAAAGTCAATTAAAACTAAGTGCAGGATATAAAGACGCCGCGAGAGAACGTCTTAAAATACTTTTCCCAAAATCATATCCTATCGAATTCCCATGACTACATTTATAATTCGATACATCTAATTAAGAATGTTTAATAAGGAATAAAACTTTAATTAATTAAAATACCAAAGAAGGCATTTCCTTTTAGATATTTATGATGATTGGGTATACCTATCGCAACCTATGTAATAAGAGACTATGGAAGTAGTAGCAATGTCGTACTAAAATATACTCTCTAGACACATAACTTCGATTGCACGGATGACGCAATGTTTTTAAGTAGTCACCTCACCTCTACGTCTTACATGTTATTGCAAGTTCAATACATGCACAGGACAAAATGTGATCCATCGCTCTGTAAATGTTTGTAAAGAATGTTCCGGTATGCGCTGACTATTTCTGGTTTAAGTAAGAATCTCAGCGTTTCACCACTTAGGTCAAGGGTTGCTTTGTCTCATCATCAGAATTGTGTGGTCTAGAGAAGAGAAAGCGATGTTTGCCTTGTAGCGTGCTGATATTCGCCTGCGTATAACGACATTGCTTAAAGACAGTAGTATGACTTATGGTCTAAGAGGCAAATAATGAAATTCTCCCTTAACTTACTTAAGCTCTCGACTCAACATAAGATCAGTCGTTCCAACTAGAAACGAATATAACCAGCTCGGTACACTTTCAGCTGTCATTTCTGCAAGTATCTGTAGGTATAGAATGAACTACATATGTACCTCAATACATATGTGTCTCAATAGAGCTATGACTTGTCTTTTAAACGAGATTCTATATATTGTATATATCATCCACCTCAAAATTAATTATGAATGAACGAAAACAATATAATACCATATTGTAACAGTAGCCATTGATAATAAAAACCATTTACAAACATAATTAAACTTTAACAGCAATTAAAATAAATTAAATAACTACACACAGCGAGACGGTCGCCGATGGAACACATCATTTTGATAAACACAATGATAACGTTAAATAGTTATTAATCTAACTGTGATACGTATACTACACAGTTTGGGTATCCCCTACTATAAAGATGGAGAATCGCTAGCGACTGTAGTAACTTCTTATAAATAGTGCCTTAGTGGTAACATTCGGCAGCCTAGAATAAATATTGTTTTAGGCACGTATATGACTTCACGAATAGCGAAGTAATATAAGAGGTCGTCACGGCATTGCCACTATGCCGAGAGCTGCGGGTGCGATCTCCACATATTATGTCAAAAATTTGTGTGGTCCACAATTAGTTGTTTCGAGACTGGATGGTCTTTGTGTCACTTCTTTAAATGTTTGTATAAGTTCCCAACGACACGGGATTTATTCCTAGTACGGTAGTAGTCTTTGAAAAATTGATCGCGGCTAATCAAAGGCTGTTTAAAAAATACATTATCTGGTCTTTGTTGCTAGTGATAATCTACAATTCCTGACTATGAGCCTCATGAGGATGTACAAAGTTGTTAACACGCTATGAACGACTCGTTCTACTCGATTATAATAGAAACGACAAGAAAATCCATGGAATAAGGTACGCAATATAGACTTTAGATTCTGCAATATGTAAACTGTTGCAAAAAAATGACGATTACCTACAAGAAAATGCAACGACAATCAACAACGGTACACGCGACTTCCTAAATTACCACATAATCGCTGTCCTAGTCCACTGTACTAACTATAGTCATAATTGACGGCAAGGACATTACTATGAGTTGCGTTACATAACTACAGCAGTTGCGTTACTCAAACACATAGTACGAGCCCTGGAATAGTTTCGATACAGACATCGTTAAATAACCAAGAGTTACTTTATCTTGGTCATAAATATGCCAGATAAATTCTAAGGAAGAGAGCCGAAACAAATTTATGGACTCATTTCTAATTCTTACCGTATCACCGAATTTATCTTTGAATAATTGTCTTATTTTATAACTGGATTTCGATTACGGTATGTATTTTTAAAGGTAAAGTCGTACTTCTCTTTTGGTATTTTATTCGTGATTCGATGAATATTTGTTGCTAGGGGCTATATAATTGTATAGGCTTCTTGGTTTTTGAGAAAGGAATGGGTTATGAATAATTTAGGTTAATATTTTACTGCTTAGTTGGTCTCGTAAGTTTGTTGTTGTTCGTGAGGATATAATTCCTGGATCAGGTGATTAGTTATATGTCAGCAAATTCTCAATAATAGTACAGGTCCGGCAATGCGTGGTAGTCAGTAAAAAGCTCGTATCTTGTTACAAGGAACTTTAAACATAGCTGATGATATCTTGGAATAAAACATTTCTACCTATTTCTTCGAAGATATGCAAGTCGACATAATGTTTCAATAACTCATCACGCAAGCAAAGCCGCAGACGGAAGCTAGAGTCCGTGAGAAGTCTCTTTTAATCCATACCCCAGAATAGAATTGTCTACAAACACGTTTTAATAACTAGGTCAACATTTACATAACTTTTTACAACCGTAGCCCGAAAATACCTTTCCGCATCAACAAGTCTTAAATTAACCGAAAATAACTATAATACGTATCACTAGTGTGCGTAGCACTGAATGAAACTGACAAGATTCTCATACATTATGTAATAGATCAACGTCATACCATACAAATTAGTAGCAATGTCATACATAAATAGAACAAATAGTGCGCGGCGTTTAAGAGCGCTATGATCGGAATCTGTCTTATTGCCTCAATGAGATATGTACGTAGTACCAAGGGCATAGATTTGGGTAAGCAGAACATCCTAACTAATATTATAAACGCGAATGTGAGTTGGTTTGTTACGCTCTCACGCTAAGGACTCAACTTATCATCAAGAAATTTCGTATACATATTGTCAGGGGTAGAGAAAGGACAAGATACCCTAGTATCTTACGTCCAGAAAAAAGTGCTGTTCTAAAGCGAGCGAAGCCGCAGGCACAAGCTAATTAGTATTACGAAAATGATGAGAAGGAGAAATGGCTACCAAAGCCATTATATTTGAGGTGTATCATGCGGGTAAGGTTTCCAGTGCAGGAAGAATTTCCAAATAAAAAAACTGATACTTTTATCAGTTTTCGTATATTTTGAAAATTCTTAGTGGCGGCATAAAGTCTGCAGAGGTACTCTATAGTAAAGAATTGGCATGTTACCTATTACTGTAAATCTAAACTCGTATTCGATGTTCATGTCGTCCTTAGGGGCAAGACAAACAGAAAAGACGTAAGACGATGATGCGTCGCAGACGCGGCGTCCTTTCAATAAATTTTCATACAAAATGTATAAAAGCGTAGCGACACAAAACAAACAGAAAAGACAGGGCGCGGATAAGACGCGGACGAGACGCGGACACGACGCTTCTATACATTTTGTATGAAAATTGATTGAAGGGGCGCCGCGTCTGCGACGCATCCTCGTCTTACGTCTTTTGTCCTGCCCTTCACTCCTTCGGGGATACAACCGTAGTTATGACGATAACGGCAAGGTATTGTATATATTTTATGAAATATATGCCCTTGGATTATATTCTATCGCCAATTGACCCTTGTTTGAAGAATTAAGTGTCTTATATTGTTTTATTGCTAGTAGCTTAAAGCTACTGCTAAAATTACTTTTTTAACCTGGTATGATGTTCTTTCCTACAATAATGAACGGTTCAGTAGAAATGAACACTTTATGGAATGATGGCTGTAATGTGTGCCGTAGCACGGTAGACAAAATTTACCATAGTTTCCGAAAGACTGCAATGCATTGGAATGTATTGGAATCACTCCAATATTTTTCAATACAATCCCATATCCAGTTCACAGATAAGAAAGATAAATACGGATCAACTTGCCAAGGTCAACTTGACCTTGTGTTAAGAATCAAATTGACCTTGTGCCTGAAATTGAAATAAATTTTCCGATGAAAACTAAAGAAATGACGGCAGTCCATCTTCAGGCATTTCTGGTTGAACAAACTTGTATAGTACGTCATCCAATTCATACATATGTACTATCGACTTGAGCGAAGGATGACCACTCCTAAGGTTAAAATCGCATAACAGTCCACAACTACGACCTTTATGTTTGAGTTTTTTTACAAGGGTTTTTTTTAAGGGCGGTGTCACTTAAAGTCAACATGTGTAAGCGAAAATATTTCTGATATGGTCATACCCCGCTCAAGTCGATAGTACTTGTTACATGGGTCGTTACCATCCGATTTGGCATTTAAAGTAACATATAATAGCACATCCCTCTTCCTAAAGTTGTCACGTAATAGAAAATATTCGTCCGGTTGACGACCGTCCAGTGTTACTCACGTTTTGTTTACAAGGTCGAATGCTAATTATTTTAGTGGTACGTTTACACACGTGGTTTTGAGCGTGCGATTTTAAATCATCAGCAACTGTATTTTTCGGTCGTTATTTCGTGTATTCGTCACGCAATCTCATACGTATGTATGTGGGTGTACTCAAACGTACACTCACACACATAAACATGTAAGTACAAGATATAGAATAAGCTACTTATTTTCAAGCAGATTTAGAATATCTTCATTCATTTACTGCTTTGAAGACGTTATTACGTATTACGTAGTGAATGTGACTGCTGTGCATGAAGTCTGGTGTATGATAGTTATGATACCCGTATCGACCAGTGTTATAGCATTTTTCTGTCCAGAAATCCTCTGTGAAACTGTACCCGTTAACAGTAATTAAAGGTCGCCACGTGTGTTTTACAACCGTAGCTGGAAAATTGTACCGATATAATTGCAACAACATTTTCTAATACTACATCGACAACGAAACCAACTCATTTATAATGCCTGTCATATTTTACAACAACGAGACAATTTTTATTTAAGCCTATTATATTGACGTTAAAATGTTAGCTTCAAAGAATGCACTGATAATGCGTAACTTATCAGCAATTTGACATATCGCCAATATCTTTGCTCCACTTTTTAGTAGGTCAATATTCGAACACAAAATCAGGAAAAGCAGAGGAATATATATTATTTTCAATGTTCTTCATTTCTTAAATCCATGGTAAGCATTCATAATTACTTAGCGGTATTAACGCTAATGTGTAAGCATTGTAATAGCGCATGTTTTGTATGTTGTAGTGGAGCTTGTGTCCACCAATAGCGCGCGAGATATCCATGTGTGCGTGATAGGCGCCTACGCACGACGCGGTAATACTTTTTGCATTCGAACAAAAATAAGTCATTTGTTTTGTTAGAAAATGATGTCAATATTTTATACCTTGAACTGTATTCAATATAACATTTTGCTTTCAGTTTTTAAAGAACTGTTTGACTTATAAAATAAATCATATTTTATAGTTAAGTAGACTTTTAAAATTGAATTTAGGAGCGGTAATTTATTCTGACTTATATTCTAATGATGGCGATTTTGAATTAAAAAGGTAAAGCTAGATATTATGTTGTCATTAATAATCTGTTTACCATATAATGTTGGAGCGGCTCAGTTATCTCAAAGAGTTTGACATTTACATAATCACCATAGTTATAAGGATTAGTTTCTGAATATGGGTTTATCATTTTAGTAACAACGCCGTACAAAAGATGATCGGATATATTAATTGAAAATAAGGAATGTTTTCGAGTAATTTATACGTTGATTATTTGTTAAAACAGATTAGAATCGCACAAGGTTAGTGTGGTCACCAACTGTGGTCTATCTTTCAATGAGGAAACCTTTAGAATGAGGCCTCCCTTATTCTTTTTTATAATTATTATTGAAACTAAACTACTTTATACGGATTTATTTGGTTATAAACAACTTCTTGTTTGTGTATAAAACTATAAACTGCATCGCAGCATGACAATGACCCTTTTTGGTATAAAACGGCGAACTGTGAAGTTTATAACCAGAACTAATGGTACTATCTAGTAACCTAAAGGCACTTTATCAGTCAGATGATTATCCTGTAACTTCTCTAGTTGGAATGTTTTTTGAGCCACCAATGTCGAAGAATCTGCTTTTTACGTGGTATTAATGTCCTACGTCATCTTTTTTAAGCTCGCCGTACCCATATTACATACATTCTTACACCGATGCCGTAATATAATATTTTATATTATAACTAGTTGTTATAATAATAATAATATCAGCCCTGTATTAAACTGTCCTACTGCTGGGCACGGGCCTCTTCTCACTGTGACAAGGGTTAGGCCATAGTCCACCACGCTGGCCTAATGCGGGTTGGCAAACTTCACATATCTTCGAGAACATTATGGAGAACACTCAGACATGCAGGTTTTCTCACGATGTTTTCCTTCGCCAAACAAAACTAAAATCAATAAGATAAGATCTTTAAGCGTATAGCTTATTCAATGAGGCAAGAAATACGATATTGAGGTATTTAGTACTTATGTTCGTTTTTACGTTATTTTATTTTAAACATCTAGTGACCCAAAGTGGTGCTGGAGGCGCATGGAAAGAATCAGCTGGACAGAAAAGAAAAGCAACGTGGAAGAGTACTTCCACATTGCTTTTCTTTTCTGTCCTGTGAACCTTGTCCAAGAAGAAAGCAACATTTTATCGACAATTAAAAACAGAAGAGAAAAGATGTCACCATGCTGGTCACCTTATAACACATGATGACTTCATAAGAAACATCATAGAAGGAAAAGTAGAAGAAAAGAGAGAAAGGTGCAGAGCCAGAAGGACATTCACTGACCAAATAAAAGAAAAGGCAAAGGTCATGTCTTATTAGGAGGTCAAGGAATTGGCCGTAAATCGAAAAAGATGGCGTATACTCCAACGACAAGAGCAAAGCTCTTAAATATGAAGAAGAAGAAGAAGTATATACACCAGTAGCACAACTATTCTATTCCTATTTGGGAGGAGTATGCGCGAGTGTTATAGTTGGTGTTGTGTGGACCAATAGACAAAAGATGCCTTATGTTTAAAAGTCATGTTACCTTGCTTGCGTGACGCAGCGGCTGTGAATACGACTACTGGGTATACATGTACGAATCAGAGATAAAATAAAATGTTGTTGTGTTTTTCTAGCAGGAATTTCTCAATAGTTTAGTTAGGAAGTTAGCGGTGTTGCAGACCGCATGCCTCAGAAAGTAAGTAAAAAGTCCAGCGTCTGATCTGTTTTTGGTTATGTCGAATTCCTGTCTCACCGGATTATGAGAGTTAGGGCATGCGCTTTTTTTGCGTATTATTTAATATAGTAAAGCGTAATTATAAATGAGACATGTTCTGCTATAAAATTAGGCGATCACAATCGTCCAAGTGAGGTTTGTTTTAAACCGGATCAAGTATATTTAGTTAAAAGACAAAAATGCACATTTATAAAATTAGCATTAATCGTTCATCGAACTTAGAAGCAAATTGTTGTATAACCAAGGAATTCCAATTCTGAAAATGGTTATATTCTGATAGAACAGGTATATACCTGACTTAAATTTAACAGGTAATCTAAGAAGGCTATTAACTTTAAGAATCTATAATACATGGTCTGCTAAATTAGTCATGTGTATTTTTCCAATTTAAAAGGCGAACGCCGCAGTTTAGCGACCAATTTTAGAATGACAGTTATAACTAACAGTTAAAACTGCACTCATATTATGTGGCTCCTTTAAACACAATTTTTGTGCCACAAGGAATTTTACAACATTAAAACGGACACAATGAACAGTCAGACACAGAACAATCTAATTTGGATAGAAGAAATGTTTTCTAAAGGTAGATCAAAACTCCAAATCTGTTTGAGTTGCTAAGGGAAAAGTAATGTTTTTATTTTTATTTTAAGTGTACATGATCACCAGTACATATTACCAGTACGGTGAGTGCTGTATGTTGGATCCACAATGGGTCAAAAATATCACTGTCATCCATCCTTTGACGTTTGAATGTTTGAATAAAATCTCATGCGACTCAGCTGCTGCTGCTGGCAGATCTTGAAAACATTCTCCCGTGTAGTGATCAAAACCACACTACTCGGCGTACTGGCAATATCGAGAACAGTTGTAAAGATCGGACAGTTACCTCATCCGTGCAGACATTCCTAGTCATTTTTACCCGTAAACCCTGTACTATCGTTGTTATATTCATGAATATTATACGACCTTTAAGTATGACCACAGTTCAACGTAACATTCTGTAAATAACATTTTTATTAACCCTTACACCGACGTGAGGACTTTTCAGTATACATGGTAGCGAGTAAACTGGGGTGTTAACGCCACTATGTCTTGAAGTATCAACTCGTAAAAGAGTATCGTTTGCCACCATATTGACATGAAAACTTAAGTTACTACTTGAAGTATGACCTCTTCGGTTAACTACGTGTAAAGTTGTATAAACACGGCTGTGTTGTCTCGAAGGATGAGGAAGGTTTATCAAATCCATATTTGTGACATGCGGTTAATCGTTTAAATCCAGATTTCGAATTCAATTGTTCGAGTAATTTATTCGAATTAATAATCGTTAATCGAATTGATAAATTGTTGACGACAAATTTGGTATAAGCAATACGTATACGAATGAAGAAGAAGACACTAAGAACACGGCAACGGAAGTACTATTTGGGATCATTGAAATGAGTGTCTCGTGTAGGCATCGAACCCAGAACAATCGACGCAGTGACAATATATTGTGTTCGGGCATCGAATCTGAGACCCCAGGCACGCCACATATCTACGCCTTTTTTTGTATCCAGTAGCAAAGCTTTGGCGCATACCTCTCTTCTGAAAAGGGGAGCGGAGAGGTTATGTCGGGCTCATCCGGGATAAGATAAACTAAAACTAAACCAACCACGGTGTGCCAATTCGCTGTCTTGAATGCTGGGTGGGTCGCTGGAACTGAAACTACTTCAGCGACCCACCCAGCAGTGTCCAACGTAGGCAGGAAATGCCTACGTACGACGACTCTTGGGTGACATCCCGGCAAGACAGAGGGCGTCACTCCGACTCAATAGCTGGCGGATGGGAGGTCACACGCCATATACGCCTGCATTAACGCTTAAGAAACAAGCCTTAACCTACTAGCCCAACAAAACTTTCAACAACAACAAAAATAAACATTCATTTCAAATCATTTATTTCGGGCTGCATAGGCCCATAGATAAATACCATAACCTAGATTTACATATTATAAAATTTTATAATACATACACACAACACCATCTAGCCCAAACTAAGCAGAGCTTGTATTATGGGTATTAGACAATGGATAAACATACATAGATACTTATTTCTTTTTTTATAAATACATTCATATTATACATAGAAACACCTAGACCAAGACAAACATTCATGTTCATGCACACAAATGTTTGACTTGTGCGGGAATCGAACCCGCGATCTCAGGCGTGGCAGTCGGTTACATTAACCACTACGCCATCGAGGCCGATTTGATGTTAGTAAATACACCTTAATACTATGTTAGTGTAACTTTACTTCGCACACTTAATACTAGTGCGCTCGGCTGGTACTTGTCCGCGGAAGCGACGGAATACCACGTCTTGCGGCCAAAAGCTTTCGTCCAACACCTTGTGCAGGTAACAGTCAGGTACACGCACGACGAACGCTTTAAAGTTGACGTTGCGGCGCGACTCCAGCAACTGCACTCTCGGCACGTACTTCAGCTTTTGGCACACGTACTTCGCGATGTCCTCCGCCTCAGTGGTGTAGTGCAGGCGTGAGATGTACACCGGCGTGTTCGGGGACGCGGCACGCACCTTCAGGTTGGGATCCACAGGTGCTTTGCCACAACCGTTCTTAATGTTTCGCGAACGGCGCTTCCTCCGTTGCACCGTCAGGAAACCATCCTCGGTAGCCCGGTTCGTTGCTTTTGTAGGCAAGGGCTTAGCAGGGGCGCTCGTAGAGACCGTGGGGTCAGCTGTTCTTACAATTCGCGCAGAACAGCGGGGAAGAGCTGCGGGTGCGGGAGCGGGGCTGCGTGACGCGCTTGCGGCGCATAACGCAGGCTCAGCAGTCGGCGCCGGCGACAAAACCGCTGACGCATAACTCGTCGCCGATGTGTTGAGGCATGCACCTCGACGCGTGTTCACACTGTTTACACGCGTCGGTGACCCAGTTATTGGCACAGACTTGCGCAACGCCTCTAGTTCGATGCGCAAATCTGCAACAGTGACCTCCGATGCACTCAACTTCATCTGCACTTCTGCTAAACTTGCCTTTAAAGAGACGATGTCTTCTAAAAGGCTAGAGACGTCGACGTGATCGAAAGTGACGGCAGGTAACTTGTGTAAGTCTCTCGCCACAAATGTCGGCACGTCATCTGGATCGGTCTCCTTAAGCAGCGTTATGACGTCCTGTAGATTCTTCCTTGTCCCGTCACGTCGACGAGATACCATCTGGTCGCTCTTGTTCAGCAACCGGAACACCAGCTGCTTAGCAGCTACTATCTCCTCCTGGTTAAAGTTCAAAGCGCAGATCTGGATGACGGACACCTCGTCCATCACGTCCAGCTTCTGCTGCATGAACGCCAGCAATTCATTTGCCACGAGTGTGTCACTCATGGTAACAGAAATAGCGAGCGTCGGCTCGCGCCGCGCCTCACAATAATAATATTAATTATTATATTCGCTGCACACGTCCGCCTCCGAGCACTTTAAGACTACAGCCATGTTTTTATCCAATTTATGGCAAGTTACTATTCAACAAACATATCAGTGCACAAATGGGTATTCTTGAGAGTAATATCAACGTAAATAACACATCTAAACGTTGTAGAGAGCGCGGGAACAAGCGTCAGTTGTTTTGGAACAACGCCAAAGGGATGAGATAGGTCGTGCGCAGACGAACGACTTATTCGCAACAAAACTGCGACAAAACCCGTACAATAAAAACCAGAAGCAGAATAGCTCTGGATAAAGCATTGGACTTGCGAAGGCATTGTTGTTTGATTGTTCGAATCTCATCTATTACAAATATGAAGTGAATCTATGCCTAACACAAGCATATTAGTTTAGCTCTTTATAAGAATAATAATATTTATTAACCCAAATTGGGAAGAAATCTTTCTTGAAAAGCTAAGAATTGGTTACGACTCTTGTCGATTTTTCAATTAGTTTATGAGCGTCTGTAGAGTTCAATCTATTTCTACAGCAAATGTTAAGTATCTTAATCAGTTTAGCAATTGAAAACGAGAGCGAAATAGATATTTCAATCGGTATGTTATTCATGGGCTTTTTATAGTTCTTTTAATACATCACATACATATCGTCTTACGCCTACATAGGGTATGCAAGGAAAAGCGTAACTAGAGGTGTATTTCCCCAAGTTTCGCCAAGTATGTTTATAGGTTATAGGGGCAATGCCGTTCTACATACCTTATACTTCAAACAATATAAAAAATAGCATTGTAATCCCACGATACATAGTTTAATCTGATAAAAAACAATTCCCTCTCTATTTAAAAGTATGAGGAATAACACTAAGTAGGTACAAAGATACTACAGCAATATTTTTAATAAATATTTACTTACTAAAACCGCAGACACCATCGAGGACAATGAACTAAACACACACCGCAATGGACTTTGGTCATAAATAAGGGATTTAGTATTAAAAATAATTATTAAGCATTTAAATAAACAATAGCATAACAATAGGTTATTCATAGGCTATTTAGGTCATAATATTCCACTGAACCTATGTAAGGACTATGGCACCCCATATAATAATCTCGTATCTATAATATTATTAACTAGTACATAAACAATAGAAAGTTCTAGTATTTGACAGGTATGTAGTCCACGGGCAATACATTTTGTCCGACATTTACATATTTATGTACATAAATATGTAAATTTTGAGGCTATCCTCACTTCTTTAACCCTTAAAGAGTAGGCAGCAACACACCAACATTTCGTCTCTCATGTTTTTAGGACGACATACGAATGTAATGCTTACGCCCGTTTGTCGATAAGCGTCACCAGACTCCGTAGTCAGATTTGATGACAAAAACAATAAAGGTTTGCCCGTCCCGGAAATCGAACCACATGCACAACAGTCGCATACACAATCGCTACACCGCTGCACCGTGGCAATCGTGGCTTATCTGAATGTGTCCGTTCCTTTATGGAGCCAGTATAAATAGACAGGCACAAAATCTAGAAATCCATCGATTTAGTTACAGATATCTGTAAAAAGCCTACAACAATAGTTAGAAATAAATAATTATAATTTTAAATATATGATCGAAAACATGCATATAGGACGTGCCTGATACACGACAATAAAACATAGCTGCATAAAATGTGGGTGCCACATACCTTACATTACATGGGTTATACAAACGCAGAAAAATAATGTAAAAATAATATTTCTTCACAAAGAGACTCTATAAACAGTCAATGACGTAACCATTATCTTAACCTCAATATAATTAACATAAACTATTGTTTCTCTCGCGTTAAATTTACTCCAAACAAGGTAACTTCACTCACCTTGAAACAAAGTAACTTAATGCTTAACAAGCCGTGAAATGATAAAACCGCTTTTAAATAATATTTGCATTTACCTAATAGATCTCACAAATCGTATTTCATATCCGGTTATAGGCCAGTTTAGGTTGACAACTTGACACTCAAAGAAAAGAAAGTACATTGAAAATATATGCTTATTGCGTAAGACATGAGGTTTAAAATAGATTGACAGATTTGATTTAAGCTGTCGATTAAGATACCACGCGTCAAGAAATGACACAACTGTCAGTGTTGCTGTCAAAATAAGTACACAATTAAACTGTTAACTGTAACTAAATGAAGACATTTTTTAAATGGCTGGTTATTATAATTTTACCTAAATTATAAGTAAAGGCGGAATGTTCATAACTATATGATTTACCTAATGGTGAACGTATTACCGTAAGTACCGAGGATAGCGTTCGTATTATGCCCTGCGATAAAAAAACTGCCTTGGCATCCAAGGGACAAAGCAAAACACCTTGTAGCAACATTACTCTTGTAAGGGTTTAACTAAACTTTAACAAGTAGGCAGTCGATAAAAATGTGTATTCAGAACTTCAGATCGAACGAAGAAAATACCTACTAATAACCAAGTGTTTTTTACTAGAACAGAACATTCTGTTGTCCGGACTAATTCATGGTGAGGTTTGAAACCATTAAATTGTTACTTCGTGTGTATTTGCCGAAGTTTCGGCACAAACAAACATTCTGAAACTTCAGCATGTACGTTTCATGGTAGGCCAGTCAGAATATATTTGAGAAAACTGCAACTCCATATTGACTGTCAGTTATTTATGAGAGCTAGAAGTCACAGGTGTATTGTTCCACCCGAGTAACAAAAAAAAATCCTTGAGCAACTTTCCATCGTCCGTTTACTACGTGGTACAGCGCTACTCGGCAGGTTATCAACGTCGCGAAAACCCGAGAGGGTTTAATTAGTGCGAGGACAAAGCGCTTCCTGCGCCCGCCGTCAAAAGGGCAACGATATTATGAGCTCGGACAATGAAGGTGCTCCTTCAAATCTCCTTGTTTATACTTTAAAAGGACGTCGTCTTAAGCTTTTTTGTGAAAGTGGAAACGGATCGTATCGTCTTTTTTTCTGGTGAAAGGAAAGCTTGATTCCTTTGGCAAGTAAACATATTAGTTCATACTACCTTTATTGAATGCTCGCTGGGTAAACTAAAGTAGATACGAAAGGTGTGTCTCATAAATAATTGAACGAGCCACTAAATAAATCAGCTGATACGTTTTTGATAGCAAATTAATCCCGATTACTGTTAATTTCCGGGTCTTTTAACTACTAAAGAATTATATTAATAGTAAGATTATCGATATCATATTAGGTAATACACGAATTAAATTAAAACATTCACACATATCCTCGTATTTATACATCTCCGAAGGGGTTTGCAAAAGTACATTACAACCGCATTTTGCTAGCTAAGTTCAGGGCGACGAAATGAAGTGCGAGCTTATTCCTAGATAATACATGCCTGCATTTAGGCACGGTAGAATTTACCGATACAGCTGAGAACTCCTAACAGAAATATCAATAACACTTCCCAATGGGAATCAAACTCTGTACCTCTTGACCTTCGAATTACCAAAAGACAAAGCGTTTAGGTTACTACTTCAATAGTTTAATAGGATAAGAATAAATGTATAGAATTGTTACAACCTAAAGAAATAACTTTCTCAACTATGAATAGAAGTATAATTGAATAAGCTCAATCAAATTCAGTCCGGTCAATTTTTTACCGTTACCTTTGCCCAATAGTAATGTTATTGATTCGGCAAAGACGTTTGATACCGTTCTATGTGCGTTAAAGTCAGTCAATCAAGCAATTAGGCACTCGACCGATGAATTTGCGTAATCTGTTGTAATAGTCGCACGGTACAATGAGTAACGGAGTGAAGAAATTAACATGTTTTCGTAGTAAAACAATTCTGAATATTAAATCTATACTACATACATGATCTCACGACTATATTTCTGACTAGCTTTTGCCCGCGGCCTTGCTCGCGTAATAGTAGATTGGGTTATGTAATAGTACTTTAAAAGAAAATAAGATATAGCCTATGTTGCTCGGGGATGATAGAGTTTTCTAATGGAGAAAGAATTTTGAAATCGGTTGCGTAGTTTTTGAGTTAAATCCTTACAAACAAACAAACAAATCTTTCCGCTTTATAATTTTATATAGTATAGATAAGCATAGACGAGGTAGACGAGAGGTGTATTACTACATTTTTTACCTATGATAGTAGGGCCGACGTAATAGAGGGCCTGCGTCCATGGCGCAGCGGTAGTGAATGCGATTGCTGTGCATGAGGTCTCGGGTTCGAATCCCGGGTCGGGCCTACAAAAATTTATTGAGATTATCTGTGAAGAAATCTCAATCAAATCGGAGTTAGGAAGTTGACGGTGTTAGACACCTCCGTGCCTAGGAAAGCACGTAAAGCCGTTGGTCCTGCGCCCGATCTCTCTCCGGTCGTGTCGGATTACCGTCCCATGGGATCATGAGAGTTAGGGAACAGACAGTGCACTTGTGTATGCGCACACACTTGTGCACTATATTATCTCCTGCGCAGATGGCCAGTCTCCGTTAAGACTGGCCGCCGCCGTGGCCGAAATTCGGTGTAGAGGACATTATTATTATTAATAGGGGGCGAGCCTATTTCCATTCACCAGAAACAATGCCACAGTCCGTGTCGCTACTGAGAATTTCTTGTTAGAAAAATCCGATAACACAAAGCCCGACCAGGAAATCGAACCCAAGATCTCATGCACAGCATGTATGTACGTTTCATAGTAGGTCAGTCGTCAGGATATTTTTGAGTATATTGCATCCTCACGTCGACTGACATAGATGTTCATGACATATTCAGTTTTTTATACTGAGAAAAGACTGACTAAAAAAGTTTATAAGGTTAATCTGAATGGAACCGTCGCAAGAGCAAAACCTAGGCGAACGTTTCTCTATCAGATCGGAGACGTTCTGGACAAAGGCCAGATTCAGAGCAACTTAAACCGGCGAGCCTGTATGAGGAATGTGATAAAAGAGAATGAAGCCAGAGAAGTGTCTCTGCCTCCCCCTCTGGGAAACAGTCGTGAATCTATGTATGTATGTTATACTGGGGCTGTTAGTTTTACTTGCTTAAAACGTCACAAGTGTATTGTTCCATCCAAGTAACCAAAACACACTATACTACACACTACACTAACCATACACTACCGCTGCGCTACCGAGATACTACAGAGACTAATAGACAAAACGTGACGACACATTTTGTATTCGAAGTGGAATACTGCAAGTTTAAGAGGAAACTGTTTAAAAATTGAAAAATAGGTATTTCTAAAATCTATTGCTGTCGCGCAGTGCCCTCAGAGCGCGATAGAGACAACTGCAGCTTGGACCGAAAATACATATTAAAAGTACCTACACAAAATCAACGTTTCGCAGATTTTGACCGATGTAACTACTTTTTCCATTAAAAATTAGAAAGGCTTTGGCCGTGTTCCTGTTTTCCTTTTTTTATATAATCTAGTCAAATTTATTTTCTGAATGTTTGAACACAGCGGAAAATCTAACCAATTTTTGAGGTTTTTGAAGGCTCATGTCATATTAATAATTAATTTATGAAAAAAAGGAAAACATAGGGACATGCCAATAGAAGCCATACATTTTTTGGAAAAATTATTATTGCTCTACTGGCATTATCCAGGAAGGAAACAGGGGACTACGTTTGTATGGAAAAACGGCCCTTGTGTTTTCTCTTATGTACGCTCGGAACCCACGATGCGGCTGTCCCTTGTCAGAGAAAGTTCGGTAATGTGAACCTTATCATTGCAATAGTTGGGATGGGCAATCCGTGGGTGCGTGGTGGGTTTTCCTCTTCCCAATTATTTGGTTTTATGTATTCGAGTGCATAGAAATGTCGCTTAGTTTATATCTTTTAAAATTCGCGTTCCATGACATACCTATATACCTATAACTTGTAATCATGTACATTGCATATTGTTTACCTTAAGGTAATTGTGTGAGACAGCGTATGACTACGGCCGGTGTAACGAAAAGTCAAGCACATAATACCTACTATTACGATTTGAGAATTTCATTTTAGTACCTAACAAAATTTATGAAAAGATATTACTAGCAGTATATTAACAACGATAGCCTAGTGGGACATCGTTGGACTACCACGCAAAGATCTCAGTTTTGATTCCAAGGAAGGCTCTGACTTTACAAAGTTATGTGCGTAAAAACAAGTCAATTATCGCTTGCTTTAACGGTGAACGGCAAAAATATTGTGAGAAAACCTGTCTAAGAGTTCTCTATAATGTTTTTAAATATATGTGAAGTTTGCAAACGCAGACAAAGCCAGCGTCGTGGACTATGGCCTTACACTTCTGAGAAGAGGCCCGTGCCCAGCAGTGGGATAGTTTATATACAGAGCTAATATTATACATTTATATACTAGCAGCAGCCCTACTGCAATATTAACTCTATCATAAAAAACAACACAGCGAAGTAACTTTGTATTGTGTTCCAGTAGTCAATACACAGAGCATGTTCCCGGTTTGTTCTCTTATAAAGAGAACGCCCGCACTAGGAATAAATTCTGTGTCGCGGGGACTATACAAATATTCAAACAATGGACACAAAGAACACCCAGACTCGGAACAATATTTTTGTTCCGTGTGGGACTCGAACCCACTACACTTGGCGTAGAAACAGTGGCGAGGCGACCACTTAAAGCTCCACACAATCCGTGCCATAGACCATTGTTTATAATTGTCTTATTTGGTAAAGAAACAAACTCATTATAAAAATATTCAGTTTAATACTTTAATTCTCTAGTAAACAGAAATAATATAAAAATAGGAGGATGATACATAGAGATGGGCATCTATATTCTATGTTCTGTGGTCTCTATACTACTACTCTCCAGCTGTCATTACGCCACATTGGTAAACTAAATATGACAATTAAAAGAAAATATATTGGGATGTACCAAATGAACCTAAGACCAAGATTTAAAATACTAGAAAAGATAATAATATTACGAGATTTACGAAAAATCTAAAACAACTATTCAGAGTAAAACAAAAGCATAAAATTATACCTATATCAAAAACATATTTTCTCTTAATGTACTTGTCAAATACAACTACAAGCTTCAAGTGCACTTGAAAAATAATTGCTGAACATTTTATATTGAATAAATAATTTCTTTTATACATTTTGTTTGAAAACCTTTATTTCATCTCAAACACAGATGTTAAAGTAAAGGATTTCTTATCAAAATGAAAATTCATATTGGTTTAGTTTTTAATACAAATACATAGATATTTCTGAATCTTAAAACGAAATACGTCCTAAAATATTAGTACAAAGCGTCGTTGGAATACCAGCAAAAAATAAGAACTAATTTAGGTAAACAAAAAATACCTATCGGCATATTCTAGTATAAATAAAAATAAATTTAAAAGAGACCCAGACCTATCGCTTATCGAAGAATAAAAAGTAAAACAGCACCTAATAGACAACTCCTATCCGTTTCTTCCCTAGGGACAAAGAAAAATTAACGAATTGAAATGGATCACCTTCGGGCATTGCATTACTACCATCTGCTTCTAAGTTTGCAATTGAAAAACTATCGATCACGGTCTGGCTTATTTATCCATATTGATTCTATTTTAAAGTAACTAAGGGTGGTAAATACTATGTATCTTTATACATTGCCCTGGAAGAGATTCCTTTTGTGCAGAGGCGCGCGATTGATACCCCTGGCGTTAAAAGCGTCTATAGGCAAGGAAAGTAGTGGCTTTCCTTCACTGTGGTGAGAATAAAGTATAAAGCGCTTTTTATAGTGATAAGAAGCGCTGTATATTTTATTCTCACCTTGGTGATATCAAAAAAGCTACACATATACATATACGCACGTCTGTCTCATTGTCGAGTACGATGCCAAATTCGAGCAAAATGATTTTGAATGTTTTGCAAGAAATTTTCAGTACAAGTACCCTGTCTAACAATATGCCGGCAAGTCGGCACGACTTCCTCCATTTTACGTCGTTCAGTGTCCAGAGTCCCACGCACATCTGACTGTTGGAAAGTTATGTGCGTATTAAAGTTCACTATCGCTCGCTTCAACAGTGAAGGAAACATCACGAAGAAATCTGCATTACTACGAGTTCTTATAATGTTCGCGAAGATACATAAACCCTAATACATAGTTGGTGAAATGTAACTGTAATACAACTATAACCGACCCTTCGTTAAAAAAACACCTACGTATATATTACACATCCAATTCCACAGCCGCCGTAATCAACTCAAAATAAACAAGAGCTCGATTTTGATAGCGATGCCTTGACATCACTGGATCGACACCTGTCATTACAACTGGCATCAACCCTCGACCGTGGTCAAACACAATAATTCCAATGAATAAATCAATATTGTCGTGTCGAAAGCAGGTTTTCCCTAAGGGCAATAAACTCGAGTTATGCCTACAAATATGGTATTAACACAGTATGTGTATGCTGCATATAATCCATATTATTACAAGCGACTATGATGTTTAATAGTGTATTGTTAGAACAAGCTTTGAACCTGTTATGTCTGATCGGTATTAGTAGGCTGGTTAATTTTGTTTACAGTATATTCATTTGTAGATTGTAGCACGATGGATTCTTTGATTGTATTTCTGCGTTTTGCATTTGTTTTGTTCGTTTATGAGGACCAAGTCTGTGCAGTGATGTAAGCGACATAGGTTCGACATGGTCTCAGATTTAATTTACCAATATTTGAAATTCAGCAGCACGGAGTCTTTCTACTCGAGGTAGGTATGAGGTCACGGATTTGACACCCAAATTGAGCAAAGTATTATTGAGTTTATGTACAGAAATTTTTAATAGAAACTGTGCCCGTACAGAGCAAGATAGCTTCTCAAACATGGGACCAAAAACAATAACTGATAAAATATGGTTATAATACCCCGAAGGGGAAAGCAGTATTGCAATAGCTTAGTATTGTAAGACGTGAAATTATGTGTGTATGTATATAAATATGTGTGTCTGTCTGTTAGTGACAGGCATAACTCCGGAACCACTGGACCGATTGACTTGTTACTTGGTGTGCAGACACCTTGAGGTCATACCTCGGTTGAATTTGAATATGGGCCCTGTAGGTCAAAAGACCCCTGAGATATAGGGGTCATTTCTTTTCATTACTTTTACATTTAAGGCGAAGAGGTTTTAGTTTTTCCCATCTCGTTAATATTATAAATACGAAAGTGAATTAGTTTGTTACGTTTCAACGCCTTAACTACTCGACCGATCATCATGAAATTTCGGATGCACGTCAGGGGTACTGAAACGGACATAGAATACCTTCATCTAGATAAAAATGTGTTCCCGAGGGATAGGATTGACAAAATCTACATTAACCCAAGCGAAGCCGCGGGCAAAAGTACACCTTCATCTAGAGACCCGATATAGGACACGTAATATTTTTCTTTATATTGTGTTTTTGTAAAAGACAACTCCAGCACTAGGAATAATGACAGTGTAGCGGGAGACTTTACAAAAATTCGAACAACGGCCACGCTCCTAGTAGTAGAGCCTCGCTGATTTCAGCATGAATGGGCTGGCTCGACCGGGGAAGGACTATTACTACTAAAGAAATGAACTGAGAAATACTGCTATTTCACGTCGATATTCTGTGAAAGAGTATTTCACAGAATATCGACGTGAAATAGCAGCATTTCTACTGTTGTGTTTCGTTCGGTGAGTGAGAGTGCCATAGGCCATACCACCTTCTTTTCCCCTTCCCGCTCCATCTCCTTCCCACTTCCTTTCCTAAGGGGTCGGCAACGCGCTACTGATGTCTCTAGTGTTGCAGGCATCCATAGGCTACGGTGACCACTTACCATCATGTGGACTGTATACTTGCTTGACAAATAAATCGCAAAAAAAATAATTAAAGAACACTCTGGATGTTCTATGATTTATTTTCTGTCATTTTTGTCTCGTATGGGATTCGAACCCACGACACTCGGCGCGACGGCACTGGCGAGGCGACCACTTAAGCCACAACACCATCCGTGCAATCAAATATCACATAATACAACGTACATGAACATTAGAATTCCACGTAGCGTAAGTACATTTTTATGTTCCATGAGCTATTTAGTTACAATACCGTTAAACAGATGTTATCGCAAAAGGAATGAGGACAGAAAGAAGACTATTAGAAATGGACGCGATGTTATCATCATTATTACTGGGTTAGATATTAAAGTACTGAACAGCAAACGAGAAAACTAACTCTTTAACGTATTGAGTCGCAGCGGCCGGCGGCCTTACCATTACATTAACAGTATGTTAGTTTGCCATCTGAGTAGTGTAAAGAAGATTCTAGAAATGAAATAGAGATATCTTCGTTTATACGGTGCTAACTTTTGCCCACGGCTTTGCTCGCTCGGAAACAGTTTTTATTCGGGATGAAAAGTACCCCATGTCCTTTTCTATACTACTACAATGTCTATTTCAAATTTCGTGATGATTAGTCATGTAGTTAAGGAGTGAAAGCGGAGCAACTAAACAAACTCACATTCGCATCTATATCTATACTAATATTATAAAGCTGAAGAGTTTGTTTGTTTGCTTAAACGCGCTAATCTCAGGAACTACTGGTTCGAATTAAAATATTATTTTAGTGTTTGATAGCCCATTTATCGAGGAAGACTATAGGCTATATAACATCAAGCTGCGACCAATTGGAGCGGAGGAGTAATGAAAATTGTTGCAAAACGGGGTAAATTCTCTTATCTTATATGAAGCAGACGAAGTTGCGCGGGTTAGCTAGTTTTTAATATTAGTATGGATACCTAAAGTAGCCCTTATAGTAAAAAGCGCATCAGTTTCAAAGTATGTGTGTGTATGTACCGTGTACAATTGCAGCCTGACTCAAAAACTACTCTTAAATATTTAAGAGGTAGCTAAGTACTAACTAATCCGAAAACTCCATAAAATCACCTACCTACTCATAAACATTACTCAACGTTTAGTTAATTACCAGCGATTAACCAGTTAATCATTGTTCAAGAGCTTGAAAACTATTCAGTTGAGAGGTAGAAGTGATTCCTTATTATGTTTTTAGATAATTTAGTGTTACTAATTAACTTATTATGTAAAATGTTTATAAGACTGAAGGCGCGATTCCATTAGGCAACTCTTGCATGCAAGTAAGACGTCACATTTGCGTACAAGTTACTTGCATTAGAAACATGTTTTCGAGAGTGTGCTAATTGCATGCAGGTTTCAATTGCATACAAGTGGAGATGTTCAACAATTGAGTAGACCAGAATGGGTGAAAGACGTGCTCCTCAATAAAAATGATTATTTTCTCGTGCGCCCACCTAACAGACATTGTTTCGATAAAAGTACAGCGATATATACCATGTGCGTCACTCGTTCGAAATTCGAAACGTGCAACTAACGTTTGCGCGTTCAATTTGCAAGTCACTTGAATAAAAATATGTACAAGTTCAAACTACCCCATACAATTTGTAACTTGTATGCAGGTTTGTACAAGTTGTACGCAATTGGCAACTTGCATAACTTGCCTAATAGAATCACGTCTTTAAGTATAACCATTATGTTGTTTCTGTGAATGCTTTATTTATTTGTAATTGACGTTCATAAGCACACGATCTTGACTCAGATAATAATTTTGTCAATGTACGTGTTTATTCAGTATTTGTCAAGTTAGAATGCTAGAAATCATTAAAATATATTGTGTCAGGCCACCGTTATGCTGCTGCGACGTTTTTTATTTATTTAAAACTAGATGCGCCCGCGGTTCCACCCGCGTTTATGACTACTGCGCCGCCCCTATGGGTCGTATCGTCATGTTATATAGCTTATAACCTTCCTTGATAAATAAGCTATCCAACAAAAAAAAACAAAAAAAAATTCTATTCGAACCAGTAGTTCCTGAGATTAGCGCATTCAACCAAACAAACAAATAAAGATACTCTTCAGCTTTATAATATTAGTATAGATGACAACATCCGCACTGAGAATAATTCTTGTGTCGCGGGGGACTTTACAAACATTCAAACAACGGACACAAAGAACACCCAGACTCGGAACAACCATGTGTGGATCACACAAATTGACCCGTGTGGGATTCGAACCCACAGGACTTGGCGCAATGGCATCCCCCTCACTCTACGTATACTCTCTACTAGTCCTGTTTATGATATAGCGTTCCCCTATACCAACCGTCAGGTTTTAATAGTGGGAGCCGCTGTACCTTCCAGTGCTCGAGAGCACCTTCCGGGATCAGTTATAGATCCCAGGTCTTGTCCCCAAATCTCGATTTCTTTAACCTAACCTCTAGAGATCCGGTTCTCGTAAGCGAGCTACCTCGTGGCCAAGTGGCATTACCTATTCTCCAGATAGGTGCCGGAGCAATAAAGCCGCTCACCACTCGCAACTTTAGGAGTTGCTAACGATAATCTGGCAATGGCAGTGGCGAGGACATAAATCATTACGCCATCCGTGCAGTCAGTAATGTGTTAATATGACTAATATTTATGCTTTTATTTATTAATAATAAATAAAAGCAAGACTGCTAATCTATATCTATACTAATATTATAAAGCGGAAGAGTTTATTTGTTGGTTTATTCCGCATTCGACCCCATGTTTCGTCCCGAATGTAAAAATTCGCATTCGCCCAAAAATTGTTGCTCATATGCCCCGAAATTTAGATAAATGTTAATTCCTTAACGTAATTCCTTTTGCGTCCCAAATTATGTTCCTTTTCTGACCCTTTTTTTGAATAGCAGATTTTGATGTACCGTCAGCCGAAAAATATTTTAAAATACCTCCTTGATATCTCGGCGAAACTTTTGGCTTATGATCAGTGATCGGAGTAGGTAGATTGAAATGGGGTCATTGATCCGAAACGTATATATTAATATGGACATTCCTCCGGAATTGGTGGATTATTAAAAAAAAACCGGAACTTATGTAGGAATTTTATTCTGCCAGAGTGGAAGGAGTCATTTGATGATTTGCCATCCTCAAAAAAAGGTAGGAGTTGTAATAAAATGAGCAATATTATTCTTTATTATTCTTCATATTTTTTTTAACGGCACACAGTCACGATTTGACAAAACCCAACGACCAATCAGAACAAAGGATCATGGGTGGTACAATAACCGGTTATCAGAACAATGCGTACGCCCGCCGACGACATGCCAGGTAGCTCACTCGTTTACTTCGGTTCGTAGAGTGCGCATCTTTGTTTGTTACTGTGTTGTGAAAACGTTACTTGACCCTGGCTTGTGTACATACTGACTTCTGGAATCTGCTCTAAACCACGATTTGGCTCGAATATACGGACTCAGATTTTTCACTATTGAATTGGATCTACATATTTAAACCAAGCTTTGGTATGTAATATTTTACTAGTTACAAGGAGTATAAAGCATGTTTGGATGTACTATAAGAATATTTTTAGTATTGTGTTTGTTCGCTTAACCTGCTGAACATACCATGAGTCTTAATATTGTTAAATCTTTAATAGAGTATGAACCAGTGAGCTTAGTGCGAAACAAAATTATGATATTCTAGTAATGTAGTCGCAATTCAGCTAACTCCACTATTAACCGACATTTTACTGGAATCCGTATATAATTTGAATGCCCTGTGTCCTCTTGCAATGTATTGGTAAAATAAATTACTATAGGCCTTATCTACTTCTCTACAAAATATTCTACGTAACAAGCCCTTTCATTTGATATATATATATATATTGATGGAATTGTAAAAAAAAAAAAATTGTCCACCATCTTGTAGCGGCAGCCATTTTGGATTGACAGGAAGAGGGTGAAATTTCAATGACTAAATTTGATCCACGAAAAATAAAACAAACGGAGTAAGCTAAATAAACTAAATAAAATGTAATTTTTTCATGTCTTTGTTTTAGGTGATATATACGAGGTTCCATCTCTAAAACAAAGTTCAGATATGGCAAACGTCAAGGCTGAAACTGTAGAAAAATGGATATCCGGTCATCCCGAACTACTTTACGATCACGCTAGTGGTACAATATACTGTTCAAAATGTGAAAGCCATTTGAAAACCATAAATAAAGGAAACGTTAAAAGACATATCGAAGGAGCAGTACACCAGGGAAAGTTTAAGCGGCCCGAAGAGGAATTTTATTTCGATCTTATAAAATTTCTCATTTTGTGCAATATTCCGTGGTCTCAGATGAAAAATACTACTTTTCAAGATTTCTTTAAAAGATATATGTGTAGTACCTGTTGTTGTACGTGTACTAATCGTACTCTGCCAGATGAATCACAGTTACGGAAAGTTTACTTGGACAAGTTTTTTAAGAATAAAATCAATTCGATTCGGCAAAATTATAAAAATGAGAAACTATGGATATCATTAGATGAAACGACAGACTTTTTAGGTCGCTATATAGTCCATTTTTTAATAAAACCATTACATCCTAGCAATTTGACTAGACCTTATTTGGTAGCATGTAAAATGCTAACTGTAGTTAATGGACAAACAATCACGCAATTTGTGTTAGAATGTTTGGAAAACTTTTGGGAAGATTCTTTTGAATCGAAGGTAGGTAACATTCTTGTCCTCTGCACTGATAGCGTTGCATATATGCTGTCTGCAGGACGAAATTTAAAACAATACTTACCTGAAATGAAGCACGTAACATGTTTGGCGCACTCTCTTCATCGCGTATCTGAGCAAATTAGGTTAGAATATCACGATGTTAACATTTTAATAGCAAATGTTAAAAAGGTATTTTTGAAAGCCCCAAGTAGAGTCAAAATTTTAAAAGAAAAATATCCAGATTTGCCGCTACCTCCCCAACCAGTTGTTACAAGATGGGGCACTTGGTTAGAGGCAGCATTTTATTACGCTCAAAACTTTGAAAAAATAAAAGAAGTATTATCTTGTTTAAGCAGCTCTGATGCGGTATCTATTCGAGAGGCAAAAAATATTATAGAAAAAGAAAATTTAAAAGAAGATTTAAATTACAAGACAATTATTTTATAATTCATTTGTCTTTAAAAGAATTGCAAAAGCATAATTTATCGTTGACAGATTCACTTTTAGCATTTGACAACGTCAGAGATGCTATAAATCAGTGCAATTCAGAAAATATAAAAAATAAAATAGAACGTGTTATGGAATGAAACCCAGATTTAGACACACTTAGAGAATATAGTGAGGCCATTGAAAAAAATGAAGCACATAATTTAATACCTTTTTTAAAATTTGCTCCTTTGACATCGTCAGATGTAGAACGGTCTTTTTCCATTTATAAATGGACTTTAGATGTTAAAAGAAATAGGTTGAAAATAGAAAATATAGAGAAACTCATAGTTATATATTTTAATTGTAAAGATCAGGATTACCAGGATGCTGACATTGTAATCGATGAAGATTAAAAATGTGAATAAATGTAAAATGTACATATTTAACAATAAACAATCTTGATTTTTATCTTTTTTCTTTATTCTACCCCTTTTTTTTGGTCCTAAAATCTGACTAAAATCAACCTGTTCCTTCGTATGCCCTTTACGTTTCAGAGTCGTGGTGCATCCTTAGAACAGTCTCACGACCCCAGCAGGCATTGCCCCTCTATGGGGCCCCGTCATTTATTCTACCCTTAATGCAAATTACCATGACCCCTATGAAAATATTTAAATTTAAGTGCAACAATTTATGTCTATCTATAAAAGTTCTAGCCATAAAAGGCTAAAAATAAAAATTAAAGCTTCGATCGGAATTCGATTGTTTTTATTATTCAACAGATAAATAATGAATTAATTTAGTTTTGATACCTTCCTTTAAATTTTGAATTGAGTAGGAATAATATCACTACCAACATTAACAATATTTAATTGAATCCGGAAATACCGGAATTACTTTCCGGGAAAATGGCTTATCCATGTTATTCTTTCTGTGTGCATTTATGATACAAGTACCAAAAATCAATCTACCTACTCCGATCACTGCTTATGATTGCATGACGTCACTAGCCCGACATTGAAGAGATTCAAAATATTTTTTAAACATGTTTTGTTTTGCTAACCATATGCTCAAAAATGTAGGACAAAAAAGAATAATTAAAAAAGAGAATGCGAATGGCGAATGAAGAACATTTTGGAATGTGGGACGTAATATAGGGACGATTGCGGAACAAACCTGTTTGTTTGGTTAAACGCGCTAATCACAGAAACTACTGGTTCGAATTGAAAAATTATTTTAGTGGTGGATAGCCTATTTATCGAGGAAGGTTATAGGCTATTTAAAATCACGCTACGACCCCCGAGTGAGGAAGCGGGGCAGTAACCATAAACGCGGGTGAAACTTAATAATATTAGCTAAAGTATCGTGCAAATTTTAATTCTATGTTTCTCTTTAATGGCAATATTCATGCTTGATATCGCCGCGATTTCGACAAGGCCGCTACATTCAGGTCGTGAAATTAACATACTCTATATAAAAATCAATGTTCTGACTCTAAACTATGGTTATACAACGAGTAACTGAAAGACGTGGTCGATATATACAAAGGTTTATGTATTACCAGAATAGATAATCATAATAATTACGTAATACCTACATGGATGGTGTGTGATGTGGTGGCCTCACCACTGCCATTGCGCTGAGTACTGTAGGTTCGATTTCCATACGAGACGATTATAAACTGCAAGTTTAGTTTTTTCTTTTTTATACAACTAAGGTGGCAGACAAGCATACGGCCCACCTGATGGTAAGTGGTCACCGTAGCCTATAGACGCCCGCAACACCAGAGGCATCATTTGCGCGTTGCCGACCTTTCAAGAAAGGAAGTGGGAAGGAGAAGGAGCGGGAAGGGGGTAAGAGGGTGATTAGGCCTCCGGCACTCTCACTCACCGAACTAAACACAACAGTAGGAGTACAGCTATTTCACGTCGATATTCTGTGAGAGGGTAGTCCTTCCCCGGTCGAGCCCGCCCATTCATGCTCAAATCAGCTTTTCGATTGTCGTTGTTATTACTGCAGTACAATTTTTGTTAGACAAATTTTAAGAAGGCCTGCTTCCACGGTTCACTCCCTTTTTTGGATACGCCGTAACACTGCTTTCTTCTGCGACCGCGTGTAGTCTTAATTCGTAGTTGTGTGATTACAGCAAACAAATTCACTATTTGTATTTTAAGACTAGCTTTTGCTCGCGGTTTCGTTCGCGGAAAAATAGTTTATGTTATGTTAGTAGCAGTAGGATTTTTTATAAAACAGATGATGTTACTCGGTGATATTATAGGTTGTTAATGGAGAAAGAATTTTTAAAATCGGTTAGGTAGTTTTTGAGTGGAATCCTTACATACAAACAAAAAATCGAATCTTTTCTCTTTATAATACTAGTACAGATAAAAAATCAAAGAATTAATTATGAAAAGTGGCACAACAAAAGTTCTTAAGTAAGTAAAGTATAAATAGGTCACGGTTAAAAGTTTATTAGTATTTTTCAATGAACCCTGTATACCAACAAAGACTAGTTGATATGTCCATCAATTTCACATATTATCAAATTAATTATTCAGTATTAATGGCACTTATAAGCACTTAAAACAATCACTCATTAGTATCGTGTGCGAAAGTTCTTTATCGTAAGCACTATCGTCACGAACTACACTGTAGTAGGACATTGCACTCATGTAGGTACCTATACATACATATGTAAGGTTTTAATTTATTTCCCTCAATTCTTAATGGTAGAATAAAAAAAGCACTGGCAACACTATCGATACGTCATAAAAGCAACGAAACTTGGCATTTTGGGGGATTCTTATTTTGAGCTCAGGTCTATAACAACCTAGAGAATAGCGTTTATATTACAAGCAAACTGTAATTAAGGTAGATTACCAAAGTTCTGTATTTGTACAAATTTAAAGTGAAATAAAGATATTGTAAAAAGCAGAAATATCCTGACGCAGTTTTATTATACCTGAAGTTCTCTTACACATATATAACCTCATGCCTATACCCGAGGTAGGCGAAAGTGTATCTAATCATTTTTTTCTTATTCCTATTGCTAGAGACATCGACTGCACTAGGAATAATTCCTATATCGCGGGGGACTTTAGAAACTTTCAAACAACAGACACAAAGAACACGCAGACTCGATACAACCATTTGTGGACCACACAAATTTTTATCCCGTGTGGGAATCGAACCTCAATACTCGGCGGCAATGGCGACCACTTAAACCGCTACGGCATCCATGCAGTCATAGACATTGTGCACTATGGTTCAGTGTCCCGCGTAATAATAAGCAAGTGCATTACCATCTACCAGACACACCGCACAGTTCCGGACCCCGCTGATACTGTAAATTCCTGGTTAGAAAAACCTAATATCAGTTTGTTCGAACCAGGAAGAACCCAGAATTGATTTTCTGTGATGAAATTAAGTAGTGCAGTTAATCTATTCAGATTGGTCTAACGGCTAGACCAATCTTAATAGACAAGACTGTAGACACTAGCCGCTCAAAAATATTCTTACATTAGTCACATAAGCTCTGGAATTTCAATCTAATAGTACTGCAGTTTCTTCTAGATTTCATTGGCTAAATATAAAGATTATACGATGACGTTGGAACAGCTCGAATTAGCTTCAACATACCGCAATGATCTCATACTACCTATATTCATACCTAACCGCTCGTCGTGCGAAAAGACTAAAGACCCAAATGATTCACTTATCAAATGTGATTAAAGGACAAAATACTATAAGCACTACTTCGTAAGGGCTCTTCACAAAATACATATCTACATATACTGTTATATACGTATTTTGAGTTTGAAAAGTAACTTTCTTTTTACTTCTTTACTAGGAATTATTTCTGCGTCGCATGGGACTTTACAAACATTCAAACAAGGGATACAAAGGACACCCAGACCCAAGTCTGGGTGTTCGTTTTTTTCCGAAACAACACACAACTCGGTGCAGTGGCCGACGTCGAGGCTGCTACGGAAACCGTGAGGCATTTCTGTTTCAAATACACCGTGGCAATCCCATCAATATGAAATTACGATGAACTACATTAATAATATAAGCTATCTCAGTGTGAGAAGGGTTAGGCCATAGTCCACCACGCTGATCCAATGCGGGTTGGCAGACTTCACATATCTTCGAGAACATTATGGAGAACTCGCAGACATGCAGGTTGCCTCGCGATGTATTTCCTTCACCGTTAAAACGAGCGATAATTTAACTATTTAATACGCACATAACTTCGAAAAGTCATAGATGTGCCTTGGGATCGAACTCGAGACCTCATCGTGGCAGTCGAACGGTCTCCCACTAAGCTATGGCTATTAATTACTGTTTTAAATTTTAAATTACCTTAAAAAACGATCATTCATTGGATAAACATACATATATACTTTTTTTTTGTAAATACATAAATATTATACATAGAAATACCCAGACCAAGACAACATCCATGTTTATGCACAAAAATGTTTGACGCCAATACCCTGAAGGAATAGCCAGAGTTGTGCAACACCCACATTACACCTGCTATGGTTCTTGATCCTACGTAATAGAGGACTAACTTATTGTCGTCTACCGAAGACAGTTCGAGGTTCCGTGCTGTTTATCAGAATGACTTGACAAATAAAATACTTTGCCCGACCCATCAATCGAAACCAAGACCTCATGCAAGGCAGTCGCATTAACTATCGCTGCGCGGAGACAGTCACCAAGACACTTATGTATGTCTTGAGAGTTTGTACTTTATACTAATCACCTAAAAAAATAGATACACGACCTTACATATGATTGGAACGTTGAAAAAAAACTGCGTTTATACGTTATGGTTGCATAGAAAATCTCAATCACATACATAAAGTACATACGTAAAGTCTGAAACATAACACACCATAGGACGTCGTGTAATAAAAACCAACTACGATACTACCTAAAATTATAAATGCGAATGTAAGTTTGCTTGTTTATTTGTTACGGTTTTACGACTTAACTACTCGACCGATCATCAAGAAATTTCGCATACAGGTTGTCACGGATACAGAAAAGGATATAGGTAACATTTCATTTAAGAAAAAGTATCGATCTCGAGCGAAGCCGCAGGCTTAGACGCAGATATTTTCACACACAATTTAGCTATGAGATTTACTAAATAAAAAGTCCAACTTGTAAAAGCATTAGAAGCCCCAGCATTTCGTCACCAACGCTTGAAGCAACAAAACACGAAAGTTCTACAAACTTTCACCGACTCGAACTCGCAAACTAATTGTTCAAAGGACTCCGCAATCCAAAGGACAAATTAGTAAATGAGATAACGTCTGTAAACACCACAAAAATAACCCGAGCCACAACAATAGTCGAGATCATAGCGACCACGATGCCAATTAACGATATTAATTGAAAGTAATTACTAAACAACGCGTTATAGAGCGACGGTAGGGTTACCATGACAATATTGTCATTAAGTGCAACTCACAAATAAATGTGTGTGTGTGGGTGAGTGTGTCTATGTGTGCATGTGTCTGTGATTACTTGTGTGCGTGAGCATCCTACAAAAGATATGCATGTGTGTATTGCTCGATGTATCTGTACGTGTGCATTCTATTAATGTTAGAGCAGGTTATAATTATGGTTCTGCTTATTGCAGTTTTGAAACGTCAGAAGTAACGTATAGGTGAGTTTTGTCACTGTGACTATTTTGAAACAGTGTTTATTTTGTCACTGTCCAATTCATTATCTTAATGCATATATAAGCTTTTCTACAGTGGTTGATTGTGTTTCTTTTCTTTTTGTTTATACTCCTTAACTTTGATATTCACATGTGGAGGCTTGTTATTAGCAATACGTTTATATAAGCCTGGTAATATCTTTAAAATAAAAGTAATGAAAAAGATATTGAGGGGAGAGTCCTATAAAACCTTGGGGGAGATTATGTATTTTTTTATGTTTTAGGAGGCAAACGAACAATCGGTTCGCCTGATGGTAAGCGATTACCACCGCCCATGGACACCCCGCAACACTAGAGGAGTCACAAGTGCGCTGCCAGCCTTTCAAATTTTCTCCCTCCAAGAATGGAAAGGGGCCTCCAGTACCCTTACTCACTCGACGAAACATAAGGCAAGCGCTATTTCACGCCGGTTTTCTGTGAAGTCCAGCAGTGGATATCTTTTGGCTGAGATGATGATGATGATGATGAAATAAAATATTTATACACTTTATGATACAATAGAATTAGGCTAGAGTTTGCGCTATTGTTTACGAGAGAGGAAAACATCAACCAATTTAAACTATAAAAAGATTATACGATTCTTCTTCTAATTGCTTTTTCTCTCTGTATATCCAGGTATATAAATCCAACAAGAACCTACGAAGCCTTACTCGGTACTTTGTGTTGCCTAACAGGAAATAGTGGGAGGACGAAGGCTCATTTCACCCACAGAAAACTAGTAATGATGCTTGCTCTGCTAAAGTAGAAGCATAAACACTGTTAGCTAACCTGTTTAAATACTATCGCTCTTATTCATAAAAAATATCTCCCAGAATATCTCCCCCTAAAATACTATGTGTCGTTAAAATTCGTGGTATGTCTAATAAATGCGTTGTAGAAATACTTTATTTATTAATTTTCTGTAAACCTTTATTATATACAGCATCATTATTAGGCAAGCTAGCATTCTTATTCATAATGATGAACAATACTTTTTAGAATTTTTACTTATCACGATGTTATAATATTGTCTTATATTTACGCGAATGTTATACATTGAAATTAACCACTTTATACGGATTTTGTAACGTTGTTTATTTTACTTTAAAACACTTTTATTACATAATTTTGAAAACTCACGGTGAGACTCCCCGTGAACATGGCTGCTGTAAAGCAACCGAAACGTCAGGGCAAAGTGTAAACTGAAATATAAATAGATTTAATTAAATTAAATAGCTTAAATAGTAGTAAAGTTCAATAATAGTGGTAGAGTTTTCAAAATTATGTAATAAAAGTGTTTTAAAGTAAAATAAACAACGCGACAAAATCCGTATAAAGTGTTTAATTTCAATTATAACGATGTAATAAACATCATGTAAATGTTACATGATTTAGTTTGTAACGAGTTCCACAGACGACTGTAAGTATATATATATTTTTCCAACGGATAGAAAAGTTCGGTTCTGTCCGTTGTCGTTCGCGGCTGCCCGCAGGTAGAATCGCCACGGACAGCCGCGGTTTGCTTGGTCGGATCATTTAGCCGGGCAACAACGGACTTTTTATCTTTGTCATTAACATTGTTGCATAGGATTCCATATGTGCCGGTCAATGCCGGTCAAATTGGCCGGTCCGCCGCTCTCCGTCGTCTACGGCACGTTTATACCTATGTGTTAAGTTTTTCTGTACGATTGATAATGATATTGATTTAAGTCTGGTTACCTTCCAGAGGGACACCTGAGGGCACCTACTTTGCCTTAGGTATAATGGATAATATCCCAATATGGAAATAAAATTGTGATTCATGTATAGTTAAGTATATAATTGTCCGTTGTTTGAGCAGCCCTCTGCCAAGACAGATCGTTAGTACGTCATCTAACAGTAATTGATATCATCTCTTCAAAGACGACCATTGTGTCTTTATTCGATATTAATGAAGTTCAAAAACTCAAGAAGCGCATCTCGCTCCACAAAACTATAACTCGTAACTTTTCGAATGTTCAAACAGAGAAGATAGAATAACTGGATAATGATGATCAAATAAGATCATTTAAGTTGAATAAGATTATTTTTGAGATAATTTACATACATTCAGAATAGCCAAAAAGTTTGTTGGAGTCATGTAACTGTTGCTACTAAACCACCGTGACAAGTGACTGGCTCATTCATTGCCTACGTGATCTTTTTTATTTCATTATACAGGTGTCCGGTAATTAATGGATAACCTTGAAATGTCTTATAGTAGAACTGAAGGCCGTTCAGAAAAAGTGAAAAAATAATAATAAAAAATTAAAAAAATATATATTTAAAAGTGCAAGCTATATTAGCATAGCATACTTTTGACTGTCAATCTATTAGCATAATTATTAGTGTTTAATAATAAAACAACAAAAAACCGATGGATTTCATTCATTTATGGTCGTAGTATACAAGAAAGTTATACATGGTAATTAAAAAAAAACACATATCTCAGGTAGTAGTTAGGATAGTTTTTTTTTTATATTTTTTTCTGAACGGCCATCAGTTCCACTATAAGAGGTTTCCAGGTTATCCATTAATTACCGGACGCCCTGTATAACAGACGTGGTAAATAGAAGATCCACCTGATGGCAAGCTATGTTAACCGTAAATAATTTACGCTTGCATCACGTAGGGTAAAGGATGAAGGAGTAAAAGGTTAGACAATTTGAAAGTGTAAAGGAAGCAAAGATTGGATTAAATGAAAGTTAGAATGATAGAAGCATGTGAGCTTCAGAAACAATAGGGTTACTACTGTTCCTTCTTACACTGTATTACTTTACTTTACATTAAGAAAGTGATGGTTTTTCTGGCGAGCCATTCATTCTTTCACCTTTCTGCCTCCAAATAATTGGCAACAGGAGGAGAGGGGAGGGAGCTCTTCTACTAAATTTCTTAAAAAACATTATTTTATAGCAGAAGGACGTTTGAATGTCATAAACCATTACAAGTGTAGCTTGCAGAATTGATTTAGAAACCGGTTGGTGTTGATAAATGCATAAAATATGTTCAAGCTGCAAAAAATGGCGACAGTCATTGACCACCAAGGAATGTAGCTGTCAACGAACAAAAAATGGAACTATTAACTAATTAAAACGAAGATTTATATACACGCTTAGTTAAGTTATATTAGTTTATACTTAAACAGGTAAAACATATGGATTAAAAGTTATTTGATCTTTTTGGTGCCAATGAATATATTTATAACCAAATGATTGTGTATTGTCAACTTCGTTATTTAATTTTATTAATACAAACGTTTGAACTTTTGTTTTATTTTTCACTACCTTCAGATAGAGCCGCAATGTAGTATATTAAGGCACATTGCTATATACAGTGGCAATACGGAATAAAGGGGTTATTTCAAGAAATTATATATCTTAAAAATATAATACACGCATAAAAATAATGATTCCTAACATCCAAATTGTGGGTTTATTAAGTTTTAACCTGTTTCTTATTGGTATCTTAAAACCAAGCGTTAAAACTCATTCTCGATCACATCACATCTACAACATAGGCAAAGGAAAACGTTCAATTATTTAATAAGCCTCGCCATATCTACTAATAAACTTAAAAAAAACATTATCCATATTTGAAGCACATTTTATAAACCGAGTGCATAAAAAAGGAATAAGGAACTCAGCACGTGTCGGTACAAGTACATTTTAATACTACGTACGCAAGCAAAAAGTAACCGTATTAAAACCCGACACAAAAGAAGGAAAAAATTCATGGCGGCAATGCGTCGCGTATAGAAAAACATTGCTTTATATTAAATGTTCGTTGTAATATATTTCAACAGTCATTATATGACAACACGCTTTTAGATGCTACCAGCCCTAGAGAGCCGACAAAGCGTCAATTACCGCCAATTTCGTATCGGTAACTTTCCGCCATGTTGTATTCGACCATCTTTGTTGCCAACAAAAGGTGTATCTTGTCTGTGGCTTGTAATCTGTCATCGTGCCTTCGTTCCCGCCAAAATAGCGACGTTTTGAAATATGTAAACGATCCGGTTTGAGAAGAATAGCATTCATGCTATCCTTTTCGATCACAATTTGAAATATCGGTTAATACTGCCTGTATTGGGAATAATTTTTCTACTTGACTGCTTTTTTGGTCCAATATGGCGTAAATGAAATCATGTATATTATTCTTGTGTTAGATAGTGAATTTAAACGTTTATTTTATTACCTACATCACGGAGAAACTAGTCATCGATTTGTTAGACCTAAAACTATTGAGTGCTTACGCTAGCAGGGATATATCCAAGTGATTATATTATTATGTAAAGATAACTATATGCAACATATTTGAAGTAAGTTGTACCTGTCATTCGTTGCCGACCTCGCAATAAAACTTTAGCTGCCTGGATGCTCAAGGAACGAAGACTTAGGACAAAAAGAGAAGAATGTGACGCGGACCGCGCGACCTTGACGGCTGCGCGCGAGTCGGAGTGGTGGCTGTCGCCCCCCCTTCCCCTCCTGCCCGGCGGTAGCCATATATAAGCCCGATCGCGTCCTGGACGTGTCTCCTTGCGGCCCGGCTCCACATCTTCAGTTAAGTGTTCCTGACTACAAGGACACGCAGCAAGCCTTTAAGTGACCCACGCCCTGTCTATTTTATATTGTTAAAGTTGTACATGTGAACTAAACGCATTAAAAGTGTAATTGCCATACATTCTCTTATTTGTATCTTTTAATTAAATTCACCTAGGGACACCACGCCCCTACGGCGTGGCCTGTTCCTCTAAAATCTACATTCCTCATAAAGAAAACCTTAAAGGTTATAAGAATGGAAGAAAAATCAGAAGAAACGTACTCGGTAAGGTTTTTGGTGCGGTCTTCTGTAGCTTGCTTATTATTGCTAGTCAATTAAATACCCTGTATATATATATTATCTATTTTATCTTTATTATATAAATCTTCTGTACGTGTGTTTGTAATTAAACTCCTCTTAAACAGCTGGACCGATTTTAATGTTTTTTTTTGTGTGTACAGGACAACGTCCGTCGGGTCCACTAGTATAGACATTAAAATCAAAAAAATTATAATCATAGATTGCCTCATTGCCTTGTTGGTCCTGTATCAAAGTTTGCACTTATCTTTGCAGATAGTGACATTGGCTTTGGTGTTCGGAGATTCTCAGCAGGAGCATTGAGTATAGAACCCTGTACTCAAGAAATAGGGTCGCCCTCTTTTGTGTGGTAAAAAGGTAGATGTATTAGAAGTCTATGTTGTTATGAGTCTATGTCTGTATATATATTTTTTGTAGCTAAGAGATACATTTTTCTCAACCGGTACAGCAAATTGAGCTGTTTTCTATCATTTTATTACCTATATTACAAACAAAGATATGATCGTCTTCTTAGTCAATCAAAACGACTTGAAATTGCTTGAAAATAAACTTGCCTATTATGTAGATATCATCTTATAATCCCATATCCGTTTGAAACGATTTCTAGTCTAATCTTACGAGGCTGATCACTGCAAAGCTGTCATTATGCTAAGTATTATGGTATCATAATAAAGAAATATGCGATCTACGCGGCGACGAGACGTCCTTTAGTATGAAAATATTTCATTTCTACGACATTATCCTATGGCTGTATTCACATCACTGCGTAGTACAAACACGCATTTTTCCAAGAAGATAAACTTAGCTTAGCTGATACTCGGGCACGCCACGATCGTGGCGGTAAGTCCCGTGTTTGAGGAGTGGCTGGAGAGGCGGCATGGCGCCCTCACCTTCCGGCTGACACAGGTTCTGACTGGCCATGGATGTTTTGGCCGGTTCCTGTGTCGTATACGCCGGCAAGAGACGCCCGGTTGTCACCACTGCGGCGACTGCCGCGACGTTATTGAGGACACGGCGCTGCACACTTTGGCGGTTTGCCCCGCCTGGGCATCGCAGCGTCGTGATTTGATCGCGGCAGTCGGATCGGTTGCCCTCTCGCTCCCGGCCGTAGTTCAGTCTATGGTCCGGAGTGAGAGGTCGTGGAACGCCGTCGCCTCCTTTTGCGAGGAAGTGATTTCCATCAAGGAGGCGGCGGAGCGGGAGAGGGAGCGTTTAAACCCTCTCCCCAACCGCAGAACCGGGCGCCGGAGGGCGCGAGATGACCTCCAGCCACCCTGAGGTTTGACCTGGGGGTGGCGGGCTTTGTGGGCCTGCCCGCCATCCGTTCAGCACCAGGTCCGAGAGGCGGCGTGCGTGTTCCCACGCGCGCCTCTGTGTCGAGTCCGTCTTCCCTCTAGGGGGGAGACAGTAGGGTTTTATTTGAAGTAGTGCCTATTTTGGGTAGGTCTTTCGTGTAGTGGCCTGCCGTTTCATACGGCGGGCCGTAACCTCGGCGGGGTCGCGACCGCATGCGAAAGCGATTCGCGCGGCCCCGTCGGTAGTGGTTGTGTCGAGGAACACCGTGGTAGGTTTAGTCGGTATTCCGGGAGGTACATTATCTTTTTTTTTAACATCTTTATTTTACCCCGGCGAGTCCGACATAATCCCTCCGCCCGCCCCCGCGGAGGGATATGCGCCATTGCATTCCCCCACGTAAAAAAAAAAAAAAAAAAAAAAAGCTGATACTAAAAAACGAACAAAGAATCTTTTATACAGAAATATTACTATTTGGAAGGCTGTTAATTTTAAAATTTATTTATTTTTCTGTCTGTCAGTTTGTTAATACCCGCATCAAGGGCGACCTGATGAACAGAACAAAGAAAATCGCAAGTAAGTGATGAATACGAAATTTTAGTCGGACTGTATTTGGGCTTTGTCTACGGCTATTCTAGTGCTATATTTAGAATCTTTAGAGCCTTTGAATTTATGCGAAAGCCTGTGTTGAAAAGCCAATATCACGTGGCTATTGAATAATGACCTAGAACACATAGAATATATTATATTCTTCCCACTTTCACTCACTGTTTCTTTAAGTCGTCCATAGGTGTATAGCAATGAAGCTTAAAACATCGCAAAGATGGTATGATGGAGGTATACACGTCACAAAAATAATAGGGGATCAAAACTGGTCAATTACGAGTTGGACTCGCGCTGCAAGGGTTTCGTACCTTATAAGAACGTTTAGAGAATAATTTGGTTGAATGCTTCAAATACGGCACCGCTTGAATATCGACCACGTAACTAAGATTTTTTGTAGTTGATGTTAGCTAATTTATTAAAAGCTGTGCTAGTTAGAGGCTCCAATTAATTTTTCCTGTAATCTTTACACTTCTGTCGATTCTAATTATATCAGATTTTAACTTCAGCAACCAAAAAAAAATTTTTTTTTATGTGCTCTGTAGTTAGACAAGCATTATTTATAACTGATTCTACTTCAATGCTTTTAGTATTAGCAGTTTCTGTGATAAGCACCTATTACAGATGGACAGACAAGGTCACGCCATAAGTTTCACGTTTTACCACGGTATCTAAAAAACCGTAACAATGGCGCTCAATAAATTAATCCTTACCGCCAACCGGCGAAAGCCTCACAAAAGACGAAGTAGAGAATACAGTTATGTGACGATTTGTCACGACCACTCCACAACCGAGATGTTGAAGATAATGTTCTAAGGGACCAATTAGAGGGGTCGTTACCAACGCTATATAATTGGTGTCTTAAGCCGATTTGAGATAAGGTACAGCACGGCTTGTGGCCTCAACAAATGCATTTGATGCAGTTACGAATATGTATAATTGTCTAATTTTTGACGCATTCCAGAAATTTTCTTGTCCCGTTGTTAATTATGTGAATAGTTTACGCTAATTTAGATTTAAATCTAATAAAAAGGGCATGAAATATTATGTAATAAACCTTTATATTGAGCACATGGAATGGTGAATATGGGGACCAACCCTTTGGATTTAGATAAATTGAAACCAGTGCTACCAATAATACATAGAAAAAGAAAGTTTTATAAGAATGTATTTATAAACACAGTCAACATTCTCTAATATTAAAAGTGACTAATAAAAGACAAATAAGAATGGGGAGTACCAGGAGACTATCTTAAGCCGTCGAGTGAGCATAAAGAATGTAATGATACCGCAAGATATATACCTGGAGAATATCAAGTGGATAACCATATATTCCTACTCCTCAGGGTAACGGTTGTAAGTCTATGTCGGTTTTAAAAGTTAGTATGTCACTGTAAGAAATAATATGTACCTTTTTTCGGTCCCGTAACTGATTATTTCTTTGAAGTTTGCAAATATATTCTTTAGTTTTTTATTTTTAATAATTAAAAATACTTTTTAGGGTAATCACTTTAATCTCTAACAAACTATATGCTTTAACTAGAGCGAAGGAAAGATTTACGAAGATATTCTTATTAAATTCGATAATATACGTATAAAAATTATTTTCCGAGATTCTTTGTCCGTTACGAAATATCTTAAGTACCCATTTGATGCTAATTGAAATACTATATATTACACAAGTACATATAATTGTAAATAAAGGTCATTATTGCCACTCAGGGACGGTGAGCCTCGAGCGATCCGTTCACAATAAATTGCTGCTAAATGTTATTACGGAAACTTTGAGAAACTACGGCGGTTGTTGTTCGGCAATAGGGCTCTAAATACGTATTTATTTATAATTATGACTAAGAAATAGGCCTACAGATAATAGGCAATAATTTTGTATGTCAGATAGATATTTAGTGTGACGTATATAATATTCTTGCGTAAGAACTAAGATGTCGGGTTTGCTTTGAGCATTCGTTATAAACCTACAATGCTAGACTTTTAGTAAATATCTAATATTCAAGTATAACTAATGCTCACAATATCGATTCGTTTTAATCACGCAAAGTTTATATTGCTTGATTTACGTAGATATATAAATTTAACGTTTACATATTCAGTACATTCATAGTCACACGGTCCCGAAGTAGGCAGAGGTGTATGATACCCATATTTTACCAGTTATGACTTTAGGTCCAACATAATAGAAGCCAAGCAAGCCTATTACCAGGTGTAGTTCCAGAAACCGGGCTGCCAATTACAATATCTTGATGAAAAATTTCTAATACCTGTCCTATTATATTTCTACTGGCTTTTTTTACAATACAACTTCCGCCCTTGGATTAATTTATGTATCGCGGGGGACTTTACAAACATTCAAACAACGGACACAAAGAACATCCAGAATTGTAACAACCATTTGTGGATCACACAAATTTTTGTCCCGTGTGGGATTTGAACCCACAATACTCGGTGCACTGACAGTGGCGAAGCACCAACTGGAACCATTAAGCCACGCATGCAGTCAACCAGGCATCGTTCTTGATACCGTACTGCTACCGAAACAGAAAAATCCTATAACACTTTTTGTGGAAATCGAATCAAAGACCACACTCAAAGCATTTACTACCGCTGCACAACAAGAGTTGATTAACTGTCATTACTGTCACCAAATCTCCTTTCTTTTTAAACAACATTAATGCGACGAACTTTCTAAACAGTGTAATTCTTACACATCCGCTTCCTAAAACTATAATACGAACTCGGCGATATTAATATTTATGTCCAGCGGCCATTACATTGAAAGGTCGGCCAAACGGAGCGTGGAAAGGACGTTTCGTGAATAACATACATTCAGAAGATCTTACGCAACATCCCCCGCGTCCTGTTTAAACTGCAAATAAAACAGTAGGTAAGATGTGGCTGTATTTACAAGTTGTGTAGTTATTTAGACATAGACATTATATGATGCGTATAAAAAAATATCAAAGTTTTAACAAAAACCAGATACGTATGAAATCCTTTACTTTCTCAGTCAATTAATTACATTAATTTCAATTAACCCTATTTACAAAATACATGTTCGCTCATTACTCAAGAAGTCATCCGGTTAGTTTTTGAGGATGTATGAAGCAATGGCAGTACTTCTAACGTGTATAAGGCTATGACTCATACATTTCTCGGAAGTAAACGCTTATAATGTAAACTTAGCTTGGCTTAATTAAATAGTATGGAGAAACCTACTGCCAAAAAAATTGTGGAATGTGAAGACGCATAGTGACGCATTTTTAATTGGCATCCATTTTTTTATGTAGTTGAGAGCATGATAACTGTATGTTGGTTACTTAAACCTATTACAATATCAGTTTGAATTCAACTTATCGTTTATCGCACTTCATTATGTAGAAACAGGTCTTCTAAATGTAGAAAGAAACAATTATGAGTCCCCTCGGTCACGGCAAAATTAGGAGACAAGAATGAACATTCCATCTATAGATGATAGCAATATTGAAATATATATTAGTGTATTTTATCACTAATATATATATTTTAATATGCATGAAATGGAAATACAAAGATAATCAAAATTCGAATAAAAGAATATTTTAAAAGGAAAATGGAAGGAAGGAGAGAAAAGGGCAGACACAGTTCACACTCACTGACCAAATAAAGGAAAAGGCGAAGGTCATTTTTTAAGTAGGTTAAGGTTAAGTATTGGCCGAAAGTCGAGAAAATGATGTATACTCCATTGACAAGAGCAAAGCTCTTAAGTATAAAGAAGAAGAATAATAAAAAGGAGGCAGTTAGTTGTGTATTTACACCTACAGAACGCAAGCAATAGTATTAGTTTTGACGTAATGCGAGACGAATTTTTGTGTCTACCGTTTGGTAGAAATACTAATTAGATTATTTTGTGTTTGTGCCGATACAATACTATGGCGTTTAAACATGAAGTTGCCGCTTTGTATGAAGAAAATCAGAAATGCTGTGGTTTCCGTACTAACTATTTCATCCATATTTTCGTATGGCCTATTCAAATTAAATGTTTTCTTTTCATGTGTAGTTGCTTATATTTAGGGTATTATGGTTTGTCTTAATGTAACAAAACCACATCAACCATAATGTAATTATGTCAAATTGAAAAAACGAACGGGCACTAAGAACGACAAACAGTAAGCGATATAACTTGAAATACAAATTGTATAAAAAGTGATTGATATTTGTTATTAATGACACTTGTTATTACATACAGTCTATTCTCGAAATATAAATGATTTTTACTATAACCATTTCATTTCGTACAGTCACCCATATAAGATGTAGTAGATACATGAACGGAAATTTCATAGCTAAAGATCTACGGCCATATTCATACAACTTACAAAGAGGGTTATAACGTCTTTATAAGTACGAATTCAAAAATGTATTACTCATTATAATGCACAAGAATGCTAGCTTGCCTAATAACGCTGCTGTATATAAAAAAGGTTTACAGAAAATTAATGAATAAAGATTTTTACAATGCATTTATTAGAAATACTAAGTATTTTAACTACCCATCGGATTAAGCCTTTAGTAAGAAATTTTTGATGAATAAGACCGTTAATGTGTAATATTTGGACAGCTACGTCAAAAAGCAAAAGCGTGCTTTCGGCGCCAAGATACGATTTCATCCTTTAACACCTACATCGTTTTTGTGATCTTATGCTAATATCGATAAAAGAAATAGTAGGCAGTTCACATAATATAAATAAGGATGAGTCTAGCTATATGATTAACAACAAATAAGAAAAATAAACATATATTATACATAAGATTTATTAGCGTTTAAAAATCTGTCATGTAGTCGTGATCTTGGTGTGCTGGAAACATCTTATTTTGCCACGTATACATGTGTGTAGCGATCAAAAAGTTAAACCCATACCACATCACACTGAAGCATTGCAGGTGATCACATCGGCGATCTATATTCACTTAAAATACTGGTGGTCATTGCCTATTACCAATTTTATTTACACACGTAGCATAAAGGGGTTAGCTACTCGCCACCCGATCATAACTCAACTGAAATATAAGGTTGCAAAACTACAGGCCCATCAAGCACAGCAATCAACAATGAAATTAGCTTGATGACGACAAAGTTACTTAAGCTGATTGCTATTTAATAACAAGCTAAATAACGAAATTACACGTACTTAATTGCATATTATTCGGATAAATTATTCGGTTGTACAAGTAGGCATACTGCGTTTTGCCGTCCAATGATTTCTTAGGTTAGTTCAGTTTGTATAATTCTATCCATGTTTGTAGTTTATCTCATGGACTCCCCTCAGTATGATAAGGGTTAGGTCATAGTCCACCACGAGAGCTAGAAGGAAGTTATCAGACTGCACATATCACAGATAAAGAGACATTACATACCAGTTTCTAAACATGTTTTCTTCGAGACTAACCTGTATCAGATATACTCTTTTTTATCCATATTCGGCTTAGATGTGATTTCTCTGTAGCAGAAGTTTTCACGCGTCATTTCTGCGACATGTACAAGAGCTCATTACATTCCCGTAAAACATAAAACAATTCGACCATCCTCTCTATAACAAGCAGAGAATAATTTGGTTCGTATATCCGTTATGTCATAAGCTGACCAAAAAACGGTACTAAAAAGATTAATTACAAAGAACCATGGCATTAAAAGAATTTCACCAGTCCACAACACCGTACGAACTAGTTTCACATGTCAAGTCGGTACCAGTCCATATTAGCGGATGGGACCGTTTACATGGTTAAATATAGCCAGGCAGGTGCTAAGACAGTTGCAAGCTTGAAGCGTGGTGGCTTTGTTTGAATTACTGGAAGTAAAGGTGATGAAGTAGAGTAACATAAGTTTGGGATCACGTCGTGTCTTTTAAGAAATTTGTATGTTGTTTAGGTGTGTAGGTGTTATACAATAAAATAATGACGAACAGTTACCGTACTATATGATCGGTTGCAATACTAGTGGAATCGATCGCTTGTGGCAACCTCAAGCAAAATGATTCAAAGATTGAATGAAGTAAATGAATGGGAGAGTTAGATAAAAAGCATTGAAGAAGAAGAAAAAGACGATTATTAAAAAAAGATAAGAAGCGGCAATGCTCCACCTTCTTATCTTTTCTTTTCGATTTAAGAAAGAAACTTTAACTAAAGAAGATCCTTTAATTAAAGTTTCTTTCTTAAATCGCTTTTATTTAACATTTTATAACAAACATAATAAATACCTCTGGAGAACTTGACTACCACCTACTAGCTTATAACTCTTATAAGACAATCAATACAGTCTTTAAACGAACAGGTGTCGCAAACCGTATGTTTGGGTATCTAATTTGTAATATTTACACTTCAAGACCATGAGACGACCACCATTTCAGTCTCACCTCGACCACGGCAACTGCTAAAGAGCAATTTAAACTTCAAGGAAAGTGTACATATAAATAGTTTAATTGCTTTGAAAATAAATCGCGATGAAATTCGTAAGCACTCGTAGTAGTTTAATCAGTGAAGTTTTAGAATACCAGACATAATTAAAAAACTATTGTGTCTGGCCACCGCTCAGTGTTTTAAGAAACATATTTTTCGGATATAGCATTTTTATAAAAAATCTGCTAAATATAATCATTTAAATTCAAGATTTCATATCCCCATTTAGATATCATGAATAGTTTAGAGAACAAATATTGGAAGATCATAATATTTTCAAGCGAAAAATAAAAATTTCTAAAACAAAAAACGCGTACCTATACAAATTAATCTAATAAAGCTTTTAAGCGTTTAAGCTCTAAAATACACAACATAAAAGACGCCATCGATATCTTTAACATTGCTTTTGCGTAAGCATATTTCTAAGTTTCAGAGATATATATTTTTTTCTAAATATCCGGCTGAAAATATTATGATTTCAAATATTTTTTCTCAAAAACTATTCATGCTATCTAAATGGAGATACGAAATCTTGTATTTAAATGATTATATAAAGCAGATTTTTTAATAAAAATGGTATGTCCGAAAAATAGGTTTCTTAAAGCACTGTGCATCGGTATGTCACCGCGACTCACTAGGTTGATTTAAATATAGGTATAACATCGCGTAAACGTAAGAGATACTGTTTCCAAGTCATCGTAGTTTACCGTTCTCTTGATATTTATCGTAAAAATATATAGGTACATACTAAATATTGCCCGCGGTTTTACTCGCATAAATAATCGGTTAGGTTGGTTACATTACTTTTTTTTGGCGGCCTCGATCGGCGATCGATCGGCGAAGTGGTTAGTGTAACCGACTGCCTGAGATCGCGGGTTCGATTCCCGCACAAATGAAACGTTTGTGTGGATGGACATGGATGTTTGTCTTGGTCTGAGTGTTTCTATGTGTAATATGTATGTATTTACAAAACAAAGTATATGTATATGTTGTAGTAGTATCACAAGCTCTACTTAGTTTGGGCTAGATAGTGTTGTGTGTATATGATAGAATATTATATTATATTCTGGATAAATTGACAATTATCGCCTGCTCCGTGCCTCGGAGAGCACGTTAAGCCGTCGGTCCCGGCTGCCATGAACATCTATGGCAGTCGTTATTGGGAGGTCAGTGCCCTATAATAACCTGACACAGGTCTAGCCTTACGGTATCGTTAGCCTTCGAGTTGCAGAGGTCAGGTGGCAGCCGCTCCGTGTAAAAACTGATATCCAGTCAAATCCGGTTAGACGACAAAAGCCGGCACCAAGCGACTTGGGAATAATAAAGGCTAGTGAGAAGATTCTGGATAAAAGTTACCCTATCCCCTTTTGCTGTTTCCCTGACAAGGTGTATGCGAAATTTCATGATGATCGGTCGAGTAGTTAAAGCGTGAAAGCGTAATATATAAACTCACATTCGAATTTATAATATTAGTTAGGATATACATACCTAGGTATATACTCGTACTCCTGCTTACCTAATGCCCGGTCACCTTGAAGCAATGGGTGACAAACTGATAATATCGTTCCACATTGTATTGTATTGCTATTGACATCTGTTACAACAATTTAGCATGTTTTAGTTCAACAAAATACTTATGTAGATGTATAGACACGACATGTTTGTGATAATTTTCGAGTCACATAAAACCGGTAACAGTTAGGCGTGGTTATGTTGAAGGGTAATAGTAGTATATTGCAGGTGCCTAAATAATATTGTTATATTACTTTTGGCCTACTTTACTTCTCCGCAAACGTAGAGTATCTGAAATTACGTGGCATTTAAATCATTTATACAGGTTGTCCGGTAATTAATGGATAACCTTGAAATCTTATAGTAGAACTGAAGGCCGTTCAGAAAAAATGAAAATAATATATATATATATATATTAAAAAGTGCAAGCTATATTTAATAATAAAACAACAAAAAACCGATGGATTTCATTCATTTATGGTCGTAGTATACAAGAAAGTTATACATGGTAATTAAAAAAAAACACATATCTCAGGTAGTAGTTAGGATAGATTTTTTTTCATATTTTTTCTGAACGGCTGTCAGTTCCACTATAAGACATTTCCAGGTTATCCATTAATTACCGGACACCCTGTATATGTTTATTTTATTATACGATTAAAATGGTTAATGTTTATGCGACATACCTGATGGAAAGCTTGTACTGTAGGCTTCACAATACCAAAGGTATCGCTTTGCCATATCTAAAGGGACACGGATTCTCATCAAAGCTTAATTCGCATAATTAAATCGTAATACATGTTTGTTGATCATATCGGCAAATTAATAATAGGTATGTAGTCATGAATCCAACAATATCAATAAATTTCTGGGAAATCTTCATTCTGGGTTTACGCTATACGATTTATCATATTCATAAATATTCATTTGTTTGCTTGAACGCGCTAATCTCAGGAACTTCTGGTTCAAATTGAAAAATTATTTTAGTGTTGGATAGCCCATTTATCGAGGAAGGCTATAGGCTATATAACATCGCGCTACAACCAATTGGAGCGGAGCAGCAATGAAAAATGTTGCAAAACGGGGTAAATTCTCTTATCTTATATGAGACAGACGAAGTTGCGAGGGTCAGCTAGTATAATCATATAGAAGAATATTCGTTTTCTCAAACAGACAATAAACACTAAAGGATTATATCTTTAGTGCTCATTGCCTGTTTTCGCTAATATTACGCAATATCATGTAATGTCGTTGTAAGTACTAATGAATCATCAGGGCGCCCTCGCAAGTACAATACATTTAAAATATCAGGTTCTTTTTTATACAACCAACATTGCACAAAGCATATGGTCAACGTGATGATAAACCCTAGCCTATGATCGTTTGCAATACCAGGCCTAGACTAAAGAAATCTAGATAAGATGAAAGGCAAAGAATGGGACGGCAATGACAAATAAGCTACTTGAATTCTTACTGGCTGAATGATACGCTACTACACTTATGCAGGTTTCCTCAAAGAGAAGGACTTTCGTTCGTACAGGCACCAAGTAATTCTACAACACGCTCAACTAGGTACTCGAAAGATAACATAATATAATATCCTGATAAGTACAGAATAGGCTAAATGAGTAGCAAATATTCAGAGACCAAAGTTCTATAATAATTTCAGCCACATATATACTGTTACACTGCTGGCCTGGGGCCTCTTCTCTGTGTAAGAACGATAAGCGATTATTTACCATCCTAGTCCAGTCCAGGTTCTCCGACTTCAAATATATTTAAGAACATTGCGGAGAATTTTATAGACATGCAGGATTCCTCACAATGTTTTCTGTCGCCTTAAAAGCGAACGATGATTAACAATTTAATACGCACATAACTTCGTAAATCAATGCGTGGCTGACGATCGAGCTCGAGACGGGCGTAGCAGTCTAACGGTCCCACGAGGTCCAGTCAGCACATAATTTCGCAACACATTAGACTCAATTATGTTCATCTCTCAACTACAAACCACAGCATTCAAACTCCAAGCTACAGAAGTTAGCTACCCACGACAAAATATTACATTTATAACATCCGCAAAACAGTTTTGCAACATGAAATTTATTTGAAACGCGAATTAAATACCAGCAGCGAACTGGGACATGGTGTAATCGATCCATTTGCATGTTTCACATGCATCCTGAATAAAATTCAATGCACTTGTTACTTTGTTAGCCAGTTAGTCAATTCAATTCAGCTAGCTTTTAATTTATGTTTTGATAGTTTGACTGCTGGTATTTTTTTTAACATTGACCCTGACTACAGCGTGGCAAGAGTTTGCACTACGTTTAAAGAATCAGCTTATCCGTGACGAGAGGTTTAATATCGGCACTGCTCAGAGATGATCGTGAGTTTCCGGATGCGATTACCTGGTTTACGAAAATGCTAATTACCAGGAATCGTGATGTAAGTAAGAATTTTCTGACAGATTAATCTGTCATTGTGCTTTTTACTAACATGCTCAATACGAGACTTCAACCCAAGATCTAAGCGTCCACACTAATCCCGCTAAAGAAAAAAAGCATAAAGCATAATACTGCTTTATGCTTTTTTTCTCGAAGGCTGCCTTGGTAGCGAATGCGACTTTAATAGTGAATACGACGATAATAGTGAATGTAACAGCAGTGCATGAGTCAAGCAATTTTTAGTAGCATCACGGCATTTGGTATAGCATTTCTGTATCCAAAAAACAGCTCAATGCCTATTACATGATATCTAATATAATATTATATTCTATCATATACACACAACACCATCTAGCCCAAACTAAGCAGAGCTTGTACTATGAACTAGACAATGGATAAACATACATATATCCTTTTTTGTAAATACATACATATTATACATAGAAACACCCAGACCAAGACAAACATCCATGTTCATGCACACAAATGTTTGACTTGAGCGGGATTCGAACACTCACCACTACGCCATCGAGGCCGGCAAAAAAACCATAGATGGCGAAGTGTATCTATAATTCATCTCTGCATATCCCCGCGATGGACATACGCGTAAAGCTATGTAATGATATGTAAGCAAAGTATTTTCAAGCCGACCGCGTACATAACTCCAGCATGGAATATTCTAACAGAAAAGACCGTAAATTCATCAAAAATCTCGAATTTATTCAACATAAACCACCATATTAATATTAATACGTATGCAAATGCGGAGCCTCGCCTCTCGATCAAAATGTTCAACAGGCGAGATGTGAACCCGCGATATTTAGCGAGAGGAGCGTATGTTTAATGTAACGAGGTCGATTCTTGAACCTAACTATACTTACATAGATAACTTTGCTACGTGTAATAACGAATGCAGTGTTCATGCAAGACTGACTTAAAGCAGTGAAATATTTTTGTTTTATTTTAATACTGGCTAGATTGCAGCGCTAGCAAGACTTTGTTGGACTGCGTAGAGGTCTTGAGTTCGATCCCAATGCTCCTCTGACTTCTTAAAGTTATAAATAGTTAATTAACACTCGCTTTATGACAATTTCAGGCCTGCTTATATACTATCTCACTGCTCGGTACGGACATCTTCTCAGTGTGAGATGGGTTAGGCTATAGTTTTCTATGCTAGCCTAATGTGGGTTGGCAGTCTCCATATACGTATCTTCGAGAACGTTATGGAGGATTTTTAAACATGCAGATTTCCTCTCGATGTTTTTCTTCAACGTTAAAGTAAGCGAAAATTAACTACTTAATACGCGTATAACTTTGAAAAGTTATATGCATATCAAATAGTTAGAAGTGCCTCGGGAACGAATACGATACTCAACCCGAGAAGATTGAGGCCGTAGTCCACTTACCAAGTAACGATAAGAGGGGAAAGGACAATCTTGAAACAGACCTTGAACTTATGATATCAAACCATATCGTTGCTTTGACGAAGATATTGATGCGACTTAGATGCAAAGCCCAAAGTTAAATTCCAATAGTACATTAAACTTTTGATATATACTAGATCCTGCCTGCGGCTTCGCTCGCGTTAATGAAAATTTTATCAATAAATTTCTAACCTTGGGAACAGTAATTTTTTGAAGTGAAAACATCTTTAGGCGCATTGAGCACTTTTGGGTGAATAAAAATCATGAAACCCGTGTCATCGTAACCGAACGCTTTCCATGAGCTATGTGTATACTGTGTATATATGTGTACTTTTTGGGTGAACAAAAAGCGTGAAACTCGCGTCATCGTCACCGCACGCTAGTTACTTAGTTTTCACTTCTATCGGCAGTGCCCAAAGACTGCCCCGCATGTTTTTTTTCGGTTGAAAGATACCCTACGTAAGGACATAGGGTTCCTTGCATCCAGAAGAAAAGGTTCTGTAACCCTGATAATGTGTACCTATGCGAAATTTCAAGATCACTGGCCAAAGTAGTTAAGACTTGAAAGCGTAACAAAGAAACAAGCAAACTAATATTCACATTTTACTATTAGTTAGAATTAGGACTTATATTCACAGCAAAACAGAAATTTTGTTCCTCGCTAGTACCCCTTTACTTTAAGACTCTAGATGTCCAAAGTTACTAATGTGCGGAATTCACGATTAAAGGACCCGTCGGACCCAAAACTAGACCAATTATCCCAAATTCTTTCAAAAGGGTTTATAGTATTTAGTAGACTGTTATAAAGAATGTTAAGCACAAGAGCCTTGTAGTTTTCGGTGAATAATGGAAGCATAAGAGCGAAAGGCTATTGGAAGATCGTTGCGCTACCACTCGAAGGTCTCCAGTTCAAAACCTCTGACTTTTCTAAGCGATGAGAGGATAAAATGGGTAATTATCGCTCGCTTGTATTGTCAGTTTTGCTTGTGACTTCTCCATAATGTTATCAAGGATATATGAAGTCTGCTAATTTGCACAAGGCCATCGTGGTGGACTATGGTCTAACTGCGAAGAGGCCCGTGTCCCACAGTGAAAAACTTTATATACAGTGTTGATATTTTGGTTCATTTGCGCTTAAGATCACTCGCGAGGTTCTGAATTTAATGTCCGGATCTGGTGATGATATTGAATTTTTTGTAAGGAGTCTTAGTAAATGACTCTCTACAGAGAGCAGCAGCGTCGCTTTCTATATGTAAGATATAAAACATGGGTAGCGAAATGTGGGTTTATTATATCTCTGCTTAACCCCTTAAGGACATACGAGCGTAATGCACGTACATAATTTGTAGCAAAAGGTGTTTCAATTTGCAATATAAAACATTTTACGCTTGTCCATCAACTCGCGCTTGTCTCTTGATTTATTTTAGAAAAATATAAAATCTATGGTCATGTTTATTTTTTGCTGTATACTTGTATTAGTAAAGCTATGTTCAAGATTTTGTGGCGTTTGGCGAGACAGTGACAGCAAGCTGATGGAAGTGACATTGAACATCATAATCATTAGATATATATGAGAACCAGTGCCACCAAAATATATTGCAAAATAACAACATCGAAATAAAAACTTACTGTACGTATGGGAGTGGTGGTTAGTGGTTAAAGTGGTAGTCTCGCTGCGCCGAGTGTTGTGGGTTCGATTCCCACACGGGGCAAAACTTTGTGTGATCCGCATGTGGTTTAAATGTTTGTAAAGTCCTCCGTGACACAGGCATTATTATTAGGGCGGAAGTTGACGTAAGAAAAAAAATAACTTTTTATAAAAATCTGTTTGATATTCCCTTGCATTATCTTACTCTAAAGCAAAGTTTGCCACTGTTTATGATGTTATACATAATTACAGTATACGTACACACACACACCTATTTAGGTCCCATTTAGGTCCAATGTAATATAGGACGGCCCTATTACCGCCTATTGGGCATAGTTATAGACTCCGTGTCGTCACTAATAATTTCTTGACAGCTAATCCCAATTAAATTTGCCCGAATCTGAAACCACAGGCACAGCATCGAAACTAGTCAGCTTTCGATATCTATAAGCAGGGCTCGTCCATCTATGAAACGACCTCACCAAAGTTGCATGACCTGACCGACAAACCGCCCGTTCGCCTATCAAATCCATTTATTATTGTTAAAACCAAATTCCAACGCGGCCAATACACTACAAGTATGTGTAATAGAATATCTAATTTTATCACAATATAACGCCTACTGTTTTCCAATAAAAATATTTAAAAACGCGCCAAACACGTGGCTACATAATCAAGATATTTTTATCTGCATTTTAATCGTCACTGTGACCGGTCAAGCGAGTGAGTCACGAGTAGGGAGACCACGTAATCATACCTAAATGTACGGACAAGTTGATAATATTACGAAAATAATTTGAATTTGAATAACTTAAATTTGAATTTGAATAACTTGAATTTGAACTTAAAATTTGACATCTATACTAATATTATAAAGCTGAAGAGTTGTTTGTTTATAACCCGATGCATCAGAAGGAGGGTAATGTTTTTTCGAGCGTATGTATGTATTTGTTTGTTTGGTTGGTTGAACGCGCTAATCTCAGGAACTGCTGGTTCGAATTGAAAAAATATTTTAGTGTTGGATAGCCCATTTATCGAGGAAGGCTATAGGCTATATGGGATCACGCTAATACCAATAGGAGCGGAGCATTCATGAAAAATGTTGCAAAAACGGGCAAATTTCTCTTATGGGAAGCAGATGAAGTTGCTTTGCGTCGGCTAGTTTTACGATAAAACTCTAATATGCTTCGTGTGTAGATTCACACCTAAACTCTCTGAGAGAGAGCCACAGGTGTGTTATACTTAGTTTTGAACAGCTACAGTTTTAGAACCCACATAATTGATAGCAAGAGTATACAGTGTGTCCGGTAATTAATGGATAACCTTGAAATGTCTTATAGTAGAACTAACGGCCGTTCAGAAAAAAATCCTGTATATGGACGGCCATAAGGCACAATTTCGATCTCTTTATCTTTAAAAAGACAACTCTCGCACTAGGAATAATTCCTGTGTCGTGGAGGACTTTACAAACATTTGACGGCCTCGATGGCGTAGTGCTTAGTGTAACCGACTGCCACGCTTAAAGTCGCGGGTTTGATTCTCACGCATGTCAAACATTTGTGTGCATGAACATGGATGTTTGTCTTCGTCTGGGTGTTTCTATGTATAATATGTATGTATTTACAAAAAAATAGTATATATGTATGTTTATCCGTTAGTACCCATAGTACAAGCTCTCTGCTTAGTTTGGGCTAGATGGTGTTGTGTGTATGTGATAAAATATTATTACTCTTATCACAGATATTTTCTAACATATTATATTAGAAAAACCTGGCCATTTGGGAGGCTTACACGGAGACATGGGTCCAACGTGAAGAGGCCCTTCAAGTTTTAATCAAATATCTGGGATGGAACACCGACAGTGGCACTAGCCGCAGCAGGCGTAAGACTATTGCTACGTATGGATTCTAACATATGGGCCATTAATATTATTTATTATTATTATTCAAACAACGGAGACAAAAAACACCCAGACTTGGAACAACTATTTGCGGATCACACAAAGTTTTGTTCCGTGTGGGATTCGAACCCACAACACTCGGCGCAATGGCGGCGGCGAGGCGATCACTTATACCACTACACCGTCCATGCAATCAAAAGTCTCTGTGTTGCTATTGAGAATTTCTTGACAAGAAAATATAATAATACTCTGCCTACTCCATCCATACAGAATTATTAGATGATATACTTCATAGTACATTGAGATCGGCGACGAGGGTAAGATATTAATAGTTTTACTGCCGTGGTAATCGAGAGGGCAGTAAGTCAAAGAAGGCCATTTTTTTTAAATTACTGATTTGGAATTCTTCTCTACTGTAAACAACATATTTTTTCCCTTTCTTTTGACATATAGAACATAAAAATCGAGTATATAGTTTATCAACAACGCTAAAATTGTAACAAAATCTTTGCGCGCTTTTTTCTAAAACTGCCTTTTCTGACTTACTGCCCTCTCGATTACCACGGCAGTAAGCGATTGTAAGCCTTGGTAACCGCTTACTATTATGTAGACTTATGGTAAATGTTAAATATTTTACAAAAGATAAAACGCTGCAAGTCACGATTCTAGTACTTTTGTTTAATTCACAAAAACGTAAACGTTTGGTAACCCTACAGTTGCGATATTAGCAAGATTAAATCACCATTCATCACATGTGAACAAACGAATTAAATACGGGTTGGTATGTTTTCATCCAACTGACACAAACAGCTAAAATTATTGAGCCGATTGTGATCAGACGAGGTTTATCTTGTTGTAAAAGAGCTTTAAAACAACCGGTGTAAACACAGGATGTTACGTACAAAGCGGTTATTTTTTTGACAGTTTGTATCATTACTCCCATAGAACCTAAGGCCAATGACCTTGTAGTATCTATTTTATCAATATAACTGGTGTATTAGGTCATATTGACAAGAGACTTCTATACCGATATGCATTAAAATGGTAGGAATATATGTTTAAAGTCCAATACATGTGATAATGACATAAACACATGTATAAGACCCACATTGCACCAAATAAACAAACTAATCTTAAAAGGGTAGTATTTAACTATTCCTCAATTTTTTGCCTTTGTTCCACCAAAAATACTAATTGCACAGCAAAATATATTTAAAGAGATCAAACTAAGTCGACGGAGCCCTTTGCGAGGCTTCTATTTTTGGGTGGGTTTAAGAAGGAACCTAACATAACCTAACCCTTCCGAGACGAAATGCAGTGATTTGAGGCGTATAGGTGCTCGTTATGATATATTTTAGTAAGCATATTTTGCCGTGCAATCAGTATTTTTATATTTAATCCCATCTTAAAATACCAAGCATCGTCGTAACGCTGCCAGTCTATCGGTTTTCTATCGAATACATTTTGGTTAGAGTACAGAAGAATTCTTTAATATATTTCCACTTTTCTTCACTCTACGATCGAACGGTCAAAAGAACCGGCAAACAATGAAACTCTTTGACTGCCGTACAATCTGGATGTCTTCAAGCCGAGTCAATAGAAACAATTGTTTAAAATATGATACCTATCTTCATAAGATTCCTATGATAGTTATGTGTCATATGTATATGAAAATACATTTTTAAAAAGACGAAGCCTCTGGATGTCTGCACGAACCTCGTGCGTTTTTAAAGTAGCACAGAAATCATATTAGATCAAAATCAGTTCAGCAGTTTAGGCGCGAAAACGTACTAAACCGACACAGTTTCGCATTGCTGGCTTTAAAGGCGTGGAACATTTATACATTACTATTTTTAATATGATTAAGTACGTCGTACACATAGCAAAACATAGACTAAGGATCAAATATTCCTTATCCATAAATATTCTAGAACATTCGTTTCGATTTACAGTTAGTAAAATAACAAAAGAAACATGATTTATGACTTTAGAATATTTTATAGCGAACGTCTACAGACGTTCATATTCGGACGGCTGACGTCAAATCTAGAACAAACTGATTCTTATAAAACCGTACTGCAAACTTTTTTAATGTTCTTGAAGCAATTTAGAATAAGGCGACCCCGTATATGTAATATTAACTTAAATTTACGCGAATGTTATACATTGAAATTAAAATACTTTATGAGGATTTTATCGCGTTTATTTCAACATCATGACAAATGTTAAAAAACGGCGATAATCTATAAAGCTGAAGAGATTGTTTGGTTGAACGCGCTAACCTCATGAACTACTGGTTCGAATTGGAAAATATTTTTGTGTTGGATAGCCCATATACGGAGGAAGGCTATAGGCTATATAACATCACTCTATGACTAATAAGAGCGGAGCATCAATGTAAAATGTTGCAAATCCAGGGAAAATTCTCTTATGTGAAGCAGACGAAGTTGCGCAGGTCAGCTTATGTTATGTTATATACATATGTTTAAAAAAAACGCGATAATATCCATATAAAGTATAATCTCTATATTCGTTTTATAGCAATAGATTAAGTCAAAATCATATTTGCCCCTCTTTGTCCTTTAACTAACTGTCCACGCCGGTTTTATCGATTTATGATTACTGTATCGCTCTCGTCGGTCGTAGCTTGATGTTATATAGAAGACAGCCTACTAACTTTTGCCCGCGGCTTCGCTCACTCGGCAACACTCCTCTTTTTCTGAATGAAAGGTATTTCTATTCCTATATCCTTTTCTGTTCCCCTGACAACGTGTATGCAAAATTTCTTGATGATCGGTCGAGTAGTTGAGGCGTGAATGCGTAAGAAACAAACAAAACCACATTATCATTTATTATATGAGGTTAGGATTTTTCCTGCAACTCGTCCTCGTCTTACGTCTTTTCTGTTTGTCCTGCCCCTTAGGTACAGGCTACATAAAAGTGTCGTCAGTTGAGGTAAGGATGCAAAGCGGACTGAACACGGATAAGAACAATCGTATAAACTCTTAACCACGTGCACATTGCGTCCGCAGACCGTGTAACATCGCCACTGTGACTTGGGCCTAAATACGAAAGATATCTAAATCTATCGTTTTAAGGTCCAGTTTCTACGTCAAGACACAAATCGCTTTATCTAAAGGCAATTAATTTATGACACAGGTACTGTATGAAAAAATATGTCACAATTTAACTATACGTGACTAAAACGACTCGTTTTTTATATAGTAATCGGGTCTTAGTATATCAGAGCTACTTTTGATCATCGATTTACCTAGTCTACCTTAGTGTCCAAACGTAGTCTTCTGTCTCGGACTGGTTTTTTTCCAACGACAAAAGAACCCTTAGCAATATGTCTAATATGCTTTAATATTTTTGTGTATGTTTACGCATAATTTTTTATATGTTTCTGACACACATACATAATATTTAAGTGTATCCAATTCAACACATGTAGTAATCTACTGTTGACGCATACAATGCCATACAAGTCATAACAAATGTATGATTTACCTAATCCGATTAGTCACATACATTTTCTTTTAGATTACAAATAACGCAATGTAGCAAATTTGTATGAATACTCAATACACGTGCAGAAAGGCATATATATTTTTAAACGTTGTTTTAAAAGAAGAGTATTAGCGATGTCAACAATGTGCTACCCGCTCATTGGTACAGACAGCGATATACGTCGATACACACTTAAGAGATTTCGATTGCTTTAATGTTTCAAAAAATATAACAAACTAGGTTTAGCACACGACTTCGCTCGGGTAAATGAATGTTATGTCAACCGCACGCAAGCGTGCATACCATCTAAGCTGTATAAAAAAGCATGTTGTAACTATATTCCGTAGGCCTCTGGCATGGCTTAACGACTGCTGTCAATTTGGCAACAACCGGGACCAACTTTCTACGTACAATGCGAAGCACGGAGACGCTCAGATGAAATATCACTAAGCGGTCACCCATCTATAGACTGACCGCAACCAACGTTGCTTAACCTCGCTAATCGTTTACCGATCAGTGAGTGCAACTGGCTATGAGCGCCTCATTTTCCCATTAGCCTTTTGTTATGTCCCCTGCTGGCCAAAAGCCTCTCTCTTGGACTTCCAAACCACTCTGTTCGACGGTATCCCCTGCCAGTCCCTTTAAAAACGTCCAAGTCATCCGGCCATCTCAGTTTAAGTCTGCCCCGTCGCCGTCGACTGTCTTTTAGCACCCAATCGGTCACGATTCGTTCCACCTCTCTGGGTGCATACGGCAGACGTGTAAGCCCCAATCCCACTTCATCAGTTATAGTAATACAATATGCTTTTTGAATTTTTGTTATTATTGCCTTTATCAGGGTACAAGGCCAGTTGACCGCACGAAAGAAAACAAATAACAAGCAATGGCACGTTTATCAATATAACCTTTGACATCGCCTACTGCCTACGGAGCAATATGCTTCAGCCCTTGAATTAAAATAGGCCTTACTTAAACAGCGATTACTCAATGAGAGTACGTTGTACTGCCACGCAAAGGTCTCGAGTTCAAACCCAAGGCATGCACGTTTGATTTACGATCGATCTTATGTGTGTACTGTGAAGACATGGAATGCAAACAAAATTAAAAACCTAAACTGTCTGTGCCGCTGCGGGTTAACTAATAAAAATAATATTATATCACATACACACAACACCATCTAGCCCAAACTAAGCAGAGCTTGTACTATGGGTACTAGACAGTGGATAAATAAACATACATTTTTTTTTGTAAATATGTTCATATTATACATAGAAACATCCAGACCAAGACAAACATCCATGTTCATGCACACAAATGTTTGACTTGTGCGGGAATCGAACTCGCGACCTCAGACGTGGCTGTCGGTCACACTAACCACTACGCCATCGAGGCAGCCGAGAATACTCAATCGAAGCTCGCTTTAACGGCGAATGAAACCATCGTGAGGACGCCTGCATGTCTGAGAGCACTGCCTGCACGCCTGCATGTCGGCATGCCATGTCTACATAATGTTCTCGAAGATATCTTGAGCCTGCCAACACGTACTGGAACAGAATGGTGGACGGCGACCTAACCCTTCTTAGATTGTGAAGAGGGCTGGGGGATTATATAATTATTATGTGTGTCCTAGGCATAATACTAAATTATAATAAGCAGTGACAATTAAAATGGCGAAGAATACTGAACAACAACAACAAGTAAATCTAACCTAACCAATGATAAGTGGAGGTCATCGTACGTGGTGCATGTTCGACCGGACGACGGTATCTGTGCGATAACCTACCGGCCGTCTGTGCACAGCTTTATCTCTGGTAAGGTTCCACTGTGAGCGGGGATAGGTCATAGTTCAGTTTTGGGAATAAATATAAATCCTCGTATGTTTTCTTTGTGATTAATGCGTGGCAATGAGTTTGTTTTAATTAAGACTGCTTTGATAGCGCAGATGTTATAATTGTGACTACTGTAAATGAGCTATCAGGTTTTTAGGTTTTAAAGTATTCTTCTTCTATAGCAACACAAGTAGCGATAGCCTAGTGGTAAAACCGTTGGACTGCATCTCAGAGGTCTCAAGTTCGAACCCCATCTCTGACTTTTCGAAGTTATATGCGTATTAAATAGTAAATTATCGCTTACTTTAACGGTGAAGGAAAACATCGCGAGGCAACCTGCATGCCTGAGAGTTCTCCATAATGTTCTCGAAGATATGTGAAGTCTGCCAACCCGCACTAGGCTAGCGTGCTGGACTATGGCCTAACCCTTCTCAGTGTGAAGAGGCCCGTGCCCAGCAGTGGGACAGTTTAATACAGGGCTGGTATTAACTATTTATAGCAACACAAAGTCTGGCACTGAACCAGGTAAACGGCAACAGGCTCGCCTCCTATGTGTGACTTAAACGCACATCTGGCGAAATATAGGTGGTTAATCAAATGTATGTTTCTTTTCTCTCCTTCGTTTTTAAAAGAAAGCGGCAAAACTAGGTAGATTTATTTCGTGAAAGACTTTACAAACGTTAAAAGAACGGTCACACAGAACACCAAGTTTCGAAACAAATTTTGTTATCCCGTGTGAATCCACAACATTCGTGTCACTGATAGTGGCAAAGCGACCACTTAAACTACAATCGTGCAATCGCTTCTGCCTACCAACTTTGAAAAACAGACGTGAGACTTTGGATGTATCATATTAATAATATTCTATCACATACACACAACGCCATCTAGCTCAAACTAAGGAGAGATTGTACTATGGGTACTAGACAATAGATAAACATACAAATACACTTTTTTTGTAAATACGGACATAATATTATACATAGAAACATCCAGACCAAGTCAAACATCCATGTTCATGCACACAAATGTTTGACTTGTGCCAGAATCGAACCCGCTACCTCAGGCGTGGCAATCGGTTACACTAACCACTACGCCATCGAGGCCAACAAATGTATGTCATACAAAACAAGACAATACAAGAAGCGGACTAAGACCAGACAAACGAAAAACATTAGGCGTATGATGACGACATAACTGAGTTTTATTACATTTATACAGTCGAATTAAGGAAGCGTTAAATGTATTGGTGAACAATAAAATATCGGCGACGTAAAATGTTAATGAGGTATCAAAGTCATCTATTGTTGAGGATGAGCGAATTGATGATCTAAGAACACGTCATTGTATCCTACCTCCCTAACTAATAATATAAATGTGGATGTGAGTTGGTTTGTGACGCTTTCACGCCGTAACTACTCGAGGAATCATCATGAATTTTGCAGAGGCATTGTCAGGGACACATACGGGATTTGCTGCAGAATTATCTATTTTATTAAAATTGAACTGCACTTTTTTTAATGTTGGTAATCATAACGAATAGACTTCAACATAAAAATGAATTGTAACATTTAGTCGCACTAAAAGTGTTGGCATCACATATTGCAACTAAAATACAACAGCTATAAAAATCCTTTTAAAACAATATATTCGTTTGTATGATAAAAAGCACACTAAATACTTATCTTATATATAAAATTCTCGTGTCACAATGTTAGTTACCATACTCCTCCGAAACGGCTTGACCGATTTTTATGAAATTTTATATGCATATTTAGTAGGTCTGAGAATCGGCTACTATCTATTTTTCATACCCCTTAGTGATAAGGGTTGGCCACCCCTAACATTTTTTTTAATCTTTTGGACAAAACATTTTTTTATGGCAAAACGTTTGCCGGGTCAGCTAGTAATATATAATAATATCAGCCCTGTACATAAACTATCCCACTGCTGGGCACAGACCTCTTCTCAGTGCGAGGAGAAGGGTTAGGCCATAGTCCACCCCGCTGGCCCAATGCGGGTTGGCAGATTTCACATATCTTCGAGAAAATTATGGCGAACTCTCAGAAATGCTGCGTTTTTTTACGATGTTTTCCTTCACCATTAACGCGAGCGATAATTACAAAAAAAAATAAGTATATATGTATGTTTATCTATTGTTTAGTACCCATAGTACAAGCTTTGCTTAGATTGGGCTAGATGGTGTTGTGTATATGTGATAGAATATTATTATTATTAATTAACTAATGAACTTAGAAATGTAGAAAAGTCAGAGACGCGGCGACTTGAGATCTCTGCATGGCAGTCCAACGTTCTCCTATTGATATTTGCATTGAAATGCGAGAAGCTTTGATATTCGCTTATCATTAGGCGACCTCATGCTAGTTTGCCATCGTAATAGTAATTAAAACAAATTTTATATACCAATAACTGCCTCCGTGGCGCAACGTTAGTGAATGCGACTGCTTTGCATGAGGTCCCGGGTTCGAGTCGCTGGTCGGGCCTACAAAAAGTTATTGGGATTTTCTGTTAAGAATTTTTAATAACTAAGAAGTCGGCGGTGTTACACACCCCCTTGCCTCGGTAAGCACGTAAACCCGTTGGTTCTGCGCCTGATCTCTCTCTGGTCATGTCGGATTGTCGTCCCATCACATCATGAGAGTTAGGGAACAGAGAGTGCACTTATGTTTGCGCACACACTTGTGCACTATAATGTCTCCTGCGCAAATGGCCAGTCTCGTTAAGATGGGCCGCCGTGACCGAAATTCGGTTTGGAAGACATTATTATTATTATTACGTGAGACCTGAAATCAAATCTGATATATGGACATATGGATACATCTCTGCCTACAGCTTCTATTATATAAGCGTGACATTATGTATGTATAAAATTTGAATAGAATAACTATAAATATCAACAGAAACAAATATCTATGATTTATTTATTATGTTTTAATTCGCCGCTCCCATTCGGTTTCGCCTAAGCTCTATATCTAAACAACAAATTTAATAGACCTCTTCGTTTATTAAACATAGACGACACAAGGTGTCAAGTTTAAATGGTTGTTTTGATTATAATTTGAATCATTTCACTTGGCTGCCGGACTGATAGTGAACGTTAACGTTTTATGGGCAATAAATTATACGAAAAAGATATTGCCATTGTTAAAATGTTATATACAATATCATCATAACATTGTATTGCTTGAAGCTAAACAGTGATGTTTAACACCTACATTTTAGACAGCTACGTTTATTTCCTAGTGTTAGTAGGCAAATCTATCGTCAGTAATTTAACAGATTGCCATATAGCAGAGTGCGGCAAAACAAATTAATGCATAGTCCAAACCAAGAATGAAACTTAATTTAAGATCAGATGTATCTAACAGAATTACCTATCGTAATTATATTTTCGTAATACCTTATGATATGTCCTTTACCAAAAAGAAATCCACTGGTAGCCGATAAACAATCAGTTTTAAGCGACAAAATTAGTATAATAAGGCGCGCACTTGCAGGCTCGTATCCAACCCGGTAACAAATACACGGTACTACAATGTAGCGGCTCGTATGCGAGCCTCTGTCAAAGGCAAAGCAGATAATTTCCTTAACTTCCACTGTCTCTGACAATTGCTCATGTTTGCGTTAGATTTCATCATTAAGTCTCGGATTCGATATCCGGCTCAGGCCAAATATTATTGCTTAGTAGACAGAATAGATTGGTTACTTACATTGTGAAAACTAAACATAGGTACGTGGCAAAATGGAGGTATAATTAAACTCTCTCAAATATGTAATCTAAAATTCTAAATTAACTTATGAATTTATTCCATTTCTACACATAACACTAAACTACAGTTATTTCAACAAACAAAAACTTTCTACAACATTTAAAAATATAAATCACACGGCTATCATAAAACAAAGTACCAATTACTGCCATTCATTGCGAGATAGTGTTGCAGATAAAATAAATATTTATTGCACGAAACTTGGCACATATCACTGAGAAATGTTGATTTTCTTGTGACTTTTACAGGTCACTATATATATACATATATATCAAATGTAAACAGAGCGTACTAACTGTTTTAATAACATAGGGTCAATCCTATCAATTACATCACTCGACTTTATCTGTTGAGAAAGGTAAACAGACACGTTTGATAAATTGTTATTCTTTTTATTTTTATTTTTTATTCAACTAAGGGTCGATTTTTCAATCGTCATATAACTTTTATCTGGGGAATATGTTTGACGTTTTGACAGCTTTTGTATAGAAAATATGTTATACCGCATGTCATATATTTATTCTTCAGACAAAAGTTATCTGACGATTGAAAAACCGGTTCTAAGGTGGCAAACAAGCATACAGCCCACCTGATGGTAAGTGGTCACCGTAGCCTAGGGACGCCTGCAACACCAAAGGCATGACTTGCGTATTGCCGACTCTTTAGGAAAGGAAGTGGGAAGGAGAAGGAACGGGAAGGGGAAAATAGGGTGATTTGGCCTCCGGTACTCTCACTCACCGAACGAAACACAACAGTAAAGGACAAGACAATATTAAGTAAGGAATACTTAATATTGTCTTCTGTTTACGCGAATGTTATTCATTGAAATTAAAGTACTATATACGGCTTTTATCGCGTTGTTTATTAATCACTGTATTACATAATTTTAAAACTGTCACACTACTAATACTATTGAATTTTACTAATATAAAAGCTAATAAAATGATTTAAACTATTAAAACTATTTATTGGAAAGTGTGAACCTAAATATAAATAGTTTTAATAGTTTAAATAATTTTATTAGCTTTTATATTAGTAAAATTCCTGATCTAAGATCCTGGCGACACAGGATTTACATCTAATTTCATTCAAGTGATAAGCACTAATGATAGTAAGGAGATCTTTGCTGCTTTGGAGGTGTTTGCTTACTTTTGCTGACAAGCAAAGAAAGTTTACAGAAAACAAGTGCGAGTCGGACTCGCCCACCGAGGGTTCCGTACAAATTTATAGGAACAAATTATAAAAAAATTTTGTTCTTGCATAAAGACCCTGCTTTTAACACGCTTTTATTAGCTTCATACGTATGTTAGTATGTATGTAACGGAAACTTTGTATATGATTTTGACCCCCTTCAAAACGTCGGATTAACTCGAAATTTGTTATACCTACTTATCAAGGACCGATGACAATACAATAATTTAGAGAAAATATAAAAATAATTAAAGTAAAATAATAGTTTAAAAAAACTAAAAACACGCTTTATTAAAAAAGCAAATTAAAAAGTCGTGGGGACTTTTTAATTTGCTGTTTTAATAAAGCGTGTTTTTTAGTTTTTTGAACTATTATTTATTTATGATTTAATTACAAATGTATAGTTTCAGATTTTCCCTGTACTTGTAGTACAGACGGTATTACTTGCCAAATTTCAAAGGTAAGGTCAACGGAAAATACTCTATAAATTTTGATTCCCTTGAGTGTCGAAATATACGTATTTTGCGGCATAAACGGCCGTATATTTTTTTACGTTAACTTAGAAGTTTGATTTTTTCACAGCTTCAAGAGACTGTAGATCTGAGTATATCGTTTTAATATCAACTCGATACCTCGCGTTCCCAAGATTAAGGGTCTTGACAGACAGACGGGCGGACGGACGGACGGATAACAAAGTAATCCTATAAGGGTTCCGTTTTTTCCTTTTGAGGTACGGAACCCTAAAAATCTTGCTTACGGGATAGGTACTCGAATGACCTAGGGGCAGGAGATGTATTAAAAAAACAGTACTAAATTGATTGTATACAGTATGTCAGTTATAATTATAAATATTAGCCAAGTCACCGTTTGTTCTAGCGGTCATGTTCATCAGCTACTGTTTAAATTAATTGATTGACATTGACCAATGTTGCGGTCGATCGACCTTTAACTGTAATTGAAATCAATGAGTTAGATGTTGAGCGATCTAGTTGCCGTTTGAGTATTGAGACAATAGTTTTAATACAATAGCCTTGTGCCTTGGTGACCCAGTGGTGGATAATGAGAATGTGTGTATGAGGTCTCAAGTTCGACGCCCGGGTCGGGTTAGAAAAAGATTTGTCTTTTTCTTACAAGAAAGTAGAACTGCGTAGTTTAGTTACCTATTGTACATACATACATACATAATCTCAGTTCTACATCCCTCAAGAGGTAGACATACATAGGTGTAGGTATAATAGGCACATTTCGCTAGCTAACTTTATAGTCCTAATCTTATATATAAAATTCTCGTGTCACAATATTAGTTACCATACTCCTCCGAAACGGCTTGACCGATTTTTATGAAATTTTATATGCATATTTAGTAGGTCTGAGAATCGGCTATTATCTATTTTTCATACCCCTTAGTGATAAGGGCTGTCCAAAACTGTTTTTTTTTTGGGTATAATTTTTTTTCTAGTCTTTTTCTAATTTGGCATTAAAAAATACATACAACTCCAAATTTTCACCGTTCTATCACCAACCCCTATTTTTTAATAGTCACTTTAGTAATTAATCATTTTTCATCCCGCTCAATAACTGATCAACTATTACTTGGTAAGTTATCCCCGCCAGTTGAGCCTAACATTTAATTGAAACCTAATAGGATCGGAGAATCAATGAAAAATGTTGCAAAAACGGGCAAAATTCTGTTATGTGACGCAGACGAAGTTGCGCGGGTCAGCTAGTAATATTATAAATGTGAAAGTTTGTGAGAATGGATGGATGTTTGTTACTCTTTCACGCAAAAACTACTGAACGGAATTTGATGAAACTTTACAGTATTATTGTTTATACACCAGAATAACATATAGGCTACTAAAAATCCATCTTAACATAAATCTATATAATCGCGAGCGAAGTCGCGGTCAATCTAATCTTACATAAGAAGGGACAAGCTTTTTGACGTCTACCACGAATAGTTCCAGAATCTGTGCTGCTTCTCAGAATTAATTGACAGCATTACCAAATAAAACTACGACGAGTCCGAGAATCAAAACTGAGACTTCATGCAGAGCAGTCGCGTTCACTAGTACAGCGCCAAAGAAGCAATGCAAGCAAGCAATCATGTTTGTACATTGAACGACTTAAATGAGTAAATCGCGTGATAGCTTATACAAAATAAAAAACAGGGCGTTTGCATCAGCAAAGGTGTACAATTGCGGTCAACTTTGACTGTGAATAATGAATTGAATAAATTATTAATTGAATAATTAATAAAGTGAATAAACTGTGTGTATATCAATTACAGCAAAATTTAATGGGTAAATATAATTTGTAAACCAGCACAAAAGTCCTTTGTTCTTGTTATTGAATTGAATCACGTTTTTAATTATTTTAAATACAATATTTTGATATTTAATTGATTTCACGGATGATGCAATGGTTTCAATGGGCACCTCTGCAACGACGTGTCGTAATGTAGGTTTGTCACAAACGTAACAATAATTGTATGATCCATTAATAGTTATTTTGGTTTTAGGTGGGCGATTAGGTGTTTTTTATTCTTATTTGTGTATTGTTTGTAAAGTCCCTTGCGGCACAGAGATATAATTAATGCGGTCATAATGTAACATCTATATATTATTTCGTGAAGCAGAAACTTTGTACCCCTTTTTACGAAAATTGCGCGGACGGAGGAGTATGAAATTTAGCACAGTTAAAGTTTATATGGAGAAGGAGAGGCGAATCCTAATATTTATATAAAATATGTATTAGAAAACATTAAATAAATAAAAAAGCACTACAAGCACACAACCACGCATTTGACACACGCAGTCGAATCGCACTCGTAGTATTTCGGCATTGTTCGGCTGATGTAGTACTATTCGTCGTAACTATGCTTACATATATCTTCTTTATATTTATAATTCTTCTGTACGTGTATTGACAGTGAACTCCTCCTAAACGGCTGGACCGATTTGAATGAATTTTTTTTTGTGTGTTCAAGTGGATTCGAGGATGGTTTAGATTTGTTTTTTTATTCGCCTGTACTGGACAACGTCTGTCGGGACAGCCAGTATCAATATATAATGACAAATATCAGCAATATCTTACAGGCAACCTTTGGGCGGATTGAAATTATATATACTATTTATGATATAATATATTTACGTATTTATGAAAAAAGAAAACAAAGTAGCAAGCTTAGGAATATCATCAATTAAAGAGTATTAAGTAAATAATAATTTGTTTGATAAGATAGTTAAATTAACCTGTATATATCGAAATCTAAATGAAATGTAATTATAACGTTATAATAGTTCTAGACATTAAAACCTTAATAACTATAAAACTTAAAATGTAAATCAATTATGATCGAATTTCGACCACAGGGCGACCGCTATTAAATATAATAATGTAAGAGAATATCGTGGTATACTGATAATGTGCTCTATAAATAAGTAATATTAACTTATTAAGCCTAAAAGATATCATAAAAATATTTGTTTGATAAAATCGACTTGTATTTTTAGCGATATCGCTATCTCTTAGGCAATAACAGCTGATACGAATAAATACTAAGTAATAAAGCTAACTGGGACATTTAAATAGCGCTCTTCTAATCCAGAAAACGTTTATGAATATTGTTTTTATTAAAATAGACAACTCTCACAATAGGAATAATTTCTATGTCGCGGGGGACTTTACAAACATTCAAACAACGGACACAAAGAACATCCAGACTCGGAACAACCATTTGTGGATCACACAAATTTTTGTCCCGTGTGGGATTCGAACCCACAACACTCGGCGCGGCAGCAGTGGCGAGGCGACCACTTAAACACTATGCCATTCGTGCAGTCAAAAGATATTTTCGATGTATTGCTGTCTGACTACCAAATCTAACCATAACACTGTAGTACTGCCAGGCGTACTGCTACGTACGGTCAAAAACAAAAGTATTATAAGGAACACATTCGCACTGATCCGAGCGAATATCTATGTGTGTGTGATGTTTTAACGTAAACAATGAAACATTATACAATGTAATGATAGTAGGTGAAGTTCGTCATGCACATGTGTGTAAGGCGAGACAAAAACGCGTTCTTGTATATATAACTACATATAATAACTACTATCCCTTATATTGAACAACAGTGTCTCTGTTAGTCTGCTTTTGCAATTAATACTTAAATTTACCTAATACATATGAAAAATATCGTCGTTCACTTTCAAACTCACATTGAAATCATTTAGCAACAAGTCAATTAATATAGCCATCATAAGTTGAGCTTGTGTTAACAGTTACATTTATAGCCTTGAGAGGTCTCCTTAAACTGGTTATTAAACATCAACTTATTATTAAATATAATAGAGAGAAATTCCCACACTTCTTACAACCCTTAACGCATTAGCACCCATGGGAATAGACAGGGATTCGATTCTAAAACCACTCCAACACGGACGTTTGCCGATCACTCTTGACGAACCCCTAATAAAAAAGCTTCGAGTTTTAAATATTTACATATTCCCCGTCAAAAAACAAAGAACGCCGAGAAACATTTATAAAGTGGGTAAGGAACGACAACATACCACCCCTAAAAATTCTTGTACCAACACAATATTCTCAATGATCCTTTTTTTATCTCTCTCACTCATATATTTACGCATTCATACCGCATCCTCCTTCTCCCATGTCGAAACATGTTTCTAAAACAGGGCTGTCGCATATTCTAATTTATTTACAAGCCCACCGTGCCAAGATTGTGCAAAGAAATGGAAACGAAGCGGTATCTACGAAGGCAAACGTTTGTTCTTTTGTTGCAAAGGAATATTTCATTGAAATTATGTCTTGTTTCTTGACCTATATAGGGTAAAAAGCATAAATATTACCTGGAATTGTGCCCAGTAGGTAATATGCTCGCCTTTATTAATTTTGACCGGGATATAACTGACAGACAAGCAATATGCGGAGTTGGATGCTAATATTTGCTAGCCACTGGAACATGAAGAAAAACACAACTGACGAATTCTCAACCTTACTCATACGTTAACCTACCTTAAGAAGAACCTGTGCTGATAGAAAGAAGATAAGGGTTCGTACATCTCCTATAGCAATATTATTATTTAGGAAAACAAGACATTACGTAACATAGTATAGCTTCATATTCTTCTTTTTATTAAATTATGAAGTCTAAGCTTTTTTAAAAGTTCTCTGTACCTTACCTAGATAAAGAGAACTTTTAAAAAAGCTTCTCTCAGGTAAGCCATATGCTCGTAAGTCAAAAAGTTTAAGCTCTGGTCTATAATAATATAACCATGAAAACAGCATTTGCCCTCCAGCATTAAACAAATTTTATCCGAGCTTCATTAAAATAAAAGTATATACAGAGAAAGTTTATTAGCAATACCTAAATGCAATAAAAGAAAGTCTTTAAGTAAAATTTATTTCAAGTCACGAACCTTAAACCACACCCACTTGGCAACCCTGTTTAAAGGAATGCGCGTCGTCAAGCAAAGGGCAAACAAATTCCTGCGCCCGCGCAGGTTGACAACTGACGATTCACATCCGAAGTGAGGGGTGAGGAGGGGGATAACTTGTTCCGTTCGCCGTTTTCGGAACTTGCGTAAGAGATCGTTAAAGTTTAATTGCGAGTGGACCAGCAAGGCCTGGTTTAACGGGACTGGGTACTACGGTAGTTGGGCATCTTAACGATGTATGATCATACCGGCAGTCCTTGACTTATGGACATGGGTGCTAATGATGTGTGAATCAGTAAATACACAAGTTTTTTTTGTTTGGTACGGCTGTCGTAGTGTTGTATGTGGTCATCTCGCCACTGCCACTGCGACTAGTGTTGTGGGTTCGATCACGATCAATTATTATCATTTATTGTTTCTCCTTAAACAATGCTTGAAAAAGGCACTAAGTTATATAATATATCTTAGAGTACTAGATAGATAATCGTTGATTAGAGTAGTAGAGCCTCGCTGATTTCAGCATGAATGGGCCGGCTCGACCGGGGAAGGACTACCCTCTTACAGTATATTGACGTGGAATAGCAGTATTCCTACTGTTGTGTTTCGTTCGGTGAGTGAGAGTGCCAGAGCAGTATTCCTACTGTTGTGTTTCGTTCAATGAGTGAGAGTGTCGGAGCAGTATTCTTACTGTTGTATGTCGTTCGATGAGCGAGAGTGCCGGAGGACCAATCTCCCCCTTTCCCCCTTCCCGCTCATTCTCCTCCCCACTTCCTTTCCTAAAGGATCAGCAACGCGCAAGTGAAGCCTTTGGTGTTGCAGGCGTCCATAGGCTACGGTAATCACTTACCATCAGGTGGACCGTGTGCTTATTTGCCAACTTATTGACTTGATTGATTAACTTATTGACAACAAATGATTTGATTTTGATATTGACAATCATTTGTGTGATTTATGAATACTTGTTCCGAGTCTAGGTGTTCTTTAAGTACATTTTCCAATGTTCGTATAGAGTTATAGTGCCTAAAGGGTTTTATAAAAACTAGAAACAATATTTAGAAGTATTGTTAAGTTTATCAAATACCGTGATAGATCACGGGCCTATACAAACATTAAAAGAACAGACATAAAATGTTTTACAGTCTAAAAGATTATTTCCGATACCTACATTTCATAGCGGCTGTGTGGTAGGAATGCTTACGACATCAGACTTGCCATCTACAGATATTAGGTTCGATTTTAACTCATTACAATACCGACGCGTACCTACTCCTAACACAAGAATTTAGCTCAACTGAAGGTGATAAAAAGAATGCTGGCAATTAGTAAACCAAGAAACTGATCATCTTTTGAACTAAAAAAAGGAAATCTTTGATTTAACGAATACTTCATCATTAAGAATGAATGGCGAAGTAGGTATTCGTTAAATCACTGGCCTTTATTTTTATTTTTCAAGATTTTTTTTTATTTCATATTTATTTATAATTATCTATTTACTATTTATTTGGATACTACAATAAAGATCATTTTCAAGATTCAAAAGTTTCCAGTCAATTTAACTACAATTGTTTAAATTTATGACTTGTTCAAATAACACTTGAAATTATTTTTTAGAAATAAAATATTTGAATTTGAACGAAATAAGGTGACTACTCAAACCACAGAACCATTCGTTCAATTAAACATTTAGTTCTTTGCCGGTTAGTTGCCATCATATAAAAAAAATATGTCACTAAACGATAGACAGTTTCAGTTGAATCACGTTATCTTATCAGTTCGGGTCGGATGCGATACCATTCGAAAATGTTAAACAAATATATGATTCGCGGTGCGTTTTAATGTATTTTTTATTTGTCCGTTTTATAACATATCACTATGTTTGTTCTACATTCGCAGCTTTGTAGGAAACAGCTGATATGGCGTATCTTTTTACGGTCGTCTGACTACGTTTAATGGACAATTTTAGCACCTGTAAACTACTGGCGTGTGTGACTTTGTAAGTAATGTTATATAATAATATGAGTACATACCTATGTATGTGTTTGTTTACATATATATGGCCTCGTTGGTCTCATGGTCAGTGTGTACGGGTGCAGATTATGAGGGTCCAGGTTGAAATCCCGCGCCCCGAATGAACAAATATTATTGAAAGTCTCGTCAAGAAACTCTTAGCAACCACCCAGAGTTACGAAATAGGGAAAACACTTACTTAAGAGTTGTATGTATAGAATGCTTGTTTATTACATCATTAATTAAAAATATAAACCTTAATGAATATCTAAATATTAATATATCTGATTTTACATTTTTCGGCTATCAGCTACTTAACCATGTAAATAACTATTAAACGGCGTCAAGAAGTCATTAAAAAGTCTCCACTTTAATTAATTAATTAAGAGATGATGTTACAAGCACAAAAAGTCTACTTAACATCAGACGTACTTATTTACGACCTTCACATTAAAAAATCTAATAAACAATTAAAAATCCATACCATACTAAAACTAATAAAAATAATTAATACAATAAAACCGATCAGAGACAAACTGGATTGAAAATGGAATCACAACGGCCAGACATAACACCGCCCGCGGCGAACGATATTAATGACAAAGAGACGGCACAGATGAGCTAATGAGAATAAAGTGGTCAATCCAGACTGTCAGGAAGTTCCTAAGTAGCTTTATGAGTGTTCTGGATCTTTAAGTAATTCAAGAATTCTTGTATCGTGTGGCTAATATGCTGGGTTAGTTAACATCATGCGCCATTGTTTGTTCCAGTGCTGAGAGGTAAGGGACACTTTCATACCTGTTTCCTAGAGACCAAAGATCGATCGACTTGCGACGATCTTGCTTAACATATTTATTCCTTCTTTCACGTATACATTCTTCACACATGATAGACGATTTAAGGCAGTAGAGAACCGTGGCCCATTTCTGGAACTTTCGTCAATTTCTCTGTCCAATTTAGATTATACTTTATTATTAATATTTTATAATTGGAATCCATATAATATAGGTACTGTCACATTTATCATGCTCTGTTTAGTTCAGTTTCGATTAAACAATTAAATGGACATAGAAGTTTGAACCACTATTTGTAACTGGGCTTACAACATATAATTATGGCGAAAATATATTTTATTCACCATCGTTTGGGAACGGACGATTAAAATGTATTGTTTCGTTGAAAAATAAACAATTTATTACATATTGTCCAAAGACAAAAGCAACTAAATTCATAATAGTAAATTAACGTTTCTTTTCTATTTGAAAATATATTTTAGTCAACTCTCATTATATGAGCTGACTATCAATCCACAAGGCAATCGCAAAGAAGGAATAAAAGAATTTACACAAGCTGAGCTACCCTAAAAATAATACAATATACAGTTATTTATATTATAACTTCGACTAAAGCAAATCGTACGCGTTACGTGTTGTCCTAAGATGACTCCCACAATTTTTATATAAGTGTACTACCAAATTTACTTGTTCATACAAATATTTTACTACCGGCAATTTCTGTTTTAATGAGTACTTTACAAATATAAAACTACCTACCTACTACGTGACCTTGAAAACTATAGCTAACGAAGTTTAAGTATATTCTCATCCAACCCCTTCGGTGAAATACAGCGTGTAACAAAAAAGTGTGGTCATATTTTAGAACCGTAATGTATATCTGAAAAATGACCTACCCCCGAATCAAAACAAGTTATTTTAAAATTTATGACAAATACAAACATTATTTTTATTTATTATTTAAACATCGAAACAAACGCATTACATCACTATCAAGCGCCTGGTCATTTTCGAATTAACGAAAGTCACTGAGTCAACTTTTAGTCAATACTTAAACAAAACTGTTTAAGTATCGACTAAAATGTGCTGATAATGATAAGTCTAAAAAAAAGAAAATGATATAGGTACATGTATCTTATCGAAAATAATGTAGGCATACGGATTTATGTATCGCGGTTTCTCGTTGTACAGGGCTATATATTATGTGACGTTTTAATATGACCACACCTTTGTGTTACATGTATTCTTGCTATATACATGCGACTATGTACATATGTTCTACCAATACCGAAAGCATTCAAACGGAAACAGCGAAAACGCTCGATTTACACGCCGCGTGTAGTGTGACGGAGCTTTTAACACAGTGCAAAGATCACTTTGTCGATAAACGTTAGCCAAGTTAACTACTTGTACTTACTTATCAGTAACTTAATCTCTGCTATTAGCTCGTGAAACTTATTGAATTGATAACATAGAGATAAAATCTATTATTCTACGAGCGTGCACAATGTAAAGTGCTTTATTATTGCTGACGGTACAATTGTTTATAATTATTAAAAGTGATGGATGTTTCATAATGATAGAATATAGCAGGTGATTGAAATAAATGAACTTGGGTCTTTTTGGCGTCAATAAATGATTAATGTCTATTTATCTCAGTGGCGTAAAGTTACCGTTCACGCCAATTGCTTGGTATATTAAGTTTGAATCTAGAAATTCGAAAGTTTTATTGGGTGTTTCTGTAACAATTTCGTCGATAGTGATTGAAACGCCGGTAGCCCTTTAGTTAAGACATTAGTCTTGTTAATTCCTTCAGTTAAGCTTCATGATTGTATAAAGAGTGGATTTCGTCAGTGCAATGGGATCGAACTGGCAATTAGTATATTGTGAGTTCAAACCCATTGCACTGACGAAAATCTACTCCTAACAGAATCATGAAGCTTGACTGAAGAAGTTAACCAGAATATAAGTTATTTGGGACATAAATTGCTGGCAAGCTTACTAAAGTTACTAAAAACATACCTACCATAAACATAACTGTCAATATGTGGTTATCGTTCACCTATACCTAACTTCTCAAGGATAGTCAACTATAACACTCAATTATTTTCTTCTCCAAGCAATTTCTGACCTAATTTATTTCCGTTAACGTAAAGACAATAACAGTTTAACTTCGCATAGCTTCTTTCCACACCGCCATTATTCCAAAACTTCCAAAAAACAAAAAAAGATATCCCGCCCAACATTGTTCCAGTCGAAAGCCCACCTCTAACTGCCTTCTGTTACAAATTACAAGACGTCTTATCTCAAGTAATTAACCTTCGGAGATAAGGCAGGCGGAGATAACGCAGTAATTAAACTGTTCCATGAAAGGTCGCAGTCTCTTTATCTGGAGTGAGGGTAGGTCGATATCTGCACGTAATGAAACAAGAAACATAAAGGAATGAAAAGGTTCCGAATAAAATCGGGAATATATTATGTGCTTAGTGTTTGAAACTTATCATAGGATATTGTATCACTTACTCATTTGCATCTAAAGCTGCTAAGTGAATTCGCTATAAAAGCACATAGTTACTTTTTGACATAAAAGAAGCAATATGCTATTCAAAAAGACGATTCGATTCAATTCGTTTATTGCACTCCATAATGTATATACAGGTCTTATAAATGTAGAGAGAACAATAATTATGGACCCCATCGGGCACGGCAAAATTATATAACCAAAAAAAAAATTTAAATATACCTAGATGAAAATTTTGAAAGATTAGGTATATGGTTTATTTTTGTAAAATTCCACAACTCTCACGTTAGGAAGCATATTTGTGTCGCGAGTGACTAAAACAACGGACACAAAGAACACACAGACTTATAACACTAATTTGTATATCACACCATTTTTTGTCTTGCTTAGGAATCGTGCCCACAACACTCAACACAGTACAGCAGTGGCTAGGACTCATCCACTACACTACTTGTGCATTTAATATTTTATAAGCTAAATTCAATATTCAGTAATATCGACACACAAAATAAATTGCATAAAAATCGATAGCAATCATTTATCTTTTATTGTATCTATATCTATCTATGTAGGTGAGGAATGCTCCTGGCTTACTTACATTCGATGTTGTATATGCAATTAAATAATTAAACAAAACCTATACTTTAAAAGCTCCTACTATGGGCATCGAGTAGCAGCTTTAATTTAAACGCACTGACTCCATACCGATTACAAGATTTAAACAAGCAATGTTTTATTGCCGCTGTCAAAATAATTTAACTGCACCCGATGGTAAGCAGTTAATGGAGTCCAGTAGTAAAGGTCACCATACCAATCACTGACATTGCTAAAGTGGCATGGCAATCCTTACATTGACAGCCTTTGGGAAGTAATTATAGTCTGTATATCGAGATCCATCAAGCCAGTTCGCCTCTATAATCAAGTGTGGACTATTCTGGATCCGTACCTGTCCCACAGATCACTTTAAGCCGTCGATCCCGGATGCCATGTTCAAACATCGACCGGTATGCCAATTAGTAAGGCTGCAGGGGTCACGCGTCAATCAATCCAGTTCGAACCTCAACAGCCGCATTAGAAGCTCAGTAATTCAGGTTCAGATAGCTAATATCGTTTTCTAATAGAAACCATAGATACAGAATTAGAGGGAATAAACAATATATTTATGTCTCCTCGTCTTTACATGAATGTTTTGTTTTCCATATAAATGGCGATAAATCCTACAAAGCCGTCAACGAACATTTTAATTAGGTATTGCATACGCATAGATTGTTTTTCTTTTTTTTTCTTCTTCATTTATTTAAATACTGTTTGTATTCTTAACGGACTATCCCTGATGGCATTAGTTTCTTTAAATAATTATGTTCGTCTACAAAGTATGCGTAGTTTCTGTAAATCTTATCTAAGTATGAATACTTACTACTCTTCTGTATTTCGAAAAGTATTTAAAAGTATTGATCTGTTTTATGAGAGTCACACACACTCATCATTTATTTACATTACGTCACGCGAAACATCGAAATAAGACATTCGAAACACAAATACGGAACAACGAATTGCTTTCGTATAGCGGAATCGCGTGCCACGCCTGTGCCTACCTCTTCGGGAATATGCAGACGGAATACACAGTTTCCTGGTTTCAAAATCTGTTTTAAACAAGTCTGTTATCTGCTTCCTCTCATTTACAATTCACTACACATGCGCCACTTAAAACATCAGAACAAAAAAATGGGGGCAAAAATTCGAAAAAAGAATTCGTAATCATAACCTTTAAAACCGCTATCGAATGCTTTCGTATCCATTCAAGGCTCGTGAGAGTACAAACCGGTTGCTTCGGGAATCCGATCCTCGAGTTTTATCTTTTTTTTTACTCGAACATTTTGTGACGATGAACGTTAAGCTATACAGCCAGCAGACGACGATGATTGATCGCAGACGCTCTGAATCTTTTGCTGACCTTAATTGTTGTTCTATGTTTAAATTTTGTATAGTTTATGTTCTGTCTTAAGATGACATTGAGAAGCTAATTTAGAGCTTACAGCTTAATTGCTTTTTACACTGGTACTTTAAAGGGTAGCTATTGTTTTTGGGTATTCCTTCGGTATGCCTTGCAGCTTAAGACTTGATGGATAATAAACTGTCTATTGTTGTAATTAATAACCTACAGTGTCTGGCCGCCGGTGTGCCGCCTAAACAACATGTTGTCGCCTCCAATAGCATGTTGATTTGTATTGTCGCGGTTAGCAACAACTACCATTTGTTGATCTTTGTGTTTGTCTTTTTATAATTTATTGAAATGAGTTGTCCTTCAAATATATATCGTTGGAGGATTAAGAAAATTATTGAGGTAAGAGTCTACCACGAGTCTGGTAGTACTTACTTCCAAGACTCGGAGCAAGTATTTGTGACTCAGATTTATTCGCCACAAGTCTCGATGCATGCGTGATTAATTTTGTGACGTCAGTTTGGTTCCTAGTACCTACTTATAATATAAAAATAATTATTGTTAGGTCCTCTAAAATCGTGATAGGCTTTTGTTTTTCTACGTCATCAAGTGTTCGACCCTATTTGCATGAGGCCAGTTTCTTGAAGTTAGTATTACGTTACCCTATTTTACCGCCTAATAAGCACGATACCTGCTTCTAGAAACTACGTCAAGAAAATTACTGCATGTCAAAATAACAACGATACGATTTCGCTAAATAGTATACCTTTGGTGCAACTGCATGAGCGCATACCTATCTGGTAAAAGTGAGATGACGTCAACTCATAATTCTGGGGAAAAAGTTATAAAGTTTTCTGTAAAGTCAGTAGCAGGGTCTAAAGCCATGATCGAAAGAAAGCAATAAGTCTCGCTCATTATCTTTACTAATATTATAAATTCGAAAGTAACTCTGTCTGTCTGTCTATCTGTCTGTCTGTCTATCTGTCTGTCTGTTACCTTTTCACGACTAAACCACTAAATCGATTGCGATGAAATTTGGTACTAAATTTTTTTAAACTTGGTTTAAAACTAGGAAATAGGCTATTTTTTATTGATGTAGGTACCACGCAGGCGGAGGCACGCGCAAAAGCTAGTTTATTTTAAATAAGCGAATATGTATTAGCACCCATGTTATTAGTTCCTAAATACTTATGTAAATATTTAGGAACTTCACAGATGTCGTATTGGTAAATGGTCCCTTTGCCAATGCTACTGCGAGTATACCCACACGAGATAAAAAATGGTGAGTTCCACAAAGAGATGTTTCAAATATTGTCTTCTGTTTACGCGAATTTTATTCATTGAAATTAAACTACCCCGTGACCATGGCTGCTGAAAAGCAACCGAAACGTCGGGGAAAGTGTAAACCTAAATATAAATAGTTTTAATAATTTTATTAGCTTATAAATTAGTAAAATTCAATAGTAGTAGTAGTGTAACAGTTTTCAAAATTATGTAATAGGTACAGTGTTAAATAAACAACGCGATAAAATCCGTATATAGTAGTTTAATTTCAATAGATGTTTCAAGTCTGGGTGACGTCTATTGCATTCTAGTTTATAAATTCTCTCGCACTTTATAAAATCCGCTCTAGGAATAATTCCTGTGTCGCAGGGGACTTTACAAACATTCGAACAACGGACACAAAGAACACACAGACTCGGAACAACCATTTGTGGATCACACAAAGTTTTGTCCCGGGTGGGATTCGAACCCACAACACTCGACGCAATGGCAGCGTCGAGGCGACCTCTTAAACCAATACGCCATCTGTGCATTCAATCGACAATTACCTACATCTATTGCAAAAGGTAATATTTTCAAATAAAAATAGTAAGTAGCATACACATCTGCCTAACTGTTCAAGACGATAGCGCGATATTTTTTGTAGCAAGTCTTGTATAAAAAAGTAATTACACAACATCTGTGGTATAATGTCTTCGTGACTATGGGGGTGTAAGTGAATAAAAACTCGTTGAAATTTGAGATCCTGCACGCTGCACACGTGAAGTATCATTACTTCACTTTTTTAATACTCCATGTTTAATAACAATATTAGTAAATAGATGTAAATAAAATTGATTTAAAAAATTAAATATTAGCGCGGCAAATTTAACGACACTTCATTCAATAACATCTACGAAGCCTTCGTGTATTACATCGACATTTGGGCAGATATTTAAGGTTCCACCTAATAGTGACCGAGCCTATTGATGTTGGCCGGACACAGTTTCAAACTCCATGTGAATTTTTTGACCGAAAATTACGATAACACTTTGTCGGCCCATTAAGCTGCAAATCATGACAAAGGAATACTCAAAATTATACCTGCCTTTGAAGGTACTAACGTAAGTTATAATTATCTTTCGATAAAACCGTTCAGGCTACTAAGAAATAGACATACAAACATACACAAATCATAACCCATCTTCTCAAGCAGTCGGGTCAAAATATTGTACTCAAACTTTCAATTATGATTACATTACCATCGATTAACAAACAACAAACATATTGATTACCCAAAAAATATAAAATTACGCAACAAATATTGAGCACACGTAAATTCATAAACGCGTAACACAATTTACCAAGTTTTAGCGTAACAATATAAATAAGTACACAGTTTTACGAACACAGATACCCACGTTTATCAACTAATGAATTAAACGGTTTTCGGTAAGATTTAATCCGGTAAGACGTTGAAAGTCGAAAGTGTGGAGAAAGCGTTAAAAAGAATTTTCATTGACGTGAAAAAGAATTCTTAAGATTTTAATTCCACAAAGTTGGTCCCTTTAAAGCTTTATACCTTTGATTATAATGGAGGTTTCTCAAATCTTGTTTATGAAATTCGAAATCGATGCTTTGAATGTATTTGATAGATTTCTGCGTTGCCGACGACTTTGCTTTAATGAACTTTATATGAATTGAAAAGACTTAGATATGTAGAAAGAGTAATTCGGTAAATTAAGCTTCAAAAAGTTATAAAAAGCGCAGTAGCTTAATAGTTAGTTTAGTAGCAAACATTTAAGATGATATGCTAGTAAATTATCTCGACTAATTGGTAAGAAAAGTAGATGGATTTATATACATAGATACAAAAAATATATAAATACATTCACGCCTGTATATCTAGGAGTAATGTAGGGTAGGCAAAGCGGTATGACCATAATTCCTCTGCTAAGTTAAGTTAAGCCACACGTATTAGATGCCCATGGAAATCTACTATGCTCATTACTAGACTCCAAACGACTACTAAGAAATTTCTAAAAGAAAATCCTACTACAATGTCCTACCCGTGAACGGAACAGGGAGTCACGATCGCATGCAATCATGACTGCATACATATGCCACGGGATCGACAAGGCTATTAAGTAGATTTTTTTACTGCACTTACTCATGCAATCAAAACACTAATAGGCGATAGTTAAACTTACTAACAGGTAAATAGCTTTCAAAATTTATACTTTAAGAGTTCCACGATGCTTTAAAAGGATAGAACATAGACATCATATCTATGTGAAGGTTTACTCACACAAAAACTCTTAACTAACTATAAGCGTATTCCCAAATACCCATAGACAGGACACTAAATTCAAGCTAAAACATTTTACTGCACGTCGTCAAGAACATCCCCAAGCAAAATATACACAAGCACGTCAAACGCTATTAATAGTACAGTTATCACCATAACCGTTCAAAGACATGCAACAGACCAAATACCCATACATGCCATATCGAACGTTTCGAAATTCGAACAATAAACATACCGACACTAATTGTAAATAGCGTATGGACTGGTGCGCAAGCGACGAAATATTTACAGTTCGACAATTCAAATTTCGAATTACTTCGGCGTAAGGGTGTAATCATATAGAAAATTTGGAGCCAATTCACCAGTACAAATGAATTAACCTTAATATAAGAAATAATTTCGATTTTAAAATAGCTTTTGTGTCGGCTATCTGTCAAATTGATTTCTGGTGAGCTGTCTGATGATGAAAATATCAGCCTTTGGTCTAATAAGTATAATAAGGACTACCTGTCTAGTTTGTTCGCGTCGTCCTTACTGAAGTAAAAAGTATCCTGTGTATTAATCGAAGACCAGCACTTTTCATATGTCAAGTTTCATACAAACGCATTGAACGGTTTACACGTGATTCAGTAAAACAAGCAATCATCACGAATTTTCCCATTTATAATATTAGGTTTGTATGTTTTATTCCCTTAACCTATACATATACTATAAATAGGAAAGATTTGTTTGTATTATACTCTGAAACTACTTATCCCATTTTAATGATTCTTTTGTCATTAAAATTTACTTTACACAGAAGTAACATAAGCAACATAACATATGACACGACAGTGAAACAATAATCATAAATGAGAGTCAAACTGCAGAGTACATTTAGTATAAAAGAAAATACTTTGACATTCGCAGTATTACGTTAACTTTCAGAAGTGTTCCTTTGACCTAAATTCGTGTGTCACCGGCCCCGGTCCACAGGGATTACCCAACGATAAGGTAAGGGACTGAGATTTACCAACACTTGGATTGGAAGAGACGTTTTGATCCCATAAACCACTTTACCCATCACTCAGTCGAGTATTTACATAATTAAGAGCACAGGTATCAATTTGATTACAAACGCTAATTAATGACTCGCTTATTAACGTCCGCCATTCATGAATAGTTTATTAGCTGATTAAAGCAGAATTGTACGGGTACCCTTTTGTATAGTGAAATTAATATTGTTGAATTCTATTAGTACTGACTGCTTTGGTGGCAACAGTAACATTACCGCTGCCGCCAAAGCAGTCCTCGTGCATGCAGTTGCATACATATGCAACTAGGACTCGGGTATGACGCCCGGATGCAAACTGATATTGGTTATTTTTGAAGTTTAGAACTGTAATAAGAAACGGCTATAAGGCCGCCCTCTATTGCATGGGATTTAAAACTTTACTTGCGAAAGCGTGACACTATATATGTATGATTCTATTAGTGGAAATAACATTTGCATGATGAAAACTGGCAGAAGACGATAACGGATTATACAAAACCATAGGAATTTTACAATTACAATTTATATAGCGATGGTAAGAATGAGCCGTGGAAATACCACCTTGTCGCATTAACCTGTCATAAGAGTAATGACATTGTTTCGCTCGATAAGTAAGAAAACCAAAGTCTCACATACTAAATCATGCCTTTCCTTTTCTTTCAACCGTACTTTAATATTTTGGCCTCGGCGACTTGTGAATGATACCCCTGATATTGCAAGCGATCAAAAGCTACTGTAAACTTTTACCATTAGACTGGCCATAAGCTAATTTGCCACCTGTATTGTATAAAACAAAAATGGAATCACAAACAGGTATTCAATCTGAGGCCTCAGACATTGAGAAGACACAAATTAAACAGTCATAAAATTATCATAATTTGTCATAGCACCTCATTCCGTCCAACGACGTACGGATAAATTATTCAGAGATTAACAGAACGTGTCAATTAGTCGGGCAGTAAATGATCGTTGACACGCTGATTTGTGCCGCTACATAATAAAACACCGTGAAAAATACTAGTAATCTTACTTAAGTTAATAGATTTCGAGTATAGGACTAGGCTATAGGACTAGTTTCTGGAAACCATCACACATTACTTAGTGGTGTTAATAGCCCCTACAAGTAATGTTGATTATTTCATAAAAGAATAATTACAAACTATAAAAATTAAATAAATTACTGTCAAAACGCTTGCGCCAGCAATATGGAGTCAAGTCGTCAATTGAAGTAACACGCTTGTAAATAAACATTGCAAAAGACATTTACAAACGTGTGACGTCAAAAACGCTTACGACAACGTGGTTCCAAATAAAAATTGAGCTTGGGCTTGTTGGTGATACGTATAATTATTTTTTAAATATATTATTGCAAATAGCTTTCAAAAACTATGATCTACGCGTATAGTAATGAATAAATAATTATTTTACATAGCCTATTGCAATCGAAACATATTCGAATGTTGATAACGATACACTTAACTGCGTGCGCTGTGTGACTATGGAATATCGCGTTGTACCCAACTTATATTCATATTAATCGAATGCAATTATGCGCATCATTACTTTTAGTTTCAACGTAGCCGTCATCGGCGTATCTATTCATAAGCCTTGATTAGGCAGTCATAGTGAAGGCGCAATTTGCAATAGAATTGTTAAACCAACGTGACGTCAAGCTTAGAAGATGATGACGATGAAGACATGGTTATGTACCAAGCGAAGATATAAAAACATCGTAATAAGGGTACAAGAACACAGAAGTAGAAAAAAAGGACTACTAACTTTTGATGTTTATAACCATTTCGTAGCCGAATTAAATTATATCTCTTTCTATAAGAAGCTGTTCGATAGATAATGCCGTAATATTAAATGAGGAGAGGCAGAGTGGTCGTATTTACATATAAAAATACTATTTTTTAGTTACCTAAAAGAAAGTTTATAGCAGCAGCAAATTCGCAAGGATCCTGTGATACAATGGAAACCTCACGCATACCTGAAGCCCACCGAATAGAAGCACGTTTTACTCCTATAGTCTGTCATTATACCACTAAAGAAACCAGCGGGCTCTTTGATAATAAGGAGTCGTACTACTAATAAAGCAAAGATGATCCTGGTAATCCTACTAATCGTAGGAACACAGCAGAAGATTATATAGCTGTAAGCTTCTGTACCTACTGTTGCAGATCCGCAGTTAAGGTTTGGCCCAAATCTTTGGTTTGGACACGAAAACAGGGATCTGATTGTACCTACCTTCTTTTGAAATTGCTTTACAGACCTGGTTTAGCACACGACAATTCTTGTCACCCAGTACCACTGGTAATGCTCAGAAACAAGGAGCTCAAAAAATCGTATCGCGAAGACAGGAAGTTAAAGCAAGTAAATTGAAGAAGACAGAAAAATTCTTTTTACTACCTTTATTGGCTTACCAACGAAACTGGTGAAAATAATTTTTCCAGCTTGTACAAGACATTTCTAATTAAATTCGTTGCGGGTTTCAAGACAGTTTACTAGTGACGTTGACCAGAGGTAAAATCTACTATACCTATTACGACTGATGACTTTTGACAGCCAGTCTACATTTCGCTACATTTTATAAGGCTCTACTTTAACCGACACGTCCAAGAAAATCAGAAGCATTTCTCGTTCAAATTTAAAGTAAACATTAATGTTCATAATGAGGTATAGTAAATCTGCTTCCTTCGTGCCATTTTGTTAAATTCAATTCAGTTGGTGGATACAATAATTGAAATAGAATATAGCATTTAGCAGAACATTAGCCGTCCGCACTAGCACGCCATAATAATTATAAATAAAAATGTTAGCGTCAAGTTTCGAATTAAAGGGGAGCCTGCAATTTTAATTTCAGCACATTTAAAAATGTTCATTACATTTCGACTTTTTAACCGACAGAGCCTTTGCCAATTATTTGTTAGCGATGCAAACGAGCCGGCTAGTACCACCCCTTACAGGCAATCAGCGTAAAAGCGTAAAAGTTACTATTACTGCGCACTGCAGTTCGACCGGTATTCAAAGTCTCACACACCTACCTCCCCATTTCCTTCCATTCATCCTTAATACCTTTTCTTAGAACGTGAAACGCGGGTCTGCTATTGCAAGCAATCATGAGCTACTGAAATAGCTTACCATCAGGCCGTATTCCTTGCCACCTTTATAATAATAATATCAGACCTGTATTAAACTGGCCGACCTACTACTGGGTACGGGTGCACATAACTTCGAAAAGTCAGTTATGCGCGCCTTGGGATCGATCTCGAGACCTCTGCGTGGCAGCCCAATAAGCTATCGCTACTTCTATCTTTGCTATATAATTATAGCTCTTAGTAGATATATAGACGTAACGCAACGGATTAAATAAAAAACAAACTTAATTATCGGTAAAACTACTCGGATGTACAATTAAAGTGAACCTCGTCATTAGTTGTCAGAATTCGTTCAGTGACTGAGCAACATGAGTGACTAATCTTCGATGACTACAATAATACATTTTAAATGCAGATTTTTAGGAACCGGTATTGAAATAGATGTATAAAGTATGTAAATATATTCTCAGATGTCGTATACCAGTCAATTCAAGGCATTTAAGTGGTTGTTGCGTATAACCAGGATGTCATATTTAGTGTGAGAACTTCTTTATGCAAGCCTATCCGCATACACAGCTTAGGACATTTTGTTTTTAATGTAAAATGGCTTCTAAACGGGCAATATCCTTTCTGGCATATGAGGTGGCAATATATTTAATTTCAATATATTTATATATTTACCTATAGCCCGGCCACCTATAGAACCTTTGAATGCATGGAACATCGAATGCATCGAAATATGCAAAATATTGTCGTGAATTTTTAATATGACTATTTTACTGGCCGATATATTGTCCCTAACTACAGGACCCGAGTAGATAGGGTTTCGGAGGAGAACTACGGGACCAGGGTACTGCGGGGTCAGGTAGCCCAATGCACCTAGAAAGGCGTGTTTTATCGACCGCTGACTAGAGTGCGCGGTGCCTGACATTGAGGTTGGACTCGCAGGGGCTATGTAGTTAGCTGCTGAGGACGACATGTTCGTTGCTCGGCAAGCACGTGGCGTTCGAGCGTCGGACTCATGCGCGGCTAGTGCGAACCAGTCGGTCGCGCGTGGCACGGAGTTGTCTTTAGCGAAGAGGCAGCGTGGTTTCACTGCCACAACGCAACTCGGGTGCTTGCCTGCTCAGCAAGTAAGAGTCATAACTAGTGACCCGAGCCACACCCGGCTTGTATGCCTATTTGGGTAGGCGTATGGATGTACGTCGGGAAGGGAGCGTGCCTTATACAGCTCCGGCACCATACTGGAGATATGGGAGGCGGCTTCTCCGTCGGCTTTAGCGAGGTTTTCGTTAGCAACTCTCAGAGATGCGAGTGGTGAACGGCTTTATTACTCTGGCACCTATCTGGAGAAAAGGTAGTGCCACTTGGGCACGAGATAGCTCGCTTACGAGAACCGGATCTCTGAGGTTAGGATGGAGAAATCAAGATTTGGGGACAAGGTCTGTCTATAACTGGTCTTGGAATGGTGCTCTCGGGCACTGGAAGGTACAGCGGCTCCCACTACTATAACATGACGACTGTTGTAGGGGAACGCTATATCGTAAACTGGACTAGTCATAGAGAGAGAGATGGCCAGTATATTACAGCCTCACATTGCAGTAAAATTAAAGCGCAAATGGAATATTTTTTTAGTAAAGATGCTTATAAATAGAAGCATCTGCAATCAATCAAACAACTGCTAACAAATATATCCTTTACAAACCGAACAAACTAAAGTACAGAAATATATTTTTAATTAAAACATGTCTAATTGTCGCGGCACCGTTCGTTTATTGTTTTAATTTTTCCGCGCTATATGAAAGCCTTTCAAAATGCTCTCGGGCACGATCGAAGGCTTAAGCGGTGCGATTTCATTACAGGTTAAATGAACCATTTAAGGTTATTAAGTAAAACAAATATTTTTTTAATTGAGCCTCGTTTTACCTGCGGCAATTTTCGGGTAATAATGGGGAGATAATTTGGCGTCCTTGGGTTAATTCAATTAATATTAAGTGGGTACGGTTTGGTCAGAAAACTAATGAGGTACATACTTGAATGCTTGCTGCTCAGCAATCGTATAGTTTTAATACATACATACCTAAATAGTTTAACGCCTCAATCTCAGTGAAGTATTACATCCACATTTCTCCAAATATATTTGAAGCCTTCTAAGCTAAGTACTAAGAAATTCTTATAAACAATCCCAACGATAATTTGCGCGACGCGGGTATAGTTGCAGCGTCACTGAAGCATTCAATACGGTCTTACAGAAAGATATTGTAATGACGATACTGATTGCCTAAATATTGGAGACTCGAAAAAGATAAGAAATTTCAGAGTCCCAGATATTCAGGTTTCAAATTACTAGTATTGTTGTTTGTTAAGCTAAAACGAATGTGTAAGCCGTAGGTTTACGCAGTTTGTGCTATGGGCTGTATTCAGGCCCACAAGCTGTCAATCACAATTGCAACGTCTTATGTATAGAGCTACTGGCACGTTTAAAGCTGGTTAGCCAAAATTATAATAAAGGATTAAATAAGATTTTCGGCGTTTACATATTTGATTGCCATGCGCTTACTGACTTATGAACATAACCTAATCTATCACGTATGCTACACATCGAAATAAAACTACTTTATACAGCGAACAAGCATTTTTTTATCTAGGTTATCATATGTCTCTGAGACATATCGAGCAAATAGTACTTAAATATTGGATAATTGGATATTACCACATTTTTGCACCTATGACTACAGAGAAAGTCTAGAATATAACTGTTGAAAAGCAATCGAAGCGTCGAGAAAAGTATAATTTTAATAGTTTATAAGCAGTGTTTTCTTTCTGTAATAAATATATCACATCAAGAAATTGAATTGAAATTGGGAGAAGAAGAAATCAAGAAACGCAAAATGGCACAAGCATCGTCCATATACATACATATGTATATTAAAATAATATCATTCTTGCCATTTCACAACGTTTTAAGTATGCCTATTGTCACAATAAGATGTCACGGCAAATGTCATTGTTACAATAACAAAATGAAACACAGATAAACAAAGAGAGACAAAAATAAACAAGATGATAGCATAATGTAAATAATTTCTACCTATCTATATTATTATAAAACTGTATCGAGGTCGTGTTTGTTCATAATTATGTGACTATGGCGCGTAGGGTTTCTGTGGCTCGATATGGTACCAACCATAGACCACTAGGTAATCAATGATAAAAGCTTCCTAGAAATCCAACTTATAGACCAACTAAAGCGTGTTTTAGAATTTGTATAGGGATTAATTAGACCTTAACGCATAGGAGGATACTTTATCTTAGACTCACTACGGTATCAGGACATAACATAATGTTATGTCAAAATGCTTTAAGACTTGAAGGTATGTATTTTTATACATCTATTGTGGTAAACAATTGCATTGATGAGATACTAGTTTCAGTGGTTGCCTTGCCATTGACACAGCGCCGGGTGTTGAGTTCAATGTATGCACGAGACAAAAATTATTTGATCTACAAATACAGTACAAATGTAGTTGTTCTGATTCTGCGTTTTCTTTGTAGACCCGTTGATTTAATGTTTGTAAAGTCCCCGAGACACAGGAATTACATCTAGTGCGGGAATGAAGTTTATTTAAAACAACAAATGCCGTTATACATGTCAGTCTAAATAATTATCTTCTATTTATATCAAATAATTAAAACTTACTCCTTCCTTAATCCCGTGGCATAAGTTTCACTTACGCTGCGGTAGATCGTAAATTTCGTAGGCGATACCTTGGGTCTTCAGTTTCTTAATGTTCGATACTAACAGCAAAAAGACTTGTATATGGACATGTGACAAGGAACGAATAATAGATACTAAACACTATAACACACGTACGTTTGTTTAAACAAATAACAAATGCAATAAGTTGAAAGCAAACGTCCAGCTCTTCCAAATTCCTTCAACTATTCCGATAATTATGTTAGAATGTTCAAACAAATATTAGTCGAAAATTCATCCGAACTATTTGTAACAGAACGAGTGAGTACACAGTAAATAATAAATACTTTGAGAAATAAACAGAATGAAACGCTTTCACAAGTTAACACATACGGACAAACATTTCAAGTTCACGTTCATTTCGGGCTTTGAAGTAAGCGGGCGGCGAAAGACAGGAACCTTTCTCGCCAAAATATGTAGGTTCAAACCACGATATTCTACTCTAAGTATAATATAATAAGGTCTCAAATTCTTTGCTCTTGACTTCAATTACTGTCGTGCACGAGGCTTCAGGTAGTCAGGCATCTGTTTTATTTCTTTTCACCTCCGCTCATGCCTAATTAGAAGGATCAGTAACGAGTCTATGTTTATTAAGTTACAAGAAAGATGGCTGCGGTGGGTTTTACAGTTTTCGTTTAGGAATATATCACTCGACCGTAAAACCGTCACATGTGCCATTAATGCCAATGTGCTTTCGTGTTAGTTTTAGTTTGAACTTTTTACGTCTAGCTTACTACGTATTGACTTATGTCTGTTGCTCTATGATTTGTGGTTCAAAGCAGCTTAAGAACAGTAAGTCTATTATTCTTTTAGAGTAATATTTAAATAACTTACTCATTTGAGTTACAAATTTATTATTACCCAGTCAGTATATTTACTTACACAACTTTAATATAATTTATGGAACAAACACTAATAACTGAATTAGCTTAAAATTAGTAAAGTTTAATAGTATAGTATAGTAGTGTAACAGTTTCTAAATTATGTAATAGAGTGTTAAATAAACAACGCGATAAAATCCGTATATAGTAGTTTAATTTCAATGAATAACATTCGCGTAAACAGAAGACAATATTATAGACAAATTAACTTATTCTTAAAAAAAACATGATGAAGTAATTAGAGTAATAATTAAAATAGAAAGCATAAATAATCAATACGTAAAGCCAACGATGGAGGTTAAACGAAAACAAGTTTAGTTGATTGGTTTTGTTACGATTGTTCACATTTATAGCATTCGACTGCTGTGCTGTGATTCTTAAATTCTGAAGATTCTGAGCTTTTCTATTAACAAATTCTCTGTAAATAGCAACACGGTGTTTGCAGCAGTACTCGGTAGATGGCAATAAAGACTCACCCCTGTTACCTGAGAGCTTAAACATACCTGAGGAAATGTAGTTGCAATACTCCTTTTCTACCTCTACATATAATAATAATAATATTCTACCACATAATAATAGGTGTAAGGTTATGTAAATTAACACCTCATTCATAGCTCGCTATCGCTACATTTACGTCCCCCGCTGGCTTCAAAGACCAGCAATGAAACGTGCCGAAACATTGAATCGTCGTATCAAAATAAGCTATTTTATACCTGTCGCATGTGTTGTTAATGCACAATATATTGGTAAACACCGATCTATTCACACACTCCTGTACGATGTAATAACTATTGATGAAACGTAAACTGAGATTGTAAACTTTAATGTGAATGAAAACATTATCAATGACCAAACAAGAGTTAGGTAAGCATTGCCAACTACACTCCGGTTATATTCAAATGCAGAGAGACTGTTAACAAACTGCTCATAAATGTTTATAAGTATTACTACGTGATAAAACTATATTTATTATATACATTATACAATAGACTTAATATATTTATTTTACATTCAGTCTTATGTCTTAAAATTCTAACTACTGGAATGTGGATGTATTGTTAGTATTACAACATATCTTCGAGGGTAGAATATCTCCGGAGAGATACACGTTTCGCTTGCTATGGTTTATGAGGCCTACGTAATAGCGAGCGAGTCTTTTCGCATCTACCAGACACAATTCCTGACTCCGTGCTTCTACTGACAATTTCTGATCAGAAAACCCACTAACACTATTCGACCCAGGAACCATATCACACATAGCAGTCGCATTCACATTATTATTGTGAACTACGACAAGTCAAACTCTTGAAATATTACGAAGTTACATTTATTTATAATTAAATAAAGTAATGCTGATAAGCTGTATGTGTAAGAATTAAAGGAAGGTGTATTACACCTACACTTTGTCACCTAGTATTTCTAGGTCCTACGTAATAGAGGTTGTGACCGTTTACAGAGCACATTTCGACTCACTTTGCCACTATTGGCAATTGCCTAACAAAACTATTTTGACCAATCCGCACAATTTGCCAATTCGCTTTTAGGTCTTATTTAATAGGAGGTGAGGTGAACTCATTGCCTTCTTTCGAGCAGATTTTCAGGCTCCGTACTGACAATTCCACCACTGACAAATTAATTTTGCCTGATTCGAGAGCTTACTATCGGCCGCATACTTACACCGCGAGTCAAATGAGGCATGCTATAAGAACGAGTATTTGTATAAGCAATTAATACGATGAGTATAACGCTACACTATGCTATGAATAACACTAACATAACTGACTAACCATGCATCAACTAAAGCTATGTGTAAACTAAGAAGTAAGATAATACGTATAAAATGTAAACGTACATCGCGTCAGCTGTTTAGTTTCCCATACGAGCAGTATGCAAACGTCAATTATGTAGTGACATCATTGTATTATGACCTTAGGTTGAACGTCGATGTGTTTACAATCATGTACCTACTTGCTTCTATGCAATCGGAATGACTACAGAATACTTATAGCAAAACGTACACTTGGCTTTGAATTACCTTTGAGTACCTTGTTCCACTTACAACCATTTTGAGAACAATTTCAGTTGCTTCTACGATTTGCCTTGAAGATGTAAATGCCACTTGGAATGCGATTGCCGCGGTCGAGTTAGTTGAAAAAAGAGGTTCAGTGTAAAATCAGAAAGAGTTCTAGTGGCTCACATACTATGACTCCCAGTCCTGTCCTGTTCTTCCATTTTATTCCTGTTTTTAAGGCTGAAACGCGCGAGTAATATTTCTGGTATTGTAAGCAATCATGAGCTAGGCTAACAGTTAAAACAGCCGATATGTGCAGAGTGAGACTGCATCACCACTAAGATATTTTTTCCTAACGCTCAGCATGCCTACAAACTTGTGAGACAAATGGAGCTTACTAGTACTATTGCACAAGTTATGACGGGACCGGTGGGTTCTCCGAATACCTGCATCGCTTTAGGTGTAAGGATAACCCATCGTGCACCTGTGATCCAGACGTAGCTGAATCAGCTGAACATGTGCTACTTGAGTTCCCGGTTTATAGTTATAGAAGGTATGAAATAGAACAGATCCTGAACCTAAAACTAACAAAGAGTTATATACCAGCAAATATGGCGAACAAAATAGGAAGGCCACTGTTCTTAAAATACTGCATACAAATAGTGGATATTGTTGTAAGTAGAAATAAGTAGTATTATAACGAATATGATGCCTATATATTTGTTAATATATGCCGCATACATATGTATATGCAGTATATAGTGTAAGTAATTAATTGAAAATATAGCACTTAAGTAGTATAAAATGTGTAAAATCCAGTATGTATTTTATAGTTTTACCATCTGTGTAAAATTAGAGATAAGTGTAAACAATAAAGAACGATAGATAAGGTCTCTGAAAAATATATATCAGAGGAGTGGCAAATAACAATCGCTAATCACGGGAGCCATTAAAAAAAAAAATAATAATAAGTGAGGCGAAAAATGATGTAATAATTTAACCAGAAGGATTCGTGCCCAAGGAGTGTGAGTTTATTTCCAAGAACGCATCCAAAAATGCTTCAATAAAAAGAAGGGCCTGCATTGAACTTGTTTATCTGTGCCTGTACTACTTTGGCGGAAACCATAACGAATTCGAAGATTTTAATACTACACTAGGTGAACGTGACGTGATTAACAGTCCGGTGGTGATGCAATTTTTAACAAAGCAGATTTTTATTTATTTATATTATCATCACTTACAACTATTATTACAGGTACATCCCAATTCAATAATGAAGCAAACCTAATGATAACAATTTATTTTCTAAAACTTATTAGATATAATGATGATGATAACCATCGTGAATTTACTGAGTATACAAGCTCAGTGTATAAGCAAGCATGTTATTTGATTCATCCCATGGAAAGATTGGACGAAATAATATTATTGACGAAAGTACACAATGCAAGTACCTATAACTGGAACAATCGCTAAAATCCAATCGAACATATTGTGTATAGATCAGAGAATTTTGGAGAATGTCAGGTTAAATATGTCCTAAATCTATACGATACAAAAATTGGATAGAAATCATGGCCATATTCTGGCAAGAATACAGAAGAAGTACAAGAAGCACACGTTTGACTACAGGCAATAAACTGCTGCTTATTTTATCGTTATCGTTATTCAAAGTTACTGAGGTTGAATTCCATATAAAAACATGTGACTGATCGTTGGTATTCACACGAAGTTGGCATCTGACCTCCGTTATCTAAAATTGGAGATAATTGCAGCCTTCTATTTTTGTCACAGACATTTAGGATTTAAGGTGACACGTTTTGTTAAAATACATTTAAGTAAGCTAATATATAAGAACAGAAGGCATCGCCGGTATGTTAAGGGTTAAGCAGAAGTGTATGATATATCAGACCCGTGTTTAGCCTAATGCAGTCTGTGTCACATTTTTAAACTTATCATAAAATCCCAATCATATTTCATCTGAACAAGTATATGGGTAATTGTGATGAACCTATTATTTCAGTCATATCAGTTGTAATTTTCTGTATGTAAGATGTGGCGTTCTATTTTTCTTAACCAGTGGTCCTTCGAACTGATAGCACAGCGGCCTTCTCTGGTTCGATAATGCACAATAATGATATTAGATAGGTACCTTAGTTATTATAAGTTAGTAAGTGACCTTATCATCAGACAAAAATCAAGCTACTGCAATCATTTTATATAAAAAAATAGCTTTTGCCTGTGGCTTTACTCGCTGGAGAACAGCACTTTTTTCTTAATTAAAGTTCTAGTCTGAATTCTATATCCTTTTTTCACGATGATCGGTCGAGTAGTTAAGCCGAAACAAACTGACTTTCGCATTTATAATATTTGTTATGATAAACTACATCTACCTATCTCTAGCATACCTACAACTCAAGATCATTAGTTTTGTTGTAAACAGTGGTACTGTTGTACTGGCAAATAACGCAATTCCAGAAACATGATTGTCTGTTATACAGCTTTTATAAGAAAGTGATAAAATGAATAAGTGAAATTTAAGTTATTTAAATTAGTAACTGGCATATACTGCATTATTGCCACGCTATCTGAGAATGCAGTGTTACAATACCATAAAGTATATTAGTTTATACAAATGCCCGTTCTTTACGATACGCATTTGTTGGTATTTCTGCAACGATTGCATTCGTATTATATGACCGTAATTTGCGTAACAATGCCTGATACTTCGCATTACGCTATCGTTATACATCCATCTGCGAGTATGTAGATTCGAGTTAATGACGATATCCATCAAAATACACGTGCGTTGTTTTTTTCGCAACACGTGCATTCATGCCTGTATGTCCCTGATGTTTGAACGTTTGTGTATTTGAAATGAGGCGGCATGAGCTTGACTAAGGAATCATCACTCTAGATCGCTACCATCCCGTGTAGGATTGTCAGTGCTCATATGAAGGGGATGTGCTTAGCGAGAGGACCAACATGACCCACAGCTCCTTTTTCACAGGATAATTAATTCGTGAATGAATATCGCCATAAACGATCAAAGGATCCAGTAACATTAGGCCAGCCACCATAGTGTTTTCAGTGCTATATTGGCACAAAAATATGTAATTTATGATCTTTTTGTTTGTATAAACTTGAACAGGGTAGTTATTTCAACACTGAAGAATAACTTATTCAAGAACAAAATTCGGGTAAAGGTTAATGAGATATTTAAGTGCTATTATAAACACTGATAAATTAATATTAAATAATACAGTTTAATTAAAGCAACAGTGTAAAGTGAAGATACGAGATAACAGATTTCTTATGTTAAGAAATTTCAATGCGATTCCCAATTAGGTATAGGTACTTAACTAATTCGTTAATTAAAATTAACGTATTCAAATTAAAATATTTAATGCTAATATACGTGCATAAGTTGATTTGTAGTTTTGGCAATATAAACATTGGGTACTTACTAATTAGTAAATAAGTATGCATAAAGAGGAATTAAAGTCAAGGCCGCATTGACTAACATTACTTACTCATACATTTTAATTGTTATATAAAATTTTGCTTGCAATGAATCATCGAAACACTTTGTAATTTTACTTAAAATATGTAGGTCATATCTACTGGAATTGCATTACTCGACTTGTATCGTGCATACGAAGTATATAGGATATTCCAAAAAATATGGTAACAAATTGAATGCCCTGTAGCAGACACAATAGAAAATGTATTGCTCGGGGTCATTTATGATCGGTGTGACGTTAAATGTGTTAAGCGGAAAGCGCTTTGTTTAATGTATTAAATTCTGAATTCCCCCAAAATTTTTGCTAAAACATTTACAGGGTTGTAACTCATTTATAAATGACAGAATTAAATAATTAACATAATATATACACAAATTATTTACAAGATATACAACTAAACTAAGAAAATAAAACTTTAATATTAAAAAGCATCATAAATCATAATATTCCAGGGCGTGTATGTGATGAGATAATTAGACAAAACAATTTTTTGCTTAGGTCCTAAAATTATCGCTCTAGTTTTTTTTTGCAAAGATTCAATTTAACGTTCAAGTTTTCAATACGATGCCAGAAATTCGGACTTTTGCAATCGTCTAAACTTAACTAATGAAAATCTATACTTTAACATATTTAATAAGGTAGATACATGTTGATGTCAACCTAGGTGCTTTTAAAATGTAGTATCGTAAAATCTTATCGAACAAATGTTGTAAACAGGTTCGTCTTATGATAAGAATTGACACAGTCGGTTTTCATTTGATTAAACATATTTATTGCAACATATGTATGTATTTTTGATGCCTACATATGCTATGTTTTAGTTAAATTTGGTCAAGATACACAAAATATGAAAAATCGAGCGAAAGATGAATTCCAAAAAAGGTCTTATATTTTGTCCTCATATGTTAGAATAAGGAATAGTTATATGTTAGAGTAAGGTATCGTTGGGACATGAAAGAGACAGTAACAAGTACTAAGTAACGTGTACTGATTTGGACATGAGAAAAAGACTTGATGACAAAGGATTAGACAAGGCGTTAATAAGATATGCAAAAGATAATCGCAATAACAAGTCAAAATTCTCTGATCAGCTCTGAGACGTTCTAGATAAATGCCAAGAGTAGTAGAAGAAGCAGCATCAAAAGCGTAGTGGTTAGTGTAACCGACTGCCACGCCTGAGATCGCGGGTTCGATTCCCGCACAAGTCAAACATTTGTGTGCATGAACATGGATGTTTGTCTTGGTCTGGATATTTCTAAGTATAATATGTATTTACAAAAAAAAAGTATATATATGTTTACTTATCCATTGTCTAGTACCTACCCATAGTACAAGCTCTGCTTAGTTTGGGGTAGATGGTGTTGTGTGTATGTGGTAAAATATTATTTCACATTTATTTACTACTAACCAATAAAGTTACATTTTTAAATATATAATTATAAAAATACATTTAAAAATATAAAAAATATGGAGGCCCACCGGCATCGAGACAAGATCCAAGCTGTCGATTGTTAGGGGTCCAGAGAGGAACCTCCTCACTATGCGTGCCGTATCGAGGAGGACTGCCTTCTGCATCTGACCCTTGACCCAAGCACCTAACGCGAGCCTCTTAAGATGTTGGTCGAGGCTTTAATTATTATTATTGTTATTAATGTCAATATTGTGGTAAGTGGATATTCGTAGCCTCTGCTTACCCCTCTAGGAAACAGGATATGTATGTTATTCGATTTTATTACTTTTTGATAAAACTAATAAGATAGAAGAGCAGGCAACGACGCCCGCCTTATATCGGTTAACGACCTTCTCTAAGAAGCTATTGTACTTAATTTCTAAATTAACCTAAATTAACATGGCTTCGACGGAAAGGTTCATGACAATAGGTATCTATTAACTATCCGGTTTATATAATTGCCGAAGCCTTGAATGCTATCTATGTGATTAAAACCTTATTCTAAGCTAATGGTTCCTAATGAGGTTTTAAAGATGATCACTTTTACGAAAATAACTACTTTCAAGAAAAGAGCTTTTAATAGCGTACTTGCCTCTTACATATTGTAGTTTACCGTAATTGTTTATACTAATTGACTAACCTTTATCAAGAGTTTGTTCTGAATACCTCTTCAAACAAGCTCACATATGCCATGGAGTAGGTTCCGCTAATTGGAAAACAATGCTTTTACTGCATATATTGCGCTAACAACAAATTAAATCATCGGATACCGATATTATCGAGAATTGTACGCGATAATCACAAAATCGCAATGCGCAACGCGTACACCTATGTATGTCTGATAACCAGACAAATTCATGAATTACAAAACATTCTACTATCGTATTTAAAGTATACGCCGCTGAATGTGAATGGTCTACTCTTCGTCCAAGTTTATTTAAATATTCGAACAAACAAAATACGTCATCATCTACTACTCATACGGTTTGTCCTCAGAACGATCAAATAAAGTATAAGTACATACCAAACTTCCTTGTGTATATTTAGCAAACAAAAGATTGGCACGTTGTAACGAAGAAGCAGTAAAAATGCATTGTGATATTTAGGTGTGTTAAACGATAAGATACTTAGCCAAGACTGGTTAAAAACTAATAGCTGGTATACTGGTTGTCAGAGTTTATTTTGTGATTGATATACATTTTAAAATGAATTCAATATAATAAGGGAAAGAGCGAGATAGCCCCAACACAAGTATTATCAATTACTTACTGGAGATGACTCATATATAATCCATGTAACTGTTTTGAGACCAGTAAACATTTTTCATTTCATATCTCACTGCTAACTTAAACCATGACGTCATATCACATTATTTCTATACAAGTAAATTGCCATACATTTTATTATCCATGCCAATTTTCTATTTCTGTCCAGGAAATTAGGTGATTCACATGCTTGTGCCGAAGCCTTCCTGAGCCATAAAGTAGGTAGTGAGAGAGGCGAGCTGAAAGTAAACGTGGCTCTAAATACCTAAAATAAAAATCTACGGATTTTCTTACATACATACTTAGCTATTAAAATCTTAACAAGCACATATGTTATGGTATGTTTGTTTGTTATGGTGCTCTTGTGTCTGACTAGCTAAACATATTCTAATTATTCGAAAGGGAGGATACATAGGTACTTAGGTACTACTTACTTGAAAAACAACGACTGATGTGAACTCTTTTCTTAATAATCAAAAAGATGCGTCATTTTGTCGTCTTGATATTAAACCTATAAGTTAGACACTGTTAATAAGTTAGTTTTCTTGCGTGACTTAATTAGTATGCAGAACGATACACTAAATGACGCGTACTGCAATTAGTTCATAACAAATATAAATATATTGAATCATTGTTTATCAGCATTGTAGATGTTGATTCATCCTCTGGCATCGATACAAAGTAAGTACCTATCATTACTTAGTACCATTCTAATATTACAACGGCTATAAACCAGCATGTTTGTATAAAAGCGATAGAACATTCTGGTTTTTTCTAATAGTGTTTAAGAGCATCAGCATTAACGGCTAAAACAATAACATTATATTTTATTTTGCTTTTATGTTATAGCAATGTTTCATATCCAAGAAAGATTAGCCCTATCTACCCACATTTCGACAGCTGTCTTTAATCGAGGTCAAGTCATTTAGGTTAATATGTAGGTACTGTTGCTAAGAGACAATTGTTGGACAAAGAAAATCAAGACATCGACACTATAGGTAATTACGCAAGGGCTTACGACTGCACCACCCAACCGTAATGGTAGCCAATAGAGAGAGTGACTACCTATTCCAGATAAACTATTTTGGTTTACCTGTAAATTGCTGAAATGCTAGACTTAATTGAGAACCTTTTGTGTCTCAGTCGCATCGACTGAATAGGTACTTAGATGGTCGGGTGAAAAATAAATAAGAAACATATGAAAAACCATGAACAATTATCTTGTCTTTGCACCTAAGTGTTTTACCTTTGAGTAAACCCAGACATCCTTCTTACATCTACATCTGAAGGAAACCTACATAGTTGCAACAAAATATTGCACTTAAAACGATAAGTATATTAAGCTTGTACATAGCCTGGACTATACATTATGGAGTTTTCTTGTGAAATGACTCACACATTCGCAATTAAAGTATTATATTAATTAAGTAAATAATTAATTAAGTATTAAGTAAGTAGGTATAGTCAAGTTTCTTCGATTTTACCGATACTGACCTCATCTTAAGGAATTTGTTCCCCAAAATGCTCTGACAATAACTAGAAATTAAACACTATCAGGAGCAATTTCGGCGTGGCAGAGGACTAAACAAACATAGAAATTACGGTCTCGAAGAATACCCTGGACAACTATTTGGAAATCACAAAAAATTGTACCTACCCAGGGGCATCGACATCGGCACAGCATAATCGAGAGTGAACCTAATACACCATTGCTTTATAAGAATAGGTATACCTATTCGACTACAATAAAAAAATATATCGATAGTAGAATGTGTAGTCTACAGTGCTTTGGATACAAAGCACTGTAGACTACACATTCATCTAAGAAGGCTAATTATGTCCAAATTCAATTACCTTTTTACGGATTACCTATAACGGAAAAGGAGAAGCCTTTTACATAGATCCTACCATGCTGGCGACATGTGGATATGATATCGAAGTGTCAAGAGAGGTTTCATAATAAGTGTTTTCATTTCATAGTAAATAAACATCACATTTTATTTGTTTGAAGTGTGTATAAAAGTGTCCTAATTAATGACAAGAATATCCAAGAGGTTCGTGACGTTGCTTGATGAGGTACGCACAGCACACTCTAGAATTAAGTTCCTAATTTGTTACTATATATAAGGGGTATGCAAATTTGCTCTTTCTTGGAAGTGGTACTCAAGAAAACCTAATTGGATACCAGTTACCACTAATCTAGGACAATTTTAGGATTGATACTGATAAAATCTGTTTCTAGTTAGTTATGTAGCTTAACTGCCTCTTAGTACCGCTCGTATATTAAGCGTGAGATTGACGACAACGAGGTTGACATCGAGCAATCGTACTTTACGATTGGCAGGTAATCGTAAAATACGATTGGTGAACGTCGGTACGTACAAGTATTTAATACTTCACTGGTTTTGGCAGTTACGGATCTCATACAAGTTTTGACAGGATAATCGGGGGCGGGACCGACGCATTACGTGTGCCACCATTTTAGTTAGTTGGACTAAATATTCTGTCACGTAATCCGCTCTGCGTGTCATAAAATTTGTATCACACTCTATTTTACAATTGCCTCGTTGCACCCGTTACATATGTAAGTTTACGGTTTGTTTGCGAGCGACTGTGAGGTGTTGGGTTCGACTCCTGGGTCATGCAAACTGTAAATATATTCTCAGCACGAAGTCTGGTAATGTATTCCGTATAAAGGAATAGACTCGCAGATTTAAACATAGATGGCGAAATGAGGTTGTAATACACCTCTGCCTACCCCTGTAGAGATGTACAGACTCTACGAATGCGTGAAATTTTAACCACTTGTAAACTCATATAAGATTACACCTGTTTCCCGTATGTATAGGCTGAGAGTCATTTTCATTCGCACAATAATTCTGACTTCACATCTATTTATTTTTATCTACTTTCTAATTGCACCCATTACCTGGCTCTCCGCCAGAACCCGTCTAATCTCATCATACATCTATTTACCCATCTTCAGATCAGTAAAACCCACAATCACCGGCCATACCAACTTCACCTACAATTACGAAATCGTAAACCCAATGCATTTCTCTCCAACATTTACAAGACACATAAATTGTAGACGTCCGCAATTCATGATACCGCAGACAAAAGCCTTCTACAACAATCGTACCGAATTGCATACCGGTTTCGGCACATACACCCGCCTTCTCAATTCCAGCCTACCTTATTTGGGACATTTTAGTATCCACCAGCCCTTTACACTTTACTTTCCCTTTTAGTTTTCTACTCAAACTTGTTCATCATACGTTCATAAAAATAAGATCAGACCATACCACACTATAACTCGAACAATGCCACTAATACTACTCTCACGCACACTAGTAACGGCGTCTACCGATTGGTTAGAAAGTCGGACAGACGCACACATAGATAATGTGGTTTTGTTGCGAGAACTCGCCTCGCTCTAGTGCTTTTGTGGTACTAATGTACGCACATGTGTTAATGTTTATGTAGTTTTATATTGGAAGTGATACAGCTCGCAAAGGATTTTATTACAAGGCAAATTAAAGTTCATATGACCTTGATACAATAAATATGGCTGAGGAAACTGTCAGCTTAAGTAAATACTATGAACTGTATAAATAGGTCTTTCAACCACAAAACGCGGAAGTATCAGAATGATGCCTATAAATAGAAGGAATACTTAACTAATATGAAACTGCAAATAATATTGAAATTATTATTTACATTCATTAACTTACAACCCACAAACAGTTCACTACGTGCAATGAAACTCGCAAGTTGCAAAGGAACACACTAAAACAATACTTTACTCGAGGAACTTCGGTATTCAAAGTCAAAGACGAAGTTAACTGCTCATTAAAACGGCCAACTCTAAAATTAGTTGTTCCCTCTGAAGGATGGTCCATAAACGAGCCAGAAACCAGTTCTTTGTTACCTCTATAGTTAGTACGATTGTCCGTGTACCATGAGATCGTATCTAAAACAGGTTTACAGTACATACTCGTGTATCGCTTGATATGAGAAGCTTACGCGGGAATAAAGCGAGTAATACACTTGATGCAATTGAGAAAAGTCGGTATTACGAATAGTCGCGATTGTAGGAGTACAGTCTACCGGGCAGCGTCCTTGGCGCACAGAAATGACTGTTTTAGAACGAGGACATGTACGTAACATGTTAAGTTTTATCTACGTTTCTAAACGGAAACTGATCTGGATTGTATCTCCGTTGTATGTAATTGCAGGAAATAATACAGTTTCTCATCAGCATCGAAGCAGGAAAACTGGAAATTGTTTCGTCAGATTAATTCATAAATTGTTGCGTTTGAATATATTATATCATTTTGTGTACCTATATCCAATATCACATGTATGTAGGTAAGGTGTTATATATTCTAATAAGGAAACTAATAAAAATGAAATTGATTCTTAAAATACGTTCTCCAAATCATAATAAATACTTTTGCGTGTTGTTCTTGAAATAGGAAAACTAACGAATAACTGTTAATTAAAATACCTTTTGTGGTATGTACAATAATAAGAGCATATCATTTTTACATCCTTTATCCTTGTGTATAGGTACAGTGAACTGATATTTATAACCATACGTTCCTACAAAAGATACATACACACACATAAAGACACATACACTACGACTGAAGACCAAGTTAGGTATTGTGAACTATAACAATTAGTTGGTAGTTTCCCCGTTGATTTTATTTTGTATGCAGGAAACATACAAAATAAAATCAACGGGGTAACTTAATTAAAATAGTATACTGTTTTTTAGGTTGGAGTAAAAGTTGAAGCGGCTAAAGTCTGCAGAAGCCGGGATAATGAAGAATAACTGCAAGTCGGTAGCTGAAAACGGTAAGCAAAGACCTAAATTCCTGTTATGAAGCCCTATGACTAATTAATTCGACTTCAAAGATACAAGCTAAAATTAAGTCAGTTATTTAATCCGCTCGTAGAACTCTGACATGGCTTATGAGATGGGTACAGTCAAGGCCACGATAGATGTAACGTCTTTGAGTTTGGCATGTTATTGTTTTATTATATAAAATTATTTAGCTAAACTAAATATCTTAGCAACTAAACATGGAATTAAGCCTGTTCATCCCAAATGCTTACAAAAAAATATTAAAACATGGTACAGTCACTTTTCACCAGACACCTGTTTAGATAAGTACCTAAAGATATTTTCCCGGCGAACGGCAATGGCGATCATAGGCGTATGTTGGGTAATTTACTAAGGGGGCCTGGCCCCTAAACAGAGATGACCTATTTACAACACTAGAATTTTGAGTTAAAACCTACCATTCTGGGTTAGATTGCAGACAATTGTAAAATGGGCACCGACACACCTACATATAAGGAGGGGCCTTCTATATCCCAATAGACGGAGCAAGTCCTGCTCTGCTGTGTACCGGGCAAATAGTATCAATAATTTAATTAGCAAATAAAACAGCATCTAGTTACGCTAATTGAGGATATCAAATTACCGCTGTTTTTATTTAAAACTAGATACACTCCATCCAGTTCCTTTTAACCATAATAACGAAGGACGTATGCATACTAATCAGCTAACGGGTATCAGTATTCAACTTAGCTAAGGAAACCCGACCACTTTATGAATACAAGAAAAAAGTTGTGGCGTACGACCGGAAGGTGATTCACAAAGATATTATTGTATATTACCGACTAAATCATTGGCACATTTATGTAGGATGCATGATTCATTATAAAAAATAATACTTATATGTATATTTAGATGAATAAGTGATCAGTAAATGGGCGATAAAATTTAATTATGTGTTCATATTTCTAAAATTAGATATGTATGAGGGTTTTGTGTCGCATGTTGCGATTCGTAAGATGCAAAAGTATCTCAAAGAATCAGTAGAGTGAATTGCCTTTGTGCTGGCAGCCTTACTCAATATGTATACCCAGGTAATATGTACAAGCGTCTATATGCTTACCATCAGATGGCCGCATACTAGTTAAACAGCATAGCATTTCGTGTAATAAAAATGTTTTATAATTCCATACGAAGTGTTTACTATATTTAACTTATACCCTATTTATTATATAAATTCCGATTTCGATTTACCCGAAAATTTCAAAAACCGTTGTATAGATACCGCACCCTTTCTTTACAGCAACGTAAAAATACTTTTAATAGATAAGGTAACTGTTTAAGAATTACAATAAACTATAAAGCTGTCCGTTAATAAAAATCGGTATGAGTCATTAACACTTTACTGTGTAAAGTTTTCCACTTATTTCTAGAATTAATTTAGAATAGATTGTTTCAAACGATAGCAGCCAAGGAATGAAGACATAACTGGCAATTAAGAGGTTTACAGTTCAAGTTTTACTCTTTTGAAGTATTGGTGCACGCTTCATATAACCTTGTAGACCTAGTAATACAAACAAACATCTAGAGACCTAACGTTCACACAAACAAGTTTATAATCTTGTAATTCTATGGGAAACCATAAGTAGGTACCGATATTATATTCGAAACAGAATCTAAACAGGAAGTTTATTCAAATGTATGAAATCGAAGTTGTTGGATTTTTTGGCAATAACGTTTTTTTAAGCCAACGTAAAACGTAGTCTACCAATCCCTTATTTAGTAATACTATTGCTTTGTTCAAATATTCCCTTAAGGGAACTAGACAAAAAATTGAGCCAATAGGCAGTTGTTCAATACAAACCTTTGCTGGAAGGTTATCCAAGATGCTAAAAGTCGACCAGGCTTCAGTGTGGCTTTATTCTCCTGTTGTTCTTATAGTCAGTCCACAAAGAAGCTTACCTACATACACTTCATAATACAGGAGTTACCATAGACAGAACAAGAAGTTTAAAGGCAAAATAGGGAGCGTCAACGCACCTAAGAACGTTTTGGTTACAGCAGAAGGTACAATAATAAAATAAGCCAGTGCCTACGCAGCTACCTAATTAAAGAAATTAGCCAAAGGTCTACCACCAAAAATTGTAAAGCAAGAGTAGGAAACGTCATCGCTTCCTAGATTGATATGGTACAACATAAAGTACAAATTATTTATTAATATTCCGAATATAGTTTTACGGCTAGGTTGTGCCTTGGTAGATAATGAAAGAAATTAGTCAATGGTCTACCACGCTAAGTGTGAGTAAGCATATTTCACAAACCGTGAACGCTATGGAGTACTCGGCAAGCAGGTTCCCTCACGATGGATTCCGTTAAAGCGAGCGATCATTAACTATTTAATACGTACTTAATTACCGTGGGTTTGAACTCGAAACCTCAGGCGCAAGCTCTCACTACTAGGCTATCGCTGCTCAATAATCAATCTCAACACTTATTACTTATTTACTTAAGATTAAAGCAACAAAACTATTCGGTACATTCATCTCTTCCTTCTAGAGCATATAAATAAAAATATTGCTTTGTTATAAAACTGGTTATTCATTCATGTTCCTTATAGTACTTATACGTAAGTCAATAATTACCGCGGATACGGAAAGTTGAAAGTAACTGTTGAAAAGTCAATGATGCGTAATAAATGAAGTCTCGTAACCTGCATAAAAACCTACTTGCCAACTATTATGTCATGTTTAATCTTGAGCTAAATTATTTGTTTTATATGCAGATTTCTCTCAATAGTTAATGACTGAAAAAAACATTCAGGTTTTTATTTCTAGTTATGAACACAAAAATGATATAACGAGGAAATGACGACATTGTCATGCGACCATTGTTCTTTTGGCGTGTGACTAAACCAATGTCAGATCTGCTGTCATATATTTAAGCAGTTTTGCGATTACCTACCAAATTCTGCTTGCTAAGGTCAACTTCAAAGGCAAACATTTATGCATCTTCAGAAAAACATAAAACTTGTATTATGTCTGATCTGAAAATTGCTTTCACATTCTAAATGCGACATAGTATTTGGTATCTCGAACAAGGTTTGTGAACTTATAACCATAAATTGTAATACATGCAAGCGTTGCAGATGCGTGTAATAGCTATCCGAATCCAGTTCTCTTGAACATCTGGCGCGGTGGCCTCAATAAGCGTCATTTTCGCCATGTTAGGCAAAACGACCATTTCCCATCAAGATCTGTGTGGCACGCACGCTTCGCCTGATTTACTTCACAGGAAGGCCTCAATTTGACTCTCGACGAGCCACAATCGAAGGATGTACCAAAAGGAATTTATGTGACTGATTATACTGTGGCGCAATACCAACCAATAATGATTGGAGGTGGACACCGCCTGAATATCATTTGTTTGTGTTAAGTCTTTCAATGTTAATTTATCTCCGGAGGTCTGGTGTGAATGGAATTTGAATGGGCCGACGATGTGTCAGTACAAGTTTCGGGTTTGAATTAATGAGGATCGGATCCGTTTTGATGTCCCATTTGTAGCCAGTTGTAATTAAAGGAATAAGCGCCAACTTGTCCGTTGCTTATTTGAATTTATGTTTTGAATCTAAATCGATTCGAGGCATCTTATGTATCTTAAGTATCATCCTAAAAGCGAAAAATTTGTTACGTTACCAAACCATCGGTCAGAAAAACGGAATTGAGCGATGATCTAAATCAGTTTACCGCAGCACTGTAAAACTATCCGACATCTGTACTTTCACCACGTGCAATTTCAACGGCGAAAATCTCTTGAAAATGTCGATCGTTCCGCTGAGTCGACAACAACATGCAAATTCGCCACTCGAAATGCAACGTGACATGACGTGGGGGGAAGCAGCATTCCTAGCGCGCGGGGCTGCGCGCGGGCGAGCGGCGGTCATCGACCGTCCTCAGGCGGCCGCGCATAAACTACGCAGCCGCAGAAGGTCAATACAGCGCGCGCCATCCACGACCGGTCTCCGTCACCGGCCGCCGCTCGCGACCACGTTTCGAAAGCCACTATTGTTCACGTTCGAAAATCAATTACGTATCCACATACGAAATTTAATTTGTGGTGTTGAGTAACAGGCGGGTATTATCTAAAAATTATTTAACGTAATCCGGTCTGTTGTCGCTACCCGGACTGCCGGGAGCCCACTTTTACAATGCGATTATGCTCGAGCGAACGTCGCGTGAATGAAGCGATTTCGCTATACATAAAACATCTGCAATTTAACGGATTACGTCGTTTTTCTATGTGTGTTGCGTCATCGTGCAAACAACATGTGCCACACTAGACATGTCACCTGATACAATGAATCACAAGTAAACTGAAAGTATCACTCATGGCTACTAAAACTATAAGCGAGAAATAGCTACACCAGTTATTGTGTGATAAGAATATTTGCTGATTACATTTTTGACTCACTACAGCAGTTGGTATGAGTTGATCATGAATATTTCTTATATGATATCGTAAAGATAAGATTACACATCAAAAGTTATGATAATAAGGTTCAGTTTAGGCTGCATCTGTTTAAGGTAAAGAATTGTTTAGAATATCACAAATAGAACGGCAGACGGCTGCATTCTCAAAATAAATCCAATTTAAGGCAAGATAGCAACTTGTACGACATAAACAGCTAAGTGATTTTATTGAGACTAGTGATGACTTCACAGCGGCACTACTTAGATGTCGATTTCGCAAGATTGTAAACTAAAATGGTCTTAAAATAAAATCAGATGGAACTCAGAACTAGTTTTATACTTACTTTTGTTGTAGAAGCTGCACAAACCGACGAGTGATCTCCATACTTAATATTATTATAATATGTTCAGAAGTTAGTGTCAATGAGTTGTTCATTGTTTTGATATCCGCTTGCTTTACATACATTACATTTACGTCCGCCGAGTTACCGGTGATTTAATAAGTTCCTTGAAAGTGTACCGCCGTGACGCAAGTCGGAATTATTTATGCGTAACTGATTTTATTCCAATGATATATAACTACTTAACCGTTGCGAAGATCCAACTAGCGACCAGGGTTTCGCATTTCCCAGGATCATCATGTATATTATGAGAGGCGCGCCATGTGTCAAAATATTTGTTCATAACTCCCCATTGCACACAAACAATATCATCCATAAAGAACAATGGTAAAAGTTTCGGAGCTATTCGCTTTTGCTTATCTTAAACGCAATCTGAATATTACCACACAAATGCTAATTACGCTATTCAGTGCTAAGCAAAGTAGGTTTAATGACATCTAAGAGGCTCACTTGCCAAATCTGCGGCTAGGTCGTTAGTACGTAAATAAGGCGCGCCGTCTCCGAACAACAAAACAGACTTACTTTCATATCCAGCCGTCCAGGACCACATGGAGACCATCGCCAGCAGCCAGTGATACATGAGTCCTTCGATCTTCCAATAGAGGGGAGCGTACAAGGTTCTGACGATGCGCAGCGCCATCATCCACACCACGTAAGCGGGGATGCAGTATATGTTGTTGACGACCGCGAATGTCGTTCGCGCCACGATCCGCACGTACCGGCTGAAACAGCAGGGCCGCGTAGGTTCATCCATGACCGTCTCGCCGCGCCGCGCACTCCTCGCACCCCCGTGGGCCGGGCTCAACGCAACGACATACACATGATTGGTGATATGAGATGTGACGTGCTGGACACCACAGTTGAGTGATACCACCGACAAGGGTTCGAGATCGAGCGAGACGAGGCGGGATGGCACCGTACCGCGTTCACCCTGCCGACAGCTGCCGAGACGCGGGGGCTTTCGTCTTGCGCGGACAATGGCGCTGCACACTACCGCCGGCGACAATCAAACACAATGTTATATTCGACGATATTTATTTATTGGAATCGTTCAGGGCATCACTGTCGGATATTTCTTTAAGTAGTGAGTACAAATTTTAAAATCGCCCGTCGGCGAGCGACGGCCTCGCTCGCCGGCGAGCTCACATGCGATTTCGTTTGCGACACACATTTTACACCGATCGACGTAACATTAACTCGTACGACGCGAGCACACATAGACAGACATACACAATTTTTATTACGATGCTTACTGTGGCACGACCGCGGCCGACCGAGCTCGTCGTGTAAAATTAATACAAATTTCATTATATAAAATTAAAAAACGACATCGGACCGCAGAAATGATACAAAAATTACAATATTAATGACTGTACACTATCTAATATATACAATATCTGCCAGCATAGATATGTGCGGGGGCTTTATATACAGGGCGGTGGGGTTGGCGTCACGGGCTCCCACACGGGGCGCTCACACGTTATAGTCGTGTGCAATGAGCCCGTGAACCTGCTCAAGGCGGTACGCGAGCCGCTGTTTCTGCGAGAACTCGTCCTCCTCGAGGGTCACCGTTAGTTGCTCGTTGTACCTCTCTGCATACGCGTACAGCTCGTTCAATGCACAGTTTGTGTTGAACTGTTTAGTGTGTAGACGCGACTCCTCCGCGAGCATAGCGTTCATGTCCTGATCGGATATCGCTGGCATCAACTTTATATCCGCATAGTAACGCTCCACCCACTCCTTGTAAACCGGTATGTCTTTCGCATAAAGAAGCTTGGACGACGGCGAGTCTTTACCGAGAATGTGATCCGAAGTGGAACACGAGTCCATGAAAGTTTGCGCGATTACTGACAAGCAAGAATCTACCGTGTTGGACTTATGAACATCAAAAACGAAGTTAGGATTCTTAATCAAATTCACCCAGAAACGAAGCGGAAGAGAATTACTCTTCCAGGTGTGCACCACTTCAGGATCGGAGATTGCGTGCTGCAACGCCTGATCGTCGAGGAAGTCGAACATATACTTAATAGCGAGAGGAAGCGCTGAGCCGCGGTGCGCTGTGCTAAAAATAGTCTCGAATAAATCATCAACAAACTTTTGCAGAGTGCCCTTGGTAGCGAGAAGACGGGTGAGATATATTTCCGAGACCATTTTATTGCCACGCTCTCCCTCTTTGCGTGCGTCATCATCGTGGTGCCTCACCAGATGCCAGTATTTGAAACCCCCGCCGTGCTCGTATTTGAGGGGACTGGCTGGTGGACTCGCGGAACCGTATTTACCGCGATTAAGGGTTTCGTACGTATGGGATTTATCGTTCTTTTCCATATTGGACAGATTATACACGGAACTCTGTTTCGCGACGAGACTAAGACAGGCACCGTCCGGTACGCGGTAATGATTAAGTGTATTGAGCTTGCGCCATTCGCCTTCGCATTTAGTAGTACTGTCCTCGTCGTAGAGGATCAGGCGACCGCAGGTACCCGTACGCCATTCCAAGTCGAGGTCGTCACGACTCGGTCTCTGGGAGTACGGTGTTGCACGGTAAATAGCATCTAAGCACTTCTCTTTTACTTGACTTATCGTATCACAGTCGAGGACTTTAACCTGAACATTTTCAGTAGTAGCCTCTAAACCACTAACGAATAATGTCTGTTGCGATATCGACACGGTAACCGTCATGTGTTTAAAATCTATCGACTGCCTAATTAGTTTCTCCTCGCTAAGAGAATAGCGTGCCTCGGAAGTGATCGCGTCAACAGGTCCTTTATCGACTTGACCCTTCATTGACCTATACAACAGATATAGTGGTTCGCCAGCGCACTCACGAAGGAATTTATACAACAAGAAAGTGAACCAAGCGCTCAACATTTTCTCAGCGACGCTCTCGGTGCGTCTCAGTAACAGCTTGGGGTGATTCTTTCCTTCCATACACTTTTCTATTAACTCCGCTAACAATGTCTTTAATACATCAGTACAATACTCCATCTTACTCTGAAGAGTAACCATAATTAGAGAAGCTACATTAACACGATCACGCATTGAAAAATATCTATTGCTTTCTAAAGTACGAATAAATAATAGAAGGAATGTTTTGTTCATAATTAACTGCCCAAAAATTTTGAGACCTTTCTCTTTTCTAATAAGCTCTGGGCGCTCCCATTGCAGGACGGCATGGTCGTCGATGTTAGGGAACAATATTTTCATGGCGTACGAACGATAATCTAAGAAAGGTATGCCACCCGTCACGTCTCCAGTCAAATCAGTCATTTCCGTCTGCAACTCAGCAAACGCCTCCTTACATTCAGCAGCCACTCTTAATTCTAGAATATCCATTTGCTCTTGCATATTCTTTAACACTCTAATATTTTCAGTAGATTTTCGCCTATACATAACTAAAAAGCCGAAAAATATCAATAGAAGTATGCCGGCACTGACTCCGATGCCTATTAAGGCTGGCTTGCCTATAGCGGCTTGCAGGCCGGCCTGCGATGAATAAGATAATTTGCCAATCTTGTACGTGAGGGCACGTCCGACTTTGACTTCAACTTCGGGGGTATCTACACCGTCGGGAAGTTCATCGCGCGATGGAGGACGGCAAGTCAATTGATGTCTCGATATCGAAGTCACGTTACACAAACTATCTCCTATGTGTACTTCCACATCACTCTCGGTACAAGCTCTATCCAAATTTTGACCGTTAATAGTTAAATATTCAGACTTATAATACTTTACGTCTTCGTCAAACTTTTCATAAATGGGATCCGGATAAAGAAGGAATGCTTCGCCTGTTTTACTTGTGAGATTTTGCACACTTTGGACATCGTCCATATTAAAACCGTATTCTAACTCTAAAGGTCTATCCGGATCTAAGCTGAGACTAGCGCTTTCTATGCCGGGAGATTCACAAATGAGATGAGTTTGATCAATTCTGTGACAGGGAGCGATGTAGGGTCGATTATCGTGATACACGTATATCTGCGGAAATTGAATTGTATGGAAATTCTGGCCAGCCACTTTGATGTTTATCCCGCCGGACGGAATACCCTTAGGTTGCTTTTTTGGCGTCATTAGTGGTGGGCCGGACTCCACGTAAGAGACAAATGGATCTTCCATATATTCAAACCTTTCACGTTCTAAAGTTCGCATGCCGTTATCAAAACGCATTCGCAATGTACCCATTTTAATTTGATACGAATGGCTAGTCCTACAAACAGCCTCTTCGTGCGATACAGATAGAATAGCGCAGGGCAAGTCGTCTATAAATGCTTGTATGTTACTCCCAGCATTGAGATATTCGCCCGTAATGCGCAGTTTGGTGCCACCCGATTTTGGACCATATTTCGGTTGAATACCGTTTATTTTTGGATTGACAAATGCATAATGATGTTTGGATTCACCGCGATAATCAGCGACGCGAACAACTACGGGGCCGTCCCGTGGTACTTCCTCGCCGGGCCCATCAACAGTACAAACTATCTGCTTCGTTTTGACGTAAAGTTCAATTATAGGCTGACATTTAATTCCTGCAATTGTAACGCCATTATAAATATCCGATATATTACGACCTAAATTGATACCTTCTATTGTAATATTAGTACCTCCATCCCATGGACCTGACTGAGGCCTAAAAGAATGAATTTCGGGATTGGGACATGTCTGGGTACGATTCAACCATACACTGGGAACGCCACACTGTTCTTGTACTTCACATCTATCCGATCCCTGACACCAGCCGCAACCGAATTTCTCCGGGAGTGCGAGGCACATGCCACAATTATCTGCCATATCATTACAACGGTAAATAAGTATGTGAGTATTATCTGGATTATCTAAAGGCTTCGAACCTCCCCATATAACGGCGAAAGAAGCGGTAATATTTGGAGCACGCGATGTGTAAGTAAATTCAACGGCTTCACAATAAATAGTGTCCGCGAGAAGTTGAGCGTTAACATGAGTCACCCGCCCCTCTATATTGAATTGACAAACGAACCTTGTCTGAACGATAAATTGACCTATTATGTGGACTTTAACTTTTATAGCTTTCTTTACACCGGATGGAACTAAAATCTCGTTGGTGCCGTCGGACGTCGAGTTTATAGTGGGACAGAAACCCGGGCCGGAGCGATAACTGGGACCAATTCTACTGACGCCGGTTACTAGAATATCATTACGACAATTTTCGGCGGTGTCGTGTGTACAACGGTGACCGTCGACACACCAGTCACAAGGAAATGATGAGCTGACGCATTGTGTGCACGAGCTGTACGTGTTGCAGTCGAAGAACGTGAAATTGGTAGCTACAAAATCAGGCCCCTGTGTGGTGCGCACCGACAGTTTCGCCGTGAAGTGGTGTTGACCGGTGGGGATAGATGGGAGCGTGTCGGTGCGCGGAGTGGTACAATTAACGCCATACGGCTTCCTAGTAGCATTGGTTATGAGAGTACGATCTAAAGCTGTAAATGCACACAAGAATTGCCCATTGAGCGTAGGCAAGTTTTCAATAAGTAAATCTAATGTTCTAGCTGTCGTTCGTTGCAATTGATTTGGCGTTACTTGGGTAATAGTGGTACATCTGCCGCTACGGTATGAGATCCAATATAGGGGATCTTTAGCTGCATCCTGACAGTCCGATCGTAAGCTGCACTTATTTTCTAGAGAACACCATCCACAATATGGGTCTTTGGCTCCGAGACACGTTAAACACGATTTATAGACGCTACACTCTTGAACTTTCACTTTAGACACTTTACGTTCAGTCATCACATATAAATGCATCAATTGGGGAGTATCGAAGTATAAGTCTTTATTCACAGCGGAGCCTTCATCGACGACAATGTCGCCGTACTCGAACGCAGATGTAGCACTCTCGACGACGATCTTCTTAAGATGTCCTTGTGCGGTTCCAGCGAACACGACCGTGTAGTCACCGGTAGCCGTAGCTGCTACTGCTGTTAGCCTCTTTGAAAATATTGCCACTGGTACCGCCTCCACTGGCTGCTCGCCACCCAAAGGTGTATTCACATCTAACCCACAGAAGTCTTCACTGATGGATTGCAATTTTGTTCCAATACATGAATGGGAAGGTGATATAAAATCCAATCCTCGGGAGCCGTTGCCGCTAAAGCAAGTTTTTATATTTTGCATGAATTTACGTCGGATAGCTTTGAGGGAATAAACACAGAGCGCTGATAAATCCGAGGGGGTATTAGTATTGATCGATTCACTCTGACTAAATGCAGCGAACAGCACGTCATGTTGGGCAGTTATACCCAACTCTCCAGCTAAAACGGATCCGGCTTTTCCGACAAATGCAGCCTGTACTAGGTTATATCCATAGTTGCCGCCCCCTTCTCCCGTGCATGACATGGGAATTTCGGTGTAGGAATAATAATTCTCATCGTCATGGCAAACTCTTACTAGTTTACTATAATATGTGTCCGAGCCTACACCTCGTAACTGTGTTGTCAAAAAGTAACTAAATCCTTCAGAGCTGAAGCCGTACACATAATTAATTGGATAACGTTCACGGGACAGGGAATTGACGAACATTCTCGTACCAGTGGTAACTGCCGTTCTGGCTATCATAAACAGACGGTCATCTTCGAGGGAGCGACTGCTCACAGTAGGAACTTCCGAGCGGTAGGGAGAGTTGCCTGTGAAAGTAACGCCCACGTACATAACTTGCGTCATCGGTGGATTCGGCGGTCCCGGAGCGATGAACGCCACAGTGGAGGCGGTGGCGTTGTTAGCAACGACAGGTTCGCGGACCTCGCGCACATCATGGGAGATATTATTCAGGTTTCGAACAGAACACAGCCCTTGCAACACCGAACCGCACGTAATAAGGCGGCTGGTTGCGTAGTCAATCACTAGAGCTTTATTCACATTGTCCGTGGGTTTCTTCACATAATTAGAGGGACAGTCGAAGGTGCAGAGGGCGGAGTCGTTGACGGGGCCCGTGACGATCGACTGGGCGACCTCCAGGTCGGGAGATAGCTGGTAGATTCTGTTGACGGCGCCGACGTACACCCGGCCGGTGTTGCGATCGACGACTAGGTGATTGAAGAACGAGAAGGGCGCCAACACCGGGTCGGAGAAGCTGAGCACCACGTCCTGCGAGGCGCGCGCGGCAGCGCACGCGGCCCCCAGGGCCAGCAGCACGCGCCACATGGCGCGAGCGCATGTGTGCGGCACTCTACCGGCCGCGCCGCCGCCCACTCGTCGCGCTGCAGCCGCCCGCCCGCCCCATACATCTGCAACGCGAGACACCCACTCAGGCGCACTGTCCACGCCGCTCTCGCCGCTTCGTTCCCATCGCACCGCACCGCTCCGCCGCCTGCTACTCGCCTATGTGCTACTAATATACAGTGGTCCAGTGACGCCTGTTACGATTCGTTGACGAGGACCTATCGCGAGTGTTTTACGATTTATTACTATTAGCATTCCGCACGAGTACGCGTATCGGCTCGGAGAGGTCCAGTGCGGTCGGAGCGAATTCGCGAGCGGGGACACGCGGTGACCCTCATCCCAAATAAACGACATTGGTACCAACCTATTTTCACATTACCGTTATCGACATCGTAATGTTTGTTACGGATCATTAAGTATCTACTCATGAGTGACTTTCGCTTACATTATTATATATTTATCGTATATGAAGCGCGATATAATTTATTGCCGTCGAACATATTGTTTACACATTTAGTAATGAGCAGCAATCGTAAGCTGCTGATAACTAAGCTCTGTATTGTAGGTACACATTTACTCGAGCGCAACTTAGTCATGTACCGGTGACTAATCAATGAATCGGTTAAAAATAGGTTAGTACCAGGATAGCGCGGGCGACCCCGACGCGGTCAGTGCACTGATACAAGTCACACGCCGACGAAAGCCTCAGCATCATCATAAAGGGGAGTAACTAAAATAATAATTTGGCATGCTGTTCGCAACGAGGGAGTGAACGTGGTAGCGTAACGATAAAATAATGAAAAGAAAATCGGAGAAACGAAAAACATCGAGAATTCGAAACACCGAGTAATGTATACTCACAGAAATGCCATTGTGGTGTACGATGCGGGCTTCAAACGTGTATTTTGTTCTATATTGAGATCATAAGCATGTGAAGCGCACTCTCATAGTGCGGTAACAGCGGGGCGAGCTCGTGGACGAGACCTGAAACAACAAACGTCATGTTTAAAGCCCGTTTTGGGCCCGGTTAGAGCGACATTTTAGCGACCTTTACTTAATTCCTAAAACGTACTACAGATTTGCTATGTTCGCAATTTTGTCCCAAGGAATTACTATAATTGTACATTAAAACAGTATAATACATTCTAAGGTTTAAACAGTATTACTATATTAACTTGGGCCATGGAAATTAAAGACACTAAGCAACTATACAGTACGTAATCAGGTATTTGTAAGACGACGCTAATTTATTTTCAATTATATTTTTCCGATTTCCTTGGTACTAAAATAAGCATGAATATAACACGAAACAAAGAATAGAAATCTCTCCATTGTTCATTACGTATTATCAAACAGCTGTCACCTTAATGAGAAGTGGTTTTGCAACCGGCAAGATCGACGTTATCGACGTTTTCGACCTTTACTTTTTATGGCTATTTTTTTAGGAAAGTATTGCAATAATACAGAATTATTTATGATGGTGAAGTCTACAGGCTAGAAAATACATTAATTACCTATTAACTAGTACCATATTCAAGTATTAGTCGATTTATGAATTATTACTAATATAATAATCATGTAAAATCGGCTACTGCCCGATTTTGTTACTCAACTAATCCTGTGAGTACACGACCAGCTGGTAATTCGTGCCGACAACCTATCTTGCATGACCTACTCTACTTCTTGGCCACCATACTGGGCTTCGTACGACATTAAATAGTAACCTATTTTCATACAACGCTCCTAGTGAACAATGATTTATGGCACATGTTTTTATGACTGGCAAAAGTTATAAGAATGTTAGACTAGGAATGATTAAAATCTTCTATCGTCACTCAGAGATAGAAAATTTGTTAGAGAATTCTTTATCAGAAGTAACATTTCCTTCTCGGAGTCATCAAAAAGGAATCTCTGGACCGATTATTAATATTACTGACTTGACGTAAGCTTCATATGACTGTCGCTGACACAGAATACAGAATGTTACATGGAAGGTATGAAGAAAGATCCTGTACGCAGACAATTTCTATACGGCAGACGGAGTTTTTAATCGAATATTTTAAACTTGTAAAAGAACTAACAAAGAAATTACGTAACGTAATGATTAACCGACGGTTCCAAATTACTAATCTTATAAGGGAAGTAAGTTAACAGCCATTGAAAAACGATATTCTGGTAATCCAAAACTATTTTTATTATATGCATGGGCATTATTGAGAAAATATCCCAAGTATTAAAATTGCATTATAGCAAAGTATTTTCTTTATCCTTAAATATAATTTTACTCTGATTTACATGAGGTGGTATTCCCCTTATTGTAGATTATAGTTGTATTCACATATTACATATATTTTTAAGATAAACTATAAATAAAAGATTAATGTATAACAAACATGCTTTTTTTAAATTCTACATTTTAATTTAAATGTAAACGCAAATATTACGAAGAATTTATATAAATAAATTCTTCGTTATATTTGCGTAAAAATATACTATCATAATGCATTGATATAAATCAAGGCATTACATTACGACAGTATATTTTTCGTTAACTTGCTTCAAAAAATATATATGTGAATAATAAATATAAGTATATTATTACTTATAGCGATAAAATGCCTTTTGTACATATTTGTAAAATCATATTTTATGTACAATTATAAATTTATAACTATCGGAATATCCGATCCCGAGTATGGATTTTAGTTATTTCGGCGCCTGGTTTACGAATCTTTTTTTTGTGTTTAATCGTCATAAAAAAGCAAACAATGTTAGTAAAAATATTTTAACTCACAAGTATCGCCGCAGTATCTTGGCCTTGTCGAGATTGATTCCATTAGTCAATGCGACTTTTTTTGAATAATCAATAATAAAACGTACTCAACTAAAAACCTTCCGAGCTTGATACCTAAAATTATACATAACGTCGTTTTTTTATGATAGAACTTTACAATATTGTACCATGACCTTGTAAAAAATATCCTTATTCATTACGGAATAACAAGAATAACATATCAAAAAGATGTGAATAGGTTACAACTTGTTGGGTGTCCAAAATTTCATTTATCGTAAGGGATCAAAGTTCGATCCTAGCATCTTGAATCTGTTCACTGTTTATTGTTATGAAATGTAAATATATAAGTACACAAAGCTAAATTTATCTCATGCAATAAATATGTGTTCTGTGTAATTCGAACATTGTATTATATCGAACATTATTCAAGTCCTAACATGAATTCTTTTTATCAAATAGACAACTACGGTGCAGCACTGACGATGGCCCGACCGGTCTGCCAGGCCTATGCCGCAACATTTTGATTACATTCCCTGCCACCACCCACTCGGTGTAATCTACCACCTACACGAACATTTGACACAAAAAACGCATCGTATCTACACTAGTACAATTATAATTTCTTTACAAAGTATATTTACATCGTTATCTGTGTACAAATCCCTTCTATGAGAGAAAAGAAAGTCAGCCATTACCGCGCACGCGAGTCGATAAACGGAAGCCATTCCAATAAACGCCACGCGTTCCTTCTTCACGAATGGGCCGTTGCACTGTCAGACAAATAATTTAAACTTACCTTATTAAAGATAATCTCTTAGCTGGTTAACAACAATCCTTTAGAATCCAGGATAAGTAACTGCCGTGAACACTATTGCACCACACACAATATTCTTTGTATAATTTTTCACTTATTTGTAATGGAACACTAACACCACAAGCGACGGTTTAAATCACAACATTATACTTATAAAAATACCTCTATCGGATATCAAAGCCCGTTACAATGAGTAAAATAGCACGTTTGCACAAGGAGTCCACGACAAGAGCATCAGTCTTCGTACATCGCCGTGGAATGATTTTGGTTTCGCTTTTCGAACGAGTCTAGGCGTGACTGAGCCGAGCAAAGCCGAACATAGCCGATTCATGCCTTTGGTACTTAGAATTGGCCGCTAGAGGCGTTAGTGTGTTTGAATGCGTTCCGAATATTCAATTTTACTCCTATTACTTATTAAATAATATTTAGTCTTTTTTAAACTTAATTACTATAGCAAACAATAAAATTTCAAAAACCCTTATTATTTTTATATTATATTCTTACAAATATTCAATACTTTTCAGTTTCTAACATACTATCAACAGTAGACCATAGACAAATCCTATTCACCATGTGCACTGTATTCATTTTGATTCTTACACTTTACAGCGATTTCTATTTTTTTAAATAGACAAACCATTGAAATAGCAATATACGAATAATGATAGATGAAGAAAAAAAATTATGAGCTTAACTAATTCCTACAAGAAATGTATGCTGCTGTAAAAATCATATGTAATAATTATGATTATCGGGTATTGTGTAGCTAGATAATTATTTATAAGTAATTCATTAAATATTTTAGAATTTAATTATTATTTAATTCTTGGTTGTTATCCAAACTAAAATTATAAATGCGAAAGTGAGATCATTTGCTTATTTATTTGTTCAATACCATAATCAAAAATATTTTTATTCATGTAGGTCACAAAGTAACACTTATGAACGTCAAAGTAACACTTATAAATGTGAATTTACATTTACCTATTGCCTTGTTAGTGTCTTATACTTTCACGCTTTAACTATTAGATCATCTTTTGTCGAGCGACTTCACTTGTGACCTAATAATGTTATACTTACCGAAGTTATTATGTGAGAAATAAAGCCTAAGTACCTACTGACGTCAGAAATTCTCATTTTGAATGCAACATTTTCAAAGAACGGTGAGTAGAATATTGAAAAGTCCTAATTTTGTTAAGTTTCAAATGCGTCTCGTAACTTATAATAACACAGCGTCAATAAATCCTTTTATTGAACCACATTATTAGCAGCTGAATTATATTGTCCACCCCTATTCATTCGTTTCATATAAATATATCACAATGACTGAACGAACAAAAAGATAAATCAAAAATGCATTTATGTGAAATACTAATAAGTAACTATTTAATTTACTAGTTGTTTAGCTTAAATGATTTTTGCTTAATTTTAAAGTGATATTGTTCAATATGTCGCTGGTAGGTAAATAACAGCTGAACATTTGTTGCGAACAGCATACTTAAATATTCACAGTAGCCGTTGGTATCCCCTTAGCGCTTAGTACTATATATTTAGATTAGTTATTTTATCCCTCATTAATTTGTATCGAAGCCACCTTTGTGACATTTAATAATTATTTTATTTATAAAATACGGAGAACAAATACAATAATAATTGTTAGTTTTTATTTCAATAAAGAATAAATAGAATTAAACTTGTCACCTGGTGAAAATTAGGTATGTTATTTAATAGATTACAAAATGAATAATTAACATATAAACTAAATATTCTACTTGATAAATTAAGTTAATAATTTTGTAACATTTTGGCTGTATTATTTTACTGATATACTTTGAGCATAGACAAGCATTCTCATTTCTCATCATTTTTCGTTTATAAATTATTTAGTCTGCGACGTGTCAGGTGGTAGGCTGAAGTTATTTTTTGTAGATACTTTTCTAAAGCGAAGAAATTTTGAAATCATGGCTACGTCTATGTTTAAAGTGTCAGCCGCTTTAATACAGTCTTCAAAACACATCCGATGCCTGGCTGGACTCGAGGGCTATGTTCCGAAAAGCAATTTTACAACCACACATGTCAGACCGGTAAGTTGCATAATCTGAATTTTTATTTGAAACTGTTTTCTTCAGCGGGAAAACTACAGTGAAATAGTTAATTGTTAAGTTATCATTACTTCTGTGTCTCCGTCGATAGTGTGGCGAAATTCAAACAGCTCTCCTAGTTCCTACACTTTAAATTCAATCGATCTTTGTTGCCATTAAGACAAGTTATTTTTAGTAATATTTTATAACTTCTTTGGGGCTTTTCTGTGTGAAACCTCCCTTTTCAAACCAGTATATTATATTAATGAATATCTCTACAATTATTAAATCCATATTAAATGATTACATTATTCGCTATTATTGATTTACTTATACATTTCTATCGAGGCAATTATACTATTTATTTTAACATAGATAACGATGTAAACAAATTAATGATTAGTAGATATTCATTATAATTAGTGTGTTTATTTATTAAACCTTAATGAGTGAAATAACTTTTTACTTTTAATGGTTAAATACACTAATTATGTAATACTCACTTCCTGTAAGAGCTAATTATGGCAAAATTAAAAGAAAATACTTTTTAATATTATGACTTACTCTATTACTATTACCAATTTGTTTGTTGTTAAATGAAGATGCAGTTTTAATATTTCTCTAACCTCATCTTCATAAATTTAATATGTAGTGAATGTACTAGCAAGGACAGGGATAAATCTACCTTTACATTTTTGACTACATACATATCAATTAGGGATGTTGCAAATTAAATAATGTTGGTATTAGTGCCATTAACTCTACGGGTTGCCATTGCCAGTGGAATCTGGTATATTGATCAACAGAGCACAATAATTATTATTTAAATGATCCAAGGATTTTATTGTTAAGTTTTATTAAGTACGTTGCCACTAAGTTTTATTGGATCTTTTGGTTACTAAAACAATATATATTTTATTAAATAGATTTTAATAATAATAGTTATGCATAATTTTAAACTCATCAATTAGCTGAATACCAGACACAACGAGGAAAGTATTGACCTGCTTTGAGATAGATTTTTAACATTTGCTAAAAGATTAACAATACATAATTATATATTATATGCAATGTTATTGACATTCCAAGCAAGGTGCAATGCTACACAGTAACAAATGAAAGTATGTGCCAAAGGGTGTGAAAAGTTATGTGCAGCAAGTATATTAAAATTTCAGTACAAACACAGGGAATGTGAATATGCCCTGAATAAAGCACTAGGTTTAGTCCTTGTTGGGTCAGACTAGATGATCACTGGCAAAATGTAGGTTTTATATAGCTTTATCAATCTCATTGGAATGTAGAGTTGTGAGTCTATATATAGAGTATTGTAGAGTATGTAATTTATTTAATACTAGCAATCCACCCTGGCTTCAGGTAGTAAAACCATAACAAATAATACATCTAAATCTTCCTAAATCTCTGAATCACTCTACCTATTAGTGACAACTGCACCGAAAATCTGTTCAGTAATTTTTGAGTTGATTGAGAACAGACAGACGTATCGAGGGACTTTGTTTTATATTATGTAGTACTGCTTTCGGACTATCTCCACCAAATGAATAAATAGAGTCTATTAGGTAAGAAGAAAATAGACAATACAAACAAAAATTGCCTGCTTTTATTTCATATTCTTGAACCTATCACTTAACCTTATTAAGATAAAAATACTGTATCTGCATGCCCATGTCTATCTGCCAATGAAAGAAATACTAACTTAATATGATGATGACAACGAGTAGTTCGTACGATCATCATTACATTTAGCATACACATTGTCAGGGCAATAGAAAAGTACATAGGGTACCTTTGATCCAGAAATAAGTACTGTTACTAAACTAATCTTACCTACATTTACGTGAGCGGAGCTGCGAGCAAAATCTAGTAAACTATATGTATTTCAGGGTTGGCATGATTAAAACAAGTTGTTTTTAAAACACATGTTTAAATCAGTGTTTAAAACAGTTTGAATTAAAACTGTGTTTTTTATCACATGTTTAAAAACAAAGATTAAAGCAAGTTTTAAACAATGCATAAAACATTAAGAAAAAAACAAACTTTAAAACTACTTTTCATAGCGAATGAATGGAAATAAATGAAAATAAAATTATTATTTAGGACTCTAAATAGCTTGACATAAAACCAGTTGAGTCTATGCTATTTATTTTATTTATTTTTGTCTACTTATGTAATTCTTTTGACATTGTAATTAAATAAAACATATTACTTTTATGACAAGTAATTTATTCAATCAAACAAAGATCAAAGTACCATTAATTAACAAACAATATTTGGTGCATGCATTTATATGACAAGACAACACATATTTTTATAACATACATACATTATAATATTCAGTTCAAATCAATCAAAGTTATAATGATAACAATTTCAATTAATAAACAATAAAAACTAGTTTAACATCAAAATTGTGTCAGGTCAGTAAGAGTCAGATAATATGTCAAGACAACAATTACTTTTTCTTATTTAGGTATTTAGAAACTGAAAGCTTTGCAGTTTTCTCGGTACACAGTTTATTTCGTACGTCAGAATGAATAAATCCAAATGTTGAAAATAGTCTTTTGATTCCAGCACTTGAAGCTACAGCAGTGTGAAGCTGAGGCACTAAGTCCATTGTTTGGCTAATAATTTGTTTTTTAATGACAAGCACCATTCGAGAGGTCTGACCTGATTTACTACATGACCTTCAAACCTAGACCTAGATAGTTATGAAAGGGATCTGTCATTGCCCTGTATTTTACAACATAGGGCATTGCCTCTTTGTGATAAACTTCTATATATAATAAAGCTTCAGAAATATTTTCACTGGTGAGTTTTTCGCCCCTGTACTTAGGATGTAGTAAGTTTGCTGCAAAATGAGCTGGAGACATTGCCATTTCAAGCCGGGCATAGAACTTACTTAAATCATCCAGTGAATATTCGGTCTCACTCAGTCGTACATTCTTACCTTCAAACATATTTTTAAGTTCTATCCATTCTTCAGTCAATTCGCCAATACAGCAGGATGTTTTCTGGGAGATGTCAAGTGTAACTGCAATATTTTCCAGTTTTTTGTAGAGAGCCTGGGCTTGGTGCTTCAGCGCCATGTCATTTACTTTCAATGAAATTGACAAATCTATAGCAGTTGCATTATTTAAGCATATGTCTGACATTGGTGCCAATTCTGTTGTCACAAAATTCTCTTATCTTAGCTAAAAATCTCTAAAATTTAGTTTAGTCCTGTCACTTTTAGCGATTTCAGAATACAAAATGTCGTTTGACAGTACTAATCTAAATTTTAGAGATTTTTGGCTAAGATAAGAGAATTTTGTGACAACAGAATTGGCACCATTATATGCCAAATTTCCAAAAAATCTTTTAAACAGTTCCATTGTGTTCCACCGTACCTGTTGTGATATAACAATTGCTTTGCCACCAGCTTATTTGTATTTGGCAGATGCGTAGTGAGTGTATTTGAAGTACCGCATTATCAATTTAACTTTCTCAGTAATATCTTCTGCGTTCAAATCCTTCGCTAGAAGGTTTAACAGGTATGATGAACAGCCGTATGTAAGTATATCCTTGTGAGAAGCTAGTCCTTCCTGTTGAGCCAAATCTCGTCTCATACGACTCATATTTGCTGCGTTGTCTGTCACTACGCTTCGCACCGTGCTGTTGAAAGTTTCACATTGTTTTATTGCCGTAGTACTAAACTAACTTTAACCAAGTAGTCGGCTGTATGGCTTTCGGCGCCTGTATCTATTGTATCAATTAAATGAGTTCAGTTTGTCAACACATATGTGACACTGACACAGATTATCGAGTCCTGCCTAACGCTATTCCAACCATCAATTGACAGATTGACAACTTTGTTTTTCGACTCATTTTTTATGCTTTCTTGAGTCGTGTTGTAGACTTCGTCGAGTAAATTACCAGCAATTTGTTTGCGGTTTATGGTTTATATCATGGGCGTAAAATTTTCATTAATTTCAGGAACTGTGGGTGTTCTACGTGGTTAAAAGGCGTGTTGGTAGCAAACATATAACGAGATAATTGTTAATTAATTTTCTTCTTATCTTCTCGACTTGTGGCAATAGTAAATTTTTTAATTGAAATGTTCACGCTCGCGCTACTGCTAGTACTGGCATTTTAAGATTGAAGAGTAGTAACAGGTGTGGGTGTGGCAGAACTGGCAGAAGAATTATCTGAAGATCGGGAAGAACCAGCATCACTCAACATCAACAGCTGCTCCACCACAAAGTCGTCGACCGCGTCAAGATTGCATCAGTAGAACCGGTGGTGCTACATTGCTGGAAGTGTGCCTCCATTGTTTTCACAAGTCCAACTAGTTCTTTCTTACATTTTCTGCAACTCACCCTATTGGTCTTCAATGTGGTATTTTCTTGAGGAATCAATGTGAATTGTTCCCAAATTGCATGCTTTTTGCGGTGAAGTCCCGCTAGGAAAGTCCCTATGTCGGCCGTCGAAAGAAAGTAATGGACTAGTGGGTATTCCCCTTATTTAAATATAAAATAATATAAATATTGGGGTTACTATGGCGAATTTGAAAATACCTAGTCTAGAAATGTATTAATATAGGTCTATTTGATTTGAAATTAATGGCCTAAACTTAAAAGAAAAGTAAAACATAAAAACAAAAAATAACAATTGTTTAAAACAATGTGAACTGTTTGTTTCACAAAATTAAAAAAAATCCTTTTTTCCATCCCTGATGTATTTGTTTAATTGCTTTCGTCTACTTCTAGTTTATTTTAACAAATTCTCAACAAAGTCGACTGAACCTAAGTGCTGTGAGTGAATAGCACCACTTACAACAACACACACTAATTCCAATGAATAAATTGGACTTAGGTACAGTTCAATACATTATATATTTTCAACTAGTTTTATTTATGTTAACAGGTGTCCTGCAAAGAATGGATAATCCCGAAACACCTTATATTCGAGCAATTACGGGAGCTAAATAAAATATAAAACGAAATGTTTCCCAGGTAGCACCTAAGATATGACATATATAGTTTAAATTTTTTTTTAGACTTGATGTGCACCACATGCATGTCTGGTTTATGGTATGGTGGTGTATTTAATAAGTTATTCACAGATTGTTTGATAGTGTTGATGGTGCAATAGTGATGAATGCGGTAGCAGTGCTTGAGATCTCGGATTCAACTTCTAGGTTTGGCAGTGTTATTGAGCTTTTGTGTGAATGAAATGATAACTTTCATGAACACTGTTTGTAATCTGCATTATGAAATTTATAAATTTAGATAATAAACCTTTATAACGGTTCCAAGTGGTGGGTTACAGATCTCAAGCCCCTGGGTAATACTATGAGAGTGGGATAATCTGCTCTCTTAGTATTATACTATCTACAAGTCAAATGCCTCGACCCCTTCCAAACTGAAATTCTCGATTTGAATGAAAATAAAATTCTGGATCTGCCACTGATGTTCCAGTGGCAGATCCAGAATTTCATTTTCATTTTAAGGCATTTATCTGTTGTATTCCACAAATCTATGAATAGAGAAGAACATAAACTAATTATGGTTATTTCTGTGATGGATTCATTTTATATTGGATAAATTTTAGGAATTAACTTAAATGCAACCAGTGAATGCAATTGAGGAACCGGCCAAACCTGATTTTTGTCCTGAAGAATAATTACTACTTTGTGTAAAAAAAGCTTTTATCCCCTCAGGTAACAGCTTATTGAGTATAATTTGAACTCATGCCCTTATATTCCCGAAGGGATAGGCAGGGGGTGTATTAAACCCCTATTTCTCTGGCTATCTTTCTGGCCTGATTGTATGAGTCCTCTGTGGGTGAGCCTATTGTCTTTTAATGGGTATTGAGAAATTCTTAACCGAAAATACCAATACCAATAGCACTGCCTGACCCGAAAATTGATTCATTGAATGAGTAATTGAGTTATTATTTTATGGATTGTTCTAGTTTTAGTTAGTAAGAATTTAAGAATTAACATTAAATTTGACTTTTAATTGGAAAATTTATTATGATGTGTAATGAAATTGAATGAAATTAATTTAGTTTTATTTGCTAAGATATAAATATTTGCACACCTTTTGCAATGGTAGAATGTAAATGGGAATATTTAAATAATTAAGAACATACTTGTAAACCTACATTCTGGCAAAAAAAGTGATTATTATTATTATGTTTCTCTTATCACAGGTACTTTCTAACATATTATATTAGAAAATACCTGGCCCTTTGGGAGGCTTACACGGAGACATGGGTCCAACGTGAAGAGGCCCTTCGAGAGTTTTAATCAAAGATGGGATGGAACACCAACAGCGGCACTAGCCGCAGCAGGCGTAGGACTATTGCTACGTATGGATTCTAATATAATCTATGGGTATGGGTGTTTGATGGACCGGTATATATTGCTAACTATGGATGAAAAATTTATTATTATTATTATTATTACATCAATGGTTCCGCTAGAGGCGCTTTTTGATAACATGAAAAGTCGTAAGTCTTACCGGCAATCAAAATGGTCGAAATTGGTAGGGGTATAAAATCACATGGTCGTGCACAAAATTTTTTTTATTATTATATAACTGCCGCACTACGTTTAATTTGTACATCGAGGCCGAGGAGTACCCTACAAACATTTAAGCAATGGACACAATGAACACCTAGATTCGGACGAATAATTTTTGAATCACACAAATTTTCAACGTACCTACATAATTAGTAACAGTGTTCATTACGCTACTTGTGCAAGCGCAACTGCCATGTAAATATGTAATATGTATTGCATAGTTCATTATTTTTACACTAGATGCTGTTAGCTGTATAAATGTTTGTTAACGCTAATAGATGGCGTTAGTAGTATAATAATTTCTTATCTTCTCTAGTTTAAATATTTGTGTTATAAATATAAACCAAGTACATCTCTATTATCATACAAATAGGGTAACATGTAAAATAGAGCAAGAGCGGTGTAGCATTTAATATTAATACTAATATATGTATTAATACGTGAAGCAAAAACTTTGTACCGGTAGAATAGGGTGACTTTGATCAATCAAAAGGTAGAATCGGGATTAAAACTATATTTTTCTTAAAATATGCGAGCGAAAAATATATAAATATATGTAAATATCGGTTTTGTATGTACTGTCGATTTTTTTAATAAATATTTGTTTATTGATTCTTTTTCGAGAAAATAATAAAAATGTCAGTGATCAACTTTAAACTATGATCGAAAGTACTGCGATCGAAAGTTTCCCCAAACAGGGACAAAAATTACACAAAACTAGTACTTACACATTTTATGTAGATATTTTTACGCAAATCGGCACCGATCCATCCACAACGATTGAACCCACAATGACAATGATATACAAGGCTGCCAGCCGTAAAGGAAAGACTGAAAGGATGCGTTGAGAATTCGCACAATTTAAGTTTAAAACTAAAGCGAAGTTTTATCGAAGTCACCCCGCGATTCAAAGTATTCAACGGTACCCCATATTACGAAAATTGCGCGGATGGAGTAGTATGAAATTTGGTACAGTTAAATTTTATATGGAGAAGGAGGGGCGAATCCTAATATTTATGTAAAAAATGCATTAGAAATACATTAAATTAATGGAAAAATACTACACACACATTACCATACATTTGACACACGCAGTCGAATTGCGTTCGTAGTATTTCAGAATTATTCGACTGACCAACTCACGGAATAAAAATAAGATGAAATGGAAAATGAAACTACTATTCTTCGTAACTATGGTTACATATATCAATATATAATTACATAATATATTAGCAATACCTTACAGGCAAACTTTAGGTGGATTGGAATAATATATAGGTACTATTTATATTATAATATATTTACTTATTTTTATGTAATAAAGAAAAAAGGAAACAAAGTAGCGCGCTTAGGAATATCGTCAATTAAATAGTATAGTTAAGTAAATAATAATTTGTTTGAAAAAGATAGGTAAATTAACCTGTATAGATCGAATTCTAAATGAAATGTGTTTATAAGGGTATTATAATAGTTCTATATAATAAAACCTTAATAACTATCAAACTTAAAATTTAAATCAATTATGGCCGAATTTCGACCACTAGACGACCTCTAGTATAGATAGGTAATTATCAAGAAAATATTGAATATTAAATTTTTTAGTTAACGTTTAGATTAAATTAACCGAAGGTAATAATTTTGCGCATAATTGTAGTTATCGTGATCATCATAATTATTTATTACACTTATGTCATGGTTTAGTAGCAGTTGATTATGATTACATTATAAACGAACCTTTTTTTTTTTTTTTTTTTTTTTTTTACGTGGGGGAATGCTATGACGCATATCCCTCCGCGGGGGCGGGCGGAGGGATTATGTCGGACTCGCCGGGGTAAAAGAAAGATGTTAAAAGACAATGTACCTCCCGGAATACCGACTAAACCTACCACGGTGTTCCTCGACAAAACCACTATCGACGGGGCCGCGCGAATCGCTTTCGCATGCGGTCGCGACCCCGCCGAGGTTACGGCCCGCCGTATGAAACGGCAGGCCACTACGCAACAAGACCTACCCAAGATAGGCACTACACAATATAAAAGCCCTACTGTCTCCCCCTAAAGGGGAGACGGACACGACACAGAGGCGCGCGTGGGAACACGCACGCCGCCTCTCGGACCTGGTGCTGAACGGATGGCGGGCAGGCCCACAAAGCCCGCCACCCCCAGGTCAAACCTCAGGGTGGCTGGAGGTCATCGCGCGCCCTCCGGCGCCCGGCTCTGCGGTTGGGGAGAGGGTTCAAACGCTCCCTCTCCCGCTCCGCCGCCTCCTTGGTGGAGATTACTTCCTCGCAGAAGGAGGCGACGGCGCTCCACGACCTCTCACTCCGGACCATAGACTGAACTACGGCCGGGAGCGAGAGGGCAACCGATCCGACTGCCGCGATCAACTCACGGCGCTGCGATGCCCAGGCGGGGCAAACCGCCAAAGTGTGCAGCGCCGTGTCCTCTACAACGTCGCGGCAGTCGCCGCAGTGGTGACAACCAGGCGTCTCTTGCCGGCGTATACGACACAGGAACTGGCCAAAACAACCGTGGCCAGTTAGAACCTGTGTCAGCCGGAAGGTGAGGGCGCCATGCCGCCTCTCCAGCCACTCCTCAAACACGGGTCTCACCGCCACAATCGTGGCGTGCCCGGCACTGGGGTGCACAAGTCGTTCCTTCCAATTCGCCACTAGGACCTGGCGGAGCTCGGACCTCGCCGCTTCGACTGCGGGAAAAACAGGTCCTTCGCCCCGAGCTAGCGCCTCCTGGCGCCAACGATAGAGCGACGCCAGGAGCGCCGCTTCCAGGTCCCATGGCATCGATCCGGCGAGGAGGCTCGCAGCCTCGAACGAGATCGTGCGGTATCCTCTAATCAACCTGACGGCCATGGCGCGCTGTGGTGCACGTAGCGCCGAAATGTTTCGGGCCGCCAGGTTGTCTCCCCAAACTGGGGCCCCGTATAGGGCCATGGACCGCACGACCCCTTCGTAGAGCCTCCGGCAGGAGGTGTTTGGCCCCCCGAGGTTGGGCAGCAGACGCGCGAGCGCACCTGCAGCGCCCCGAAGAATGGGGGCCAAACGACGGAAATGGGCTGTAAAGTCCCATCGGCTGTCGAGCAGGAGACCCAAATACTTAAGGGTTGGCTCGACGCCGATGCGGACCCCTCCTACCATGATATGGGCCCCTGGAGGTGGCCGGTTCCGAGGGCCGTGAAAACATACAGCCTCGGATTTCGACAGGGCCACCTCGAGGCCCAACCGCCGGATGCGACCAACGACTTGTGCGACCCCAGCGGTCGCCAGTATGGCCGCCGCCCGGTGCGACTTACCCCTCGCCGTGACAAGCGTGTCGTCGGCGTAACAAATGACGCCGACGCCACGGAGGAGCGCACCTCGCAGCACCCAGTCGTAACCGATGTTCCACAGGAGCGGACCCAGAACCGATCCCTGTGGAACACCGCACGACATCTCTCGCCGACTCCAACCGTCGTGACCCGGGTAGACGACTACCCTCTCTGATAAGTATGCCCCGACTATGCGGCGGAGGTAGGTCGGCACTCGATGGAAAACGAGTGCCTCCCTAATGCAACTCCAGGGCAAGGTATTAAAGGCATTCGCGATGTCCAAAGACACCGCGAAGACGACCTCGCCCCGGGACACCGCATCCTCCGCCAGGCTCCTCATTTGCAGGACTGCATCGATTGTGGAGCGCCCGCGGCGGAAACCATACTGGTTGTCCGCCAGATCCGGACCCACTGAAGAAAGACGCTGGACGAGGCGCTCCGCGATAATAAACTCAAATAGTTTAGCCACCTCGTCCAGCAACACAATGGGCCGGTAGGCGGACGGACTGTCCGCCGGGCGCCCCTCCTTCCTGATCAGGACCAGTTTCCCCACCTTCCACTGGCGCGGAAACTGGCCCTGCTGCAAACACTCACAGAGGAGCCCCCTGAGTCGGGGCGCGAGCTCCTCGAGGACCAGGGCCAAGGCAAGACCTGGAATGCCGTCGGGCCCTGGGGCGGTGTTTTTCGAGCGAAGTCTCGACACCGCCGCTCGCAATTCTACCTGGGTCACTTCGGGAACCACGTCGTCGTCAAAGTCCACGCTGGACGCCATGGAAGGCGGAACCATCGACGGAGGAGTATGCTCCGCTCGTGAGGGAAACAGAGCGGCCACCACCTCCTCCACCAACTGTGGCCGGAGACTCTGGGACAAAGGGGGCGCCCAGGGGCGAAGCTTGCCCCTTACCATAAGGTATGGACGCCCCCAGGGATTACGGTCCAGAGTCCCCAGCAGCTCTTGGCGGGCCAGATCCTTGGCCCGCTTGATGGAGATCTTCAAAGATTTTTTGGCCGCTCTGTAGGCCTCGTATAGTTCCGCCTCCCTGGCGTCAAAATCGGGAGGGCGGCGACGCCTCCTACGAAGCCGGATGTACTGGCGTCTGGCCGCCACGCAGGAGTGGCGCAGGTCGGCTATTTCGTCCGACCACCAGTACACCCGGCGCCTAGCTGGAATATTTCGAGGAACTCTAGGCATCGCCGCATCACAGACTTGAGTAACGGCCTCCCGGAACCACTCGGCCTCCATCTCGATATTGTCAGGCCCGGCCGGTGCTATTATAAACGAACCTAAAAAAAAAAAAAAAAAAAAAAAAAAAAAAAAAAAAAAAAAAAAAAACTATATTTAAGTGTGTCTAAGAAGTGTCTAAGAATAACATCGTATAGATATCTTCTTCGTCCTTCTTTATTTTTTCTTTTTTGTGTGTTTATTGGCCAATCTGTTGTCAAGAGTTGTTCAAGCCCGTAGGCCTCTGACATGGCTTAACGAATGCTGTCAATTTGGCAACAACCGGGACCGACTTTTTACGTGCCCTCCGAAGCACGGATATGCTCAGATAAAATACCACTAAGCGGTCACCCATCTATAGACTGACCGTACCCAACGTTGCTTAATCTCGCTAATCGTTTAGCGATCAGTGAGTGCAAAAGTATGAGTGCCTCAATATATATAGTTATAGTATAGGTACATTTGACCTGAGCTGCAAAACATAGTACCTAGTATACGTGGTCACCTCAATATAATGAGCGAACAGATACCCTCATACTTAGATGCATGCCTTTGCGATGTCGTATCAAATCGTCCGTTTGCAGTAACTAACTACATTCAGACAATTTAATTAAAAATCCCGCTGCTCACTATAGTCTATAGGCATAGCTAAGATACGTAACAGTTGACTCTAGGATATGTAATAAAAATACTCTAGGTTTTCCTACTAAAGCAAACAATAAATATTAGGCCAAGAATAAATAATCCCTACGGAAGTTACGAAAAATAACTTGGCTGCACCGACGGCATACTGATTAAGTAGTCGCCTCACCCCTGCCGCAGTGACAAGTGTTGTGGGTTCGATTACAACACGGGACAAAAATTTGTGTGATCCACAAATTGTTGTTCCGGGTCTCGGTGCCCTTGGTGTTGAAATGTTTATAAAGACCCGCGACACAGGCATTATACCTAGTGTTATCTTTTTAATAATAATTATAATTTAGGCCCCGGTTCAGCAACGCAAAATTGCTGTACGTGTCTGACTATATTATACTAGATGTGCCCGCGGTTTCACTCGCGTTTATGGTTACTGCGCCGCCCCTGTGGGTCGCGGCGTGATGTTATATAGCCTATCTCGATAAATAGGCTTTCCAACACTAAAATAATTTTTCAATTCGAACCAGTAGTTCCTGAGATTAGCGCGTTCAAACAAACAAACTCTTCAGCTTTATAATATTAGTATAGATGTGAGTGCATCTCTCTCTACGTATTTTGTAACTGACTCACACAATGGAGTCTCAAAATAATATATTTTCAGCAAATCCGCAACATATCAACTGCTGATTCCTTGCACAAATATTTTGAAACCATGACATTACGTAAGTTGTCGTTAATCAGTCGAGTAAATTGTTACTAATGTTAAAAGTGCTAAACAAAACGATAACAGCTGCGTATCACATTAACGTATGTTTTAAACAAGAGACTGTTTTATGCCTGCTTTATAAACGTGTCGCATCGTTCGTGACTACAATTTTATAGATTTTTGTTTATACGAACGGTTCTAACGTTCTGGTGTGCGAAATATTAATATAGTAAATTTTTGTCTACTGACGAACTATGAGTTGTATGGCGAAAACATGATACTGATTCCAAATCGTCATTCACCGTCGTAATAAAACGGTGTTTGCTTTGGTCTTACCTATTTACTACATACTGGTCCTTAGGATATACATATGTACATTCTAATATACGGAAAGGAACTAGGACTACCTATGTAATTATGAATTTAAAATAAATAGTACCTAATATAACGCCCACGACATATTAACATATTATATATAAAAAATATACTATGATAACAATAGTAGATTGTGACGTAATAAACTAGTAACGTTGGCGTTATATGTAGGCAATATATCCATACGCAATGTCGTTCAGTTTCAAAGTAACAGAACACAACAATTAAGATTTGCCTACGAATATTCAAATTTTAGTAGCATTAGAAGTTTAAAAGCAACTTTGGTAAAGTCAATGACAAAAATCTTTATTTCCATGAAAACTTGTAAACAATTATTCTTGGACACGTCAATTAACTGATATATTAATAAAAATATAAAATAAAAGGAAATAAAAATTTTGCATTGAAAATTGCCTGTTCGAGAAGTAGAGATTTCGTGATAAGAAGCAGGCAAGAAACTAGTAATCGATAATGTTACAGTATTCTCATTTCTTTGTATTTTCTTAAATATAATACAAACAAATTATAATCTCCAACATTTTTATTGTTGAAAGTATCTAATTGTGTGTTATACCTTGGAAGTATTAGCAGTACTTCATCGCCGTAGAACTGTACCGGTACCTTTAGTTTTTTTGTCTTTCATTCCGCTACGTGGGACTGAAACTCGTTTTGCTCCTAAATGCAATTCTAAAACGGCACTCCACTTTAATTCAACGGTTTCTTTTATTGTCAGTCAGTGGGCAGCTTTAGAAACGACGCCATTAACGGAGCGCCTAAGTAATAAAATACTAGCTGCCTGTACGCTACAATTAAAAATATAAAAAAGCGTCCATATTGACGCTGTCAAATCAACAATCAACAGTCGAAAAATTTTCGTACTTTTGGTGATCTCAAAATTTTGTTGTAATTTATAATATATATATTTTGTTAGTTAAATTTTTGTATTATTTATATCAAAATGCATTGCCCAATATGTACACCTATGAGGACAAGTCATGTTGGATATTTCCCCAAACATAGCCTAGCTGTGGTAAGCATATAATAATTTTTAATTTGTATAAATAAACACAATGCGTTTATAAACACCGACTTTATAGGTTACAAGTGAAGTCTAATATAAATAACGTATCTTTTCTTTAGTCTTCTTCAGCCAATTCTAAAATCTGGGATTTAAGAATTGGCTGGAGAAGACATATAAAGCGCTGAGAATGCGTTTAGGTATATTTAATAATATTAATTCATTAATCATCGTTCGGACGCCGTTATAGTCTACACACATTGCTTTTATCATTATGTCTCCACAGGATTAACCTGACAGGGTAAAAAAGAAATGTAAACACAAATTATGAAATATGAAATTATCTTGAAACCATTTAAATATTTTTAAATCTCTTTTCTGGGAATTAAACAATTTTACGGATTTAACCTTTTAAAATATTACAACTTTTTATATACTTTGATATTGTTTTATGAACTTTACTTACAGTTACCGCGACGTTTCTTGGTTACGGATAGACTTTGTAGACAATATTGTTTTCTTTTTATTTTGTTATAATATCGATATAGTAAATGCGCCTTCATCTTCAACTACTAAGCAGACCCGCCAGTGGGCCTTTGAATATTAGCATTTTACGACAGTTTTACTAGTAAGAACTCTGAGACGTGAATTCCGTCGGTCAATTATCCTTAACCTGGCATATTAGGAAGAAGTACCTACATTTGCCGAGCCTTGGAACAGTACATGGACAAAGCTTATATCAATTCTTGTTACACATTCAATAATCGTACAGGATATTGTCTTGAACTCAATTGACTAAACAGTTACACACATGCATCTACAAGTGTTTCCTGATCGCACATCCTTTGCTATATTGCTGGTTTCATTAATAAGTCCAATATTCCACCCATTGTACTACCAATCCTCGCCAAACGCAAGTACTAAGTTTAGCTGGAAGGATTACCAAGAACAATAATTAGTAACTAACTGCTTAAATACCATTTATCTTTAAAAAAAGTAAAATCAATATGTTGCCACATTAGAATATTAAATGTAACGGATATCCATTCAGTGCCAGATTACTAATCGGCGTGTTTTAAATTGGACTAGTCTCTGTAAGGGGGTCTGCCCGCGAAAATCTCATAGATTTGCCTAAAATAGTGTCTTACTTAGTGTTAATTTAGGGCGTGGTCTATCTGTGTGCCAAAATTCATCCAAATATATTTAGCTGTTTACATATGATTTAGTAACAAACATCCAAACAACTGCACAAACTTATAAATAACACAATTAGTAGGATTACTTATAGTAGAATAGGTAATACATTAATGCAGAAAATATTAATTTGGACTGACTAGACCTGTGTAGACTTTTTACGTAGTTGTAAAAGCAGCAGAAAATATTCTTCTTATTTTTCTTATTAACATTATTTTCAGATTTATAGTCTAACCAAATTCATTTGAATATATTTTCTTACAAAACTACGCCCGGTTGAAATGTTACGTTGAAGTGATTCAAGTGATACAATAACGATATTTCTAGGTAGGCATGATGGTATTGACTCCTTATATCGTCTGTCATAAATGACGACTGTTACAAAAAAATGTATTTCAGTTTATTAACTGTACAATGTCAATCCCACAGTAACAAAATTATTCATTTTATTCATACATCTTCAAAACCACTTCAATGAATAGCATTTCATAATGTCTTGCTAAATTATGCAAATAAGTGTACCTACCTAAAGTTAAGTCAAATGTATACCGATTGTAAATAGATAACTGCTCCTCATCACGCTGTGGTTAGGAGCCAATTCACAATCAGTTCGTCCGCGGCTTTCGTTGCGGTCGGTTCGATTATAAATTGATAACGAGAAACTATAAATTGTGCGGTTCACGACGCTACGTAGTGGTGGGGACCCGACCGGTTTCCATAGTGCCTATTGCCTTTGCCATCTCATTCCGCGACGTGGCGGCCTAAGAACTTTACCTCTGGAACTGTTCTATGTTTAAAACATAAAACCAAAAAAACGTACTTTAAAAAGTAATCTTTAGGGTTGCCACATTATCAGCGTTAGAAAGTAACTGGTGAAATTCTCAATTTGAATAAGTCTTACGAATAGTAGATTCTATACATTTTTCCAAAATGGATTTTGATATGTGCTGTGGTTGTCAAGAGGGGAAAGAAAGAAAAATGGTGAGTGTAAACAAGTTACATTTGTATATACTTACGTAATTATTATTTGATAGATAATAACCAGTTTAAGTTTAAATTACGCAATAATATTTTATGTGAATTATTTGGAGCGTAAATAATTTTCATAGGTAGGTTCGTCACATTTCATAATAGAATTCGCGTTTGGGTGCTTGTAAAATAATTGGACAATGACTGTCGAAACTTGTGATTTCCAATTCTAAATTACTACGTGCTTGTATAGAAAATAAAACACCAGCTAGTATAACGCGTTATTCATTTTGCATAAATGAAACTTAAATTTAATTTATTACGCTCTGCGTGTTTTGTTTGGTAAATATAAAACAGTAGGTAGGTAATGAAAACAAACTTCATATAGATGTAGGTAATATATAGACTGCCTTGGTGACACAGCGACATTGAATGCGACGGCAGTGCGATAGGAACCGGGTTTGATTCCCGGATCGGTGTTTCTGACAAGAAATTCTCTTTACTAGCACGTTATTTAGTATTATACCGAGTGAATAATAAGTATGCCTATACGTGGGCACTAACAAAACATACCTGGCGATGTTGGTGTAATAAAAAAAAAATATCTATATCTAAATTGTAACTTAATTTCTACATATATAGGTACATATGTAATTTAACTAGAACTTACAATCATAACTATTTCACTGCTGTTGTCATAAATCCAGCGGAGGAACACTGACTCCCAAGATACAGGTTATTACCTAGTTTGGAAGACAGGAGTCCTATATACATCATAGTGCATTGCTAATAGTTCTTAAGTAACCATGTCATATCATTATGTACTATCTGTAATTTTAAAGGGAAATAAATAATTTATTTATTATTAAATACACCACTTTCTGAATTTTCGGGGATATAAACATGAAACTATGGTGTGTATGTAACATTAATATTTGACCAGTAATCATTCGCAGTCCGCGTAATAGAGTCCATTGCCATATACCAGCTTAGTTCTAGACTCCATGTAGTTACTAAGAATTTATTGGCAGAATAAATTCAAAGACCAGGAATGTAAAGTAATCACTCAAGTGGTACAGCCAAAGATACAGTCTATTAAACTTCAATATACTATTATTAGCTTCGTGTCTCTCTAGGGATAAACACTTTGTACCATTAATTAAGCTTAATATACATTATCATAGCTTGCCTCCATTCCTTGGCGTGTAATCCAGCTAGACATTTTGCGATTTAAATTCTTTTTGTACGACTTTTCCTTAAAATTATTATTTTGTTAGGTTGGTATCATCATCATTCTAAATATACAAATATACGTAGGTAAGTCTGTGTACAGAAAGGTTCAGCGTATTATTCTACACACAGAAATTTTAAAAATTATAGTGCCTATTCCTTTTATACTTTTTTATAGCTCTTATAGAATTTGATTTCAAAGACTGTATTTCTTTTTTTTATTACATTTGATTGTTTTACTGTATAAAAGGGACGAGGAGCGTCGTGAAGGAAAAAGTTCTTTCTCTAGAGTATTTGCTTTTATAATATACTAGCTTTTGCCCGCGGCTTCGCTCGCGTAAATGTAGGTTAGTAACAGTATTTATTTTCTGATCGAAACGTATAACCTTTTCTGTTTCCCTGACAATGTGTATGCGAAATTTCATGATGATCGGTCGAGAAGTTAAGGCGTGAAAGCGTCACAAACAAACAAACTCACGTTTGCATTTATAATAATAGTTATGATATATTTATTAAAACATCGCTTTATGGTTTTGACGCGTGATTTTTAGTCAATGTATTAATTATTTAAGTATAAAATATAATTATTATTTTGAAGGAAACGACTCGAGCTGTCTGAATGACTTTAATTATACGCTAACAGGAAAACACATGTATTCTCGTATCAGTTATCTAGCTAACCTGCGCAACTTTGTCAGCTTCACATAAGAGAATGTTCCCTGTTTGAGATTAGCGCGTTCAACCAAACAAACTCTTCAGCTTTATATTATTAGTATATAACATCACGCTACGACCCACGGGGGCGGTGTAGTAATCATAAACGCGGGTAAAACCGCAGGCACATCTAGTTTAGTATAGATTGAATGTTCAGAAAGTTGTATATTTTTTTAGCAAATCGTTCAAATTATTTGCTAGCGAAAACAGGGATCTGTTCTGTTTTATTTTTCTCTCAACTAGCATAAATACATTGTTATGTATAGGTTGTCATTATAATATACACGCTGATACAGCACAGCAATTAAGTTTTTGGAGTATTTAAAGTATCCAATTTATTCCAAGAATGAGTCTATTTTCGAGGCTCTCTTTCTTATGTTTACATTTTCTGTCACAAGTAGCCAGCTTTACCGGGCTATACAAGATAGCATTTCCTATACTACTATAATGTTATCTTGTATTGCCAGGCAAATCTGCAAGTAGATAGTGGCCATTACATAATCATAACACAAAAATGTACTCACTGGATTGAAAATATTAAATATATTTCACCATTGCATTTATTATGTCTAACTATTAAACAAGTCAATTTCCAAAATAAATTTTACCTTATTGATAAAAAATGTGTACTTTTCCTAAATGTTTTTTATAGACCTTCTTCGAACTAGGGAATAAAATCTGTATCGCAAGGGACTTATAAACAACGAACACGAAGAAAATCCAGACACGGAACCCATCATTTGTGGATTAGGTAAATTTTGGTCGCGTGTGGGATTCGAACCCACATCACTCCACGCAAAGACATTGGCAAGGCAAACACCTTAAACCACTACAACCAAAGACCTGAATAAATTAAATAATTAGCTACAGTAGCCGTTTACTGTCATGCGGGCCATATATTTATGGTTGTATAAAAAATATTGGATTACGTAATATCATTGAAACCGAAAATTCGCTCGCATTGATAATAGCAACGTGACTACGATATAACTACTAACAAAACTACGGGCATACATGGGCTAATAAAAATAATGGACCGGAACAGAAAATAAAACAATAAATTAGGTGCTATACGGGTTTAAATATATAGATACATATAAAGTAACTTTCGTTATTTATCGCCAAAAAACACTAGATATTTTAATTAGGTAGTTTTCAATCCGAATATATAGATAAGACGCGACTAATCGATTTTTTATATATTTAAGATCTGATTCCACCATGCTGGAAGTCTCTTCAACAGAAAATTTCGCGAGCAATCTAAGTAAATTCAATGTGGCTTCATGCAATAGATGCAAGCTGCGTTAAACTAAATCCTGAAGGTTGTGGCTGGTTTCTGGATGGCTATTTGAAGTCTAGATGGTTCGTAGGAGACCCTTTACAAGTTGAGGATGTCCTCAGAGTATCAAAGGAAAAAGAAAACGATGAAGAATTAAAATTAGATTTTAAAGTAGCCACTTCTGATGAGTCACAATCCGAATAACTTTTTTACTGATATATTTTATAGATAATTTTTTATACAAGTAAAAAATATTTAAATTTCGTATAATTATGTAACTTTTAATAATTAAATTTGTGTGACAATTATTTGATATTGTTGTTAATCTGCATTGAATTCAATATTTGATCTATAGAACGCGCAACGCATCTCTGTCACTCTCACCACTCGCGGTCAAAATTTACATCTAAAATGTAGGCAACTAATACAGTTAGATTCAGAATAAAATAAGCTTTCATTTGATATAATATACGATTAAATAACTGATGAGAGTATGTCAATAACATTTACTCTCCGGCTAATACCAGGCAACTCCACAATTGCGTAGAAGGGGAAGAAGGCAACCTTTACTTTTTAAATTCTGTTGGGTATGTTCTCTTAACTTGTGTACAACTTTTTAAAATAACTAATAAGCTAAGTAGATATAAAAAAAAAAAAAAATATTTAATATTATCCGTACGCAATTTAACTAGGCAACCTATTCGCAATATACATATCTATGTGTATATTATCTATCATTTATTTCTTATCACTAATAAATAACAGATGAGGGTATAAATAGCTTAAACCGGATCTTAGACTATTGAAATTTTATTATTTTTAACACTTATTAACTATACAGGTTGTAACAGAAAGGTGTGGTCATATTTTAGGGTCGCTATGTATATCTGATAAATAACCTATGTGTCCTAACTCCATATCAAAATATCGAATTTTAAATTTTATGACTATTTCAATCATTTTATTTATTTGTTATTTAAATATCGACACAAAACGAGTTACATCACTATCGTTTTTATCCATTAAAGGTCATTGATTCTTAGTTACAAAACATGGCCAGCGCTGTACAAAAGTACCGTATTTTTATTTTTTTTCCGATTCTTATAACTTTCCCGCGGTTTAGAAATTAGCCGAAAGCGAAGTAATGTTCTTGAAAACAAGAATAAGCTGGTACGATATACGACACTGATATCACTTCACCACACAGTTTTTAGCCAACACTTTTGATGATTATTAATTTTTATAAACATGTTCTTATTAAATTATTTATTACAGCCAGTTTTCAAATATCCCACCTTGTTCATTGATACATAGTTGTGTCCGTTGCATCATCTCCCCATTAAGATTTTGCAACATCTGTGGGGTCACCCAGCTGTATTGTAAATAATTTGAATAGGTAACAGTATCCACATCTGGGGCACAGTTATAATGGTCAATGGCTATTAAGATCGCAAAAGTAAACAAAAACGTGTCGAGTTTAGAGTCTTTTGTAATTCATAGAAACAAAATATACGTCCATGGCTGGTTTTTGGATATTTACGTATCGATTAGAATATGCTGATATTTATGTCAATAAAAAAGAAACTTCAATATCTTCGTGAAAATAATTTATACAAATTTAATTCTCGCGGTTTTCCATAGTACATGGGCTATGTTATGTGACCCTTAAATATGACCACACCTTTCTGTTACAGCCTGTATGTAAGTATACGTATATACTATATGAGATGACAATATATATGAATTATATAATATCATAAACAAAATATAATAATTCTATTAGAGATCATAATCGATATGAATATTATATGTTTCAACATTAAATAAATACTACAATCTTAACAACATAATAACTCTCCATCTAAATAACATTGACCGGATGCATAGTACCTGAGCCACTTGACACGCGAGCTATCGTATGGTCAGAAAATCATCAGAATTAACGAGGTTTAAAAAAAAAGGATATTATTATAAGAAAATATATACTTTTTTGCTTATACATCGGTAGTACATCCTTATTTGCGTATTCTTAAATATTGCAGGAGATTTAAATAAAATCCTGTACTTCGATGCTACAGCGCAAAATGTTGAATTCTTCTAGCATTCAAAGTAACCTTCGTTCTTATGTTTTTACAACAGTAATTCAGTACAGCTTTAATTATTAAATTAATGTTACGATTTTTTTAAATGTTTATCCACGTATGTCGGTGACTGTACTATTTAAAGTAACAATGTGTCAAATGCAACGAACGCCTCAACGAAATGCCCTCTAAAGTAGAAGGTTACTAAATGATATCATACTCAGACACCTTGATACGTGCAGAGTGCAGGATGGAATAAATCAATGTTGAATATACACCTTGACACTGTTGTGCATGTACCCACTTGTGATATAACATCACGTGCCCATTCTATGGAATATGTATATCTTTTTATTAGTTAACTAACTTTTGCCCGCGGCTTCACTCGCATAAAAGTAAGTTAGGTTGTGTTAGTAACAGTAAATACCCGACATAACCCCTCCGCCGGCCCCCGCGGGGTATGCATTCCACCACGTAATTTTTTTTTAGTAAAATCACTTTAAAAAGTATTGCCTGTGTTACTCGGTGATAAATATAATATACGTAGCTTTTTATTGGTGAAATATATATTTTTATCGATTTGTTTTTAATTTAAATCCTTACAAACAGACAAACAAAAATCAAACATTTCTCTTTATAATATTAGTGTAGAAAAATAATAATAACACGCGTAACTTTTAACGCTATGTCCCTTATGACAACTTTTGTCAATTTAGGTCAAGTCTAAATACTAGTACGTCGAGTCTAAATGCGAAATAGTTTTGTCTGCGGGTATCTCACTAGAACCTATCCTGAGAAATGTGATTCAGGATGGTCTATGTGTGCCCAGGTCATCCGTGTGGGAGTAACAAACACTCTCCCTCATTTATATCCTAAGAAATACTATAAATGCGAATGTAAGTTTTGTTTGTTTGTTACGCTTGCACGCTTTTTAACTACTCTACTAATCATCAAGAAATTTCGCATACACGTTGTCAGGGGAACAAAAAAGGACACAGGGTACCTTTCAAGCAGAAATAGAAATTTACTAACTTAACCTAACCTAAGTATAAAATACTCTTTTTTGTCCTTAAAAGAAATAAGCTGGTTAAGTTGCCATAAGAAAAAAGAAGAATATAATTTTGACGTTAGCTGGGATGTCATAGCGACGGATGCAAATAAGTCAATCATTCCTCATTTTTGCATTTTTTATTGTGTATTATTTGTATTTTTATTTAAAAAATGGCGTGCACTTTGTGTATGAATCCAGATGGAAAAAGGCCTGGTAAAATGGTAAATATGTCATGTATTTTCATTAATTAAACTCAGCAATATTATCAGAAGCGTTCGTGAAGAATTAAAGAGAGGTTTAGGAATTTCTTTAACTAAAAGAAAGAAGTGCATAATATGCATTCATGAGTTGTTTTAAAAAATGTTCTACTATAAAACCATTACTTGTATGAAATACCTAATTGATGACTTTATTTTGCCGCGCTCTGAAGTCCATGTATCTTATAATTATGGCATAATTCTTTTGGCACCTTACATAAGTACAGTCGGCCAAAGATGTGGTCTACCACCCTACGGTTGAGGTTAGATCTCATAGAAACTTGTCGAAACTGGTAGATCACTTTCTTGGCGGACTGTACATAGAATTGCCGCCTGCTTCCCAGAGTAGCGACTACTGTTTTTCAGGGGCCCCCCTTTTGCTTCATACAATTTAATTATATACTTTTGGCATGCTATTCCACTAAGTATTGTCTGGATCTGTTTCTATTCTCAAAGGGGACCTTCTATTAGACTACAGTAATGAGGCCTTGAATTTTGTGCAGTGTTGTTGGTTTTGCTCAGCTGCACAATGTCTAGCGCATGCAAATAAGGTACTCTCAAAATGCCTGACATCTTCTACTAGTAAGGCTGCAACTACCTGACTATACGGCGGTTATCGTATATAAATATGGCAGAATCTCATGCTGTACTTACTTATACATAGGTAAATAAACATAGGTGTAATTAGCCTTTGCCGTACGATCGGAGGCTGTAAAAGTGTGATGCTACGTTATTCCTTCAAAAATTTTCTCGGATGTAGATGTACGGCCTTAAACAAACTCTGGTTACAATTGACGTGGCTTGCGTCACACTGTTTTCTCACGGTATACTAACACTTATCGTGGTATGTGGCATTCTGGAGCGCGTTATTGTTTTCGCCATTATGCGTTGGCACGCAATATATTTAAACAAAGTTGCTTTCAGTTTCATTTTTCTTTTAATGTAGGTGGTTATTGAATCGCTTTTCAGAAATTAAGCTCCATTTGGAGCATTTGCATGAGTAAATAATATGAGCAAGACCAATTGTCCAAAAGGTAATTCATCTAAAATGCAAATTCAGAGACATTACATACAGACATTTCTCATTCATATGTTATAAAAGTAACTGATATCCAAGACATTCATGAATGTTTTACACCATTGCTTTATATTATAAACTTCTTAAGCTAGCTCCTTACCAAAATCTATCAAAATCGGTTAAGCGTATTAGTCGTGAAGATATAAAAAACGAACAGATAAGCTATATCGCATCTATATTATAATACTCCCTCAGAGACGCAGCGGTAGCGAATGCGATTGCTGCGCAAATCATGACGGAATGCCGTCCCATCGGACCATGTGACTTAGGGAATAGAGAGTGCACTTATGTCTGCGCGGACACTTATGTATTAATATCTACTGCGTAGTACCCAATCTCTGTTGATTGGTCGCTGTGACCGATATATCTGTCTGCTAGACTTAAGGACTTTGGGAATAGTGTCATATCCTATTCTCATCATTGATACATTGCGTGGCTTTTGAGTAAATATGCGATGTGAGAATGCAATTGTCGTAGGAATACCCACGTCGATCAAGCATTCATCATACTGCTAGGTCGATAGGTCACTTATTTGTATAACATTTCATTTTCCTGTGACCGTTTGACACTGTATTCCTTTCCATTGTTCGACAGTATGTTTATCAAATTGATATGATTGTCCGTGCACGGTACGTTATGAGCAAAAAGCTGGTAAGATACCAATTGCTGATGAAAGAGAGTCATTTTCAGTAACATGTGATCGATTTCATGGCACATCTGTTTAAAGTTATGTGCGTAGGTAATTATCGCTTTGTTCAACAGTGAAGGGAATCAGCAATAGTAATCCTTAGATTCTACTGTAGATTTTCTAAGAGTAGTAAAGTAGAAATCTCTCGAAGATGTGAGAAGTCTGCTAATTTGCACATAGCCAGGCGAAATAAGAATTATTTTTATTTCCATCTCGTTAACCGATTTAATAATGCGTTTTCATAAAATCTGCACATCAACATAAGAGACAGTTACCCGACATCTTTTTTAAAGTATATTGCAAATAATTAACAGCGTTGTAACTTGAGGTTTCTTTCCCTGATTGACCTTAGCGTCGTCTTGTGTCTGAGCTTTCTAAATAAAATAACATCCTTACTAATATAATAATATTATAAATGCGATTGTGACTTTGTTTGTTTGTTACGCTTTCTCGCCTTTATTACTCAACCGATCAACATGAAATTTCGCATACACGTTGTCAAGGGTACAGAAAATGACATAGCGTACCTTTCATCCTGAAAAAAGTTATGATCCCGAAGGATAGAACATTTACATAACCTACATTTATGCGAGCAAAATCTCGTAGAATATAAGTGTTTATTAATTTACTGAGTTCTCTACGTTGCTTTTTGTCTGGCTACCTACTTGCCGGTAGGCCAAAACTGGACGACGCCTATCTGCTAATACATTACTATTTGCAACCGGGTATCGAGGGCGACGATCCAGAGGTAGCCGTACATTTACGATAGAATGTAGATACTATTATTCTTTTGTTAATATTTTTGATATTTTGTTACAGAGGAAGGAACGGGACACGATGGGGGAGCTGGAGGTGCCGGACGACAAACTATACGGCTGCCAGACAGTCAGGTCCATCATGAACTTCCCCATCGGAGGCATTGAGGAACGTATGCCGGTGAGTACACGCCCTTTTAACTTCACGCACAGAGTTGCACAGGCTTAAGATTTCTTTGCCTTGTTTTTTTTTATTATTTAAAAAGACAATTCCGCTCTAGGGGACTTTACAAACATTTTAACAACAGACACAAAAAACACCCAGACTCGGAACAACAACAATCATTTGAGGATCACACAAATTTTTGTCTCGTGTGGGATTCGAACCCATAACACTCTTCGCAATGGCAGTGCCGACGTGGCCACTTTAACCACTACGACATTCGTGCTGTCGAGTCGCAAGTTTAAATCTTGCAAAAGGATTGACATTCAATTTGTACCTATACGGCTTGAGGTTCACTTGTAAGACGAGTTTGCTTAAATGAAACACGTGGTTGTATAAGTGCGTCATTGCCAAAATGTCAAGTTTATGTAACCAAAATATTTTTTGAATCCCAAATGTTGCGATATTTTTTGTAGCTATGTACTCGTCAAAATACTTAACGGTGTAGAATCACATCGTACGCTATCCTTCAGTCATAAGTCATAATAATGATCTCGAAGATATGTGAATAAGCAAAAACGCACTACGTTAATGCGGTGGACTATGGATTAATCCTGGGTCATACTAGAATAAATAATAGTTAATAAAAAACTAAAAAACATGCAATGCACACAACACAAACATTCTACTTTTTTTAATAAAGCGTTTATTTTAGTTTTTTAAACTATTATTTTTATTTTCTAAATTATTGTATTGTCATCGATCCTCGATAAGTGTGCAAAGTTTCAAATCAATCCGTTGGTTAGAAAGGGGTGAAAATCACGTTCAAAGATTCCGTTACATAGATTCGTAGATACATAGTACATACCAAGCTAATAAAAGCGTGTTAAAAAGGCCGTGCTCAGCTTACAATGGTGCCAATTCTGTAGTCACAAAATTCTCTTATCTTAGCTAAAAATCTCTAAAATTTAGATTAGTCCTGTCAAACGACATTTTGTATTCTGAAATCGCTAAAAGTGGCAGCTTTTAGCGATTTCAGACAACAGAATTGGCACCAATAACTCAAACATAAATTGCTGCGGATTGTAACAGCAAAATAAATTGTTGTGATATAAATAATAAGATCACTGTCACAACAATAACATCAGTGATATCATCACTGATGTAACTGCTATTTGACTTCTGATAACCTGTGATGCAATAAAAATCTTGTAAGCGCTTACAAACTTAGTGTAATAGCATTATGTCGTTGATAAACCACATATTATAACCGCAGTTTGTTACAGTTATCACTATACATACGCTATAAGTACGTCACAAATTTAGTAGGTAGGTGGGTATATACCCCAATACATACAATAAAATAAATAGCATAACGGTATCGTTTATAGAGGGATACATACACAGGGTATCCCGTAATTATTGGATATCCTTGAAATGTCTTATAGTAGAACTGATAGGCGTTCAGAAAAAATATGAAAAAAAACTAAATAAAAAATATTGGAGAAGTGCTATAGCTAGTCATACTTTTGACTGTCTATCTTTTAGCCTAATTAGTGTTTAATAATAAAACAACAAAATACCGATGGAATTTATTAATTTATGGTCGTAGTGTACAAGAAAGATAAAAATGGTAATTAAAAAAAAACATACCTATCCCAGGTAGTATAGACTTTTTTTCTAATAATATAAGACATTTCAAGGTTATCCATTAATTACACGACAACCTGTATACAAGGGGCAGCTGTTGTATAGAAAACCATTAATGAACTTTACTTCGAATTAACACTGTATCTGACAAACTGCGTAATCCAATTAATATTTTTGTTTTTACAAAAAAGTGTATTAATATGAAATTATGTTCTTGGTATATAATATTGTGCCATCCATCATCAATTATATTATGTGATTGTGACCAACTGAGTAAAAGTTTACGCACCGAAAGACGCAGCTGGGGTAGGTTTCCACAAGGTGGAACGATGAACCTGGTAAGGGTCCTGGGAAGCGGTTGGATGCGGGTAGCCCAAGATCAGTCTGTGTGGAAAATCTTGGCGGACGCCTATGTCCAGCAGTGGACGTTTTTCGGCTGAGATGATAATAAGTAAAAGTGTAATCATGGAACGTTTGATCTTTTGGCGCGACGTGGATGCGGTCAGACGATTCCATTAGTACAGAAGAACAATTGAGTTGTAAAACCTGAGCTCGTAATCTTAACACATTGAATTTGAATTGTAGCAGGCACAATAGAAAATGCTTTGTACGCAGTAGTTTATGACCGGCATGGCGTTCAGTGTGACAATATTATTAAATAGGCTAAAGGTACGTAAATCTGAACTTCGAAACTGCAATTTTTTGGAAACGCTTGCATGTCTTTTATAAAAATTATAATTTTAATACGTATTAAATATGCCTTTTAATAGAAATGTCAGTAATTTTACTGCACGGATGGCGGAGTGGTTAAAGTGCTTGTCTAACCGCTACCACTGCACTGAGTGTTGTGGGTTCGAATCCCACACGGGACAAAAAATTGTATAATCTAGAAATATTTGTGTCGTCTGGATTTTCTTTCTGTCTGTTGTTTGAATGTTTGTAAAGACCCCCGCAATACAGGAATTAGAAAAGTAAAATGTATATTTACTAATGTCTTCAACTTGTATTGAATGTTTCCAGTACCCGATCATCGTTGCCTTCGGTATCTTGAAGAAGGCTGCTGCCAAGGTCAACATAGAATATGGACTTGACAAGAAACTCGGTAAGAGTGTTTGTCCATTTTAATGTATATTTTCCTCTGAGTATAATCGAAATCACAGTCAAAATACATATTTCCATAAAAATTTATTAAAACTTCTTGGGCACGTTAATGAACTACTAAGTATATTTATAAAATATGATAGTAAAACATGAAAAAAAAATTTTTTTTTTGCATTGAATAAAGCCTGTTTGAGGTGTAAAGCTCTCATAAGAAAAAGCATGTAAGAATCTCATGGCGACTCTTTACAATTGCTAAATATTTACAATAAGTTTATAACAATTCAAATCGAAATACGATATATTAATGTAAAGTGGCTGATAGTATTTGAGAAAGAGGGACGAAGATCGTGTTCTGTGGTATGCTTCAGATAAGGCAATGTCCAGCAATGAACTACCACAGTATCTGACCGTTGTACTCCAAAAATATAATAATATTTAATATTTGAATATCTTTGGGCTGGATCCAGTCGACCAACGAGGCAGTATAAAGTGCCTATACATGTAAATCTTGTTCACAGCGGACGCCATTATGCAGGCGTGCGATGACGTCATCTCCGGCAAGCTGTACCGCGAAGGGCACTTCCCCCTCGTCATCTGGCAGACTGGATCTGGCACCCAATCGAACATGAACACCAATGAGGTGATTTATAACATCATATATTATTGATAGCACTCATTGCTAGAGCTCCATTCATTGACCAGGAAATGATCAACTTAACGTATTTGCCTCTAGCGTGGGGGTAATCAAGTTGAGTCAAAAATCATTTATTTATTTAGATCACAAAGTAAGAACTTAAAAATGCAAAGATAGGTTGATTGGGGGAGCAAAACATTTATTAACCCGTTAAGTCTTGCAATGCCAGGCATAATTAAAAACAAAGGTTATGGTTAAAAAAAGCAACAGGTAAAGGTTAAAAAAAGACCAAAGATTAATTTTGGTGTTTTAGAATATGGTACCTATAGCAGTGGCGGAGAATATGGAGGCTCCACCAATTAGAGCAAGGATCTTAATTTGATTGATTGATTAAGTATACTGCAATGTTAACTGGCAAATGTTTATTTTTACTAGATGCGGGTAATTAAACAACCTATTCACAAATGTACACTCCGAATGCACCACACGACAACCGAAGTTGTCTGATTATTCATGGTACTCCAATAAAACTTAACTCCACCCAGATTATTTCATTTTCTAGATAAATTGTCCTACAAGGCAGCCGAAAATTTACTGGTATTGCATATACATTATCTTTGAACCATTCTTTCACATGCATTTACTATATCACACATATATTTACAAAGCTTCGGTTTACGCGAATGTTATTCATTGAAATTAAACTACTATAAGCGGATTTTATCATTATATTTTTATTATTATTATTTATTTTATCATATATTTTATTTTGTTTATTTGACACTTTAGAATTTGATAATTTAGAAACTGTTACACTACATACTACTACTATTAAACTTTAAGCTAGTTAAATTATTAAAAGTATTTATATTTTAGTTTACACTTTCCCCGACGTTTCGGTTGCTTTTCAGAAGCCATGGTTACGGGGAGACTCGATGAGACTTAATTAGCTTAAAATGAGTAAAGTTTAATAGTAGTAGTATGTAGTGTAACAGTTTCTAAATTATCAAATTCTAAAGTGTCAAATAAACAACGCGATAAAATTCGTTTATAGTAGTTTAATTTCAATTTACAAAACTGCCTTTATATACATGCTAAAAGCTAGCTTAAGCGCAAATTAAATACTTGTCACGCAACATTTGGGCTCATTACTTTGCTGCGCTTATACATGTGCTGCACAGCAGCCAGTGACATGGTAGTGTCATCGCTGTGTCGCGGGACAATGGATTACGACATCTAATGACCGCAATTTCTTCTTTTTCATACAAAATAGTCAGGTGTTGTTTTTGTTATTGGAGTAAAATACACTTGTGGGCCATTTGCAACGTAGTAAACGATGACTACTTTACATACATTTTTAATAGAATTATGCCTCTACAATATGTATGAAAAGTGCCGTTAAAATTGTCTGTTCCAGCTGATTCGTTGGTCTTACTTAAATTTTTTTCAGAATATTTCATTCGTCCACATTATGGCCTCTAATTATGACCATCCTTTCAGTTACCCGCGGTAAATTGCTCTTTTTTATAGTCAGTCCTGTTCAAATATTTTAATACCTAACCTCCAACTTTTTGCTATCGAATCGTGCCATTCATATTATGCATGGTTAACTAATTTGGTTACACTGTCCGCTCATTGAATCACGTTTATTACAAAAGCCAAAAAGAAGACACAGAGCAGTCTATCATTAATGAACGAGAAAACTAAACAAAATAGTAAAAACATGTATATGCTTAGCAAAATAACAATTATTGACCTCCAAAAACAACATCAGGCATATTGCAAAATATGTTTCATTGAAAATATTATCGGATTATGTAACGCTAATACTTGTTACCTGTGACTTGGCGGATAACAAATTCAAATAGTGGATCGTATTTTTTGTTAAGGTCCAAGATATCTCTATAACATCATCAAATCGAACAATTCAATTCAATTAATTCCAACAGATTAACTGCGAAAATGTAACAAACAAATAACTTGCTTTTGCTTACATATTACCACTGAAATAACTCGATAATGCTGTGTACACAATAAGCGTTTTTGTATCACGAATACCAGCCTTCTTATAAACTCTGCCTAGCTCGAATATTCTTGATGCAAGCTTACCAGTGATCTCTACAGAAAACAAGACATCATCGCTGAAGCTTAATTTTATAGACTGGCTTTAAACAAATTGAGCTTCAACAAATAAAATTCCTTTTCAGGTGATTTCGAACCGTGCGATCCAGATCTTGGGTGGTAAACTCGGCAGCAAAGATCCCGTTCATCCTAATGACCACGTGAACAAGTCTCAGAGCTCCAATGACACATACCCCACCGCTATGCACATCGCCGTTGCAATGGAGCTCCGCGACAGACTCATGCCGGCACTCGTCACACTCAGAGACACATTGGAAGACAAGTCCAAAGAGTTCGATAAGATCATTAAGATCGGCAGGTTAGTAATTCTATTATTTTTATGAAAATCAAATTTGTACATTATCTATAGATTAAACTTTATAGCTCGAGTTTACTTACTACTGAAATAAACCAGTTAATTTTGCTGAATTGCTGTTCTTAAATTTAACCGGTTAAATTTCGGTAGTCGAAAACTAAACCGCAATCTTATCTGGTTCGAGGTTAATGACGAAAACCAGTTCGAAAAATTAAACAGTTTCCGAGCCTTGCTTTGTATCGCATTTTAACACATTGAATGTCATGCCAGTCATAAATAACCGCGAACAATACATTTTCTATTGTGGCTGCAAAATGGCATTCAACGTGTTAAGCATATTGTACGCAAGGAGTGTGCTATGTTGAGGCATAGTTAAAGTCGATATGAAAAGGGAGTGCAGAAAAAAAAATGTTAAGAAAGTTATAGTCGAATTTCGACCATTAGGTGACTTCTGGTATATAGGTACATACATTACAATGAACTGCTTGGTTTTCATCTAACTGGGGGTAAGCAAGCGTAACCTACCTGCCTGTTGGTAAGAGGTTATCGATGCTTTTGTTTGGCTTGTTAAACATAATTTTCATGTCGGCTGAAAGTATGTCTCCGCTGCATTTTAGTCGTCACGTGCATTGTGGTTGATGGATGTTTTTTGGCAGTGTATGTGCAACAAACTCTGTGTGACCAGGATAATATGTAGCAGTTAATGCGCTCTGAACTCTCAGAATGAAACGGTCAGCCTTGCTGGTGAAAATCAGTCTAGTGAGCTCTGGAGGAAATTTGGGAGCCAGCCTCAAGTTTCTATGTCTTTATGTCAATTAAGATGAATGATAACCATGACCTACTAAATGCTACACAAAAGCACAAAATAATCCTTTACTGTAAAGAACAACTCTTTCGTTTTGGCCTATCACTTATCAGTCTTTAATATAACTTTTCATTTGCCTTCGGATACTTAGCATCGAAATTTGATCGAGGCTGACTTGAAATTTACTTAACAAACTTTACACTTGATCAAAGATCCGCGCTTTAACAAGTTAACAGTCCAGTGCCCCAATGTTATATTACCACAAAATTTTATAGCAAGTCCGTGAACCCACATATGGGTCACGGGGTTCATACTACTTCGAACAACATTTACTTAAGAGTAAGTTACTGTAATTTATTGGACTTATGAAAGGTTCCTCATACCGTGAAAATAAAAAACTTACCACAATGTATTTTTCGTGCGGTGAGTAGGCGTTATTGGCTACAAATTAAAAAAATATGCTATTTAATGTAAAAGATTTTATTATAGGTACGCATCGATCAAATATACCATAGATGCACGTTCTTGTACTAAATCGTACCCAAATAATGACGCCGAATTGATGTGTACTTAGTTATGTTTACTCGTTCGACTATTTAAAAATAGTCCTAAAGTGAATATAAATTTAACTTAATATAAACCTTAATACTTAGATATAGTGTCGTAATACCTATGACAAAGTATCATAAATGTTTTCTTCATTCTCTCGATACGGTAAAAATATCATATTATGTAAACAAAACATTCTGAAATGAACCTTATAGTAATTACAATTAAGTGTAAACTCATCGCAACAATTATGCGAGTGTTATTATTTTAACTATAGGCATATGATATTCTTACCGCTCGGAACATAGAAAGAAGGAATGATAGAGTCGTTATTCATTTTAATATATTTTAAATCTTTGATTGGACGTGTAACTAAATTTACGTTATTGAATGACAACAATTTGATAATTAGCTATTGTTATATTCTTTAATTTTAATAATTAAATTATAGTAGGTAACTGCAAGGAAGACGTTATATAACTTTATAAAAAGCAAGCATATAATATATTTATATTAAAGAAGGCCAATCATTTACAGTACTAATAATTATGCTCACCTTCGTACATTGTATTACATGCTATTTTAAATATTTGTATGTGTGTTTTCTATGTAGTTTCAATAAATAATAATAAAACTATATACTCGTAGATGGTCGAATTAGCTAACAAAACTAGATATATTTTACTAGGATACTTTTGTTGATGTAGATGCTAAAAATATAAATTTAAACTGTTCTATCGTTAAGGAAGGAACTAGGTAAAAAAAATGAACAACTTTACTAAAATATTTTTTTTATGTATCTTTAAACAATATCAACTTATTTAACAATTGTCGCGTAGTGTATATGTATGTCAATATATTTTTCAAATAAAACTTTTATTAACGTTACCGTATGACCAAGATTCGGTGATTGTACTTGGCAGTGTTCGTCTATCCCAATGAAAACATTGGTATGGTTAAATTGTAAAAAGGAATTGAGAAATGCAGAAAAATTAAAAAATAATTTACTTATAACATTACTTAGTACCTGAACAGTATTTGAAGTTTCAGGTGTTTCATTGTTTCTATCTAAATTTAAATTTAATGTAGCTTTCCCCGATGTGGATGTAGATCCTTGTATTGTTTTTTTTTCTTGGGTGAATGCTTTGACGCATACCTCTCCGCGGAAAAGGGGAGCGGAGAGGTTATGTCGGGCTCACCCGGGAAAAGATGGAATGTCCCGGGTACTACCGACTAAACCCACCACGGTGTGCCAGCTTGCTGCCTTGAGTAGTGGGTGGGTCGCTGGAACTGAAACTACATCAGTGACCCACCCAGCAGTGCCCAACGCAGGTAAGGAATGCCTGCGGGCGACGACTCAGGTGACGCCCCGGCACGACAGAGGGCGTCACTTCGACCTAATGGCTGACGGACGGGAGATCCCCGTTCTCCCGCCCGTGGCCTTTACTATGGCGGCATCAGGTATCCGCGTATGACCCTGACCGCCGTGACTGTCTGCGGTCTCCGCAAGAGAGTCCTACACTGGGCGGTCAAGGAGTCCACCCACACCGGTGCGCCGTCAAGCGCCATCGACCGGACAACCCCCATGTAGAGCCGCCGGCAACCAACGCTGGGCCCGCCCAAGTTTGGCAAGAGCCGCCCAAGAGCGGACGCAGCGCCGAGGAGCCTCGGTAAGAGACGGCTGAAGTGCTCGTCGAAGCGCCATCGCCCTTCCCGTACCAGGCCCAAGTACCTCATATGGGTCTGGACTGGGACACGAACCGAGCCCACCACTATCGAGGCGCCGTTGGGTGGCTTGCGACGGGGCCCATGAAAAACTAGGGCCTCCGTTTTGGAGAGAGCCACTCGCAAACCTAGCGCCTCGATACGCCCGACCACCTGGGATACCCCCACGGTAGCCAGGCGGGCCGCCTCCTCGAAGTTACCCCCTCGGGCTGTGACGAGAGTATCGTCAACATAGTTGATGACGTTCAGCCCGGGGGGTAGGACGCCACGGAGGGCCCAGTCAAACCCGATGTCTCACAGGAGCGGACCAAGAACAGAGCCCTGCGGGACACCGCATGACATGGGCCGCCGCCAAATTTGGCCACTGACTTCGAGGAGGACACTCCTTCCTCTCATGTAGTCTGCCACCAGCCGATCCAGGTACAAAGGCACTCCATGATACCGAAGCGCCTCCCGGATACAGCTGAATGGCAGACTGTTAATCTCAAGCTTATAATACGTCTCCATTTCTCCCTTCGAATTTCATGTTGTGAAAAGCTAAAATAAATTAATACAAATATTACATTAATAATTTAAAACAACTTATAACGACTCCATGCAGTTTTATATGGCCTTTGTTCCGAAGTAGTGGTGTCGATTCGCTCTCGCTTACGAGCAGCGCACGCAAGAGTGAGCGGGACGGGTGCGTAATACATCCATTTAAATTTAAACGAAAATATTTTCAAATATATTATTTAAAGTGTATATATTCATCAAAATATAATAAATATTTCATAATAAAACTATACTTACCGAAAGTACGACACTCCAACCTTTTTTTGCACTTTTAGAGTATAGTTTTTGCATTTTTTACTACACACTTTGGCATCGTGAAACGTCACACTGCTAGCGCGGCTGTAAAGTGACTGCGAGCTAAACTGTGCATACAACTGATTTATGCACAGTTTGGATGGCCCCGTTTTTCGAGCGACGATCGTGCATCTATAGTATATTTGATCGATGTAGGTACGTATCAAAAATCTATTCCGTAAAGAACATTTTAGTGGGTACGTCAAAACATAAATAGCTAAAATATATATAATTGATGATAAGATTCAAAGCACATATTATAACATAAACCCTTCTTACACTGTTTGAATACTCTTACCCGGTAAAATAGGCAATTTGTGCATAAGGATAAACGTAGCACTCAAATCAATCAAAACAACAACTGTTTCAAGTCACAGATACGGGAATAATAACTAATTTATTTCTACCCGCAAAATAAAATAATAGAATTTGCGCTATTTATTACTTATGGGTCCTCATACCTCTGCCGAACTATCAAGGCATGGAATTCTCTGCCAAGGCACGTGTTTCCTTCTTCCTTCAATCCTGGGTCCTTTAAGCGGGGCGTGAAAAAGCACCTTCTCAAGCCTTCAAAGTAGAGACCTCAACATATCCTCGGCTGCTATGAGGACGATGTGGAGGCCACTGCTCTTAGACCACACGACTGCTTACCATCAGGCGGAGTGTGGTCATTTCGGCGAGCAAAATAAAAAAATAAAAAAAATCTCATAAGGCCGTGGCCCCACATGTGGGTCACGAGAAAGATGCGAAGAAAAAATGTATAATATACCGAAATAATACCTACCTATTATCTGTTGTACAAAAATATTTTATAGTACAAATTTGACATTATCTAAGTTGGACGAAACGGGTCAGAAATGTTGTATGGGGACTGAACGTGTTAAAGCATTGATCTGGTCTTACGTGAAGTACTTCTCTCAAGTTGCTTTTCAAATCGTCGATGATCGCGTTGGAGTCATCGTAATCTTAGGAGTAGCACGATGACGTCATAAGATAGTGACGAGTAGTAAGAGGCTGACGTTGTCGGCAGGACGCACTTGATGGACGCGGTGCCGCTGACGCTGGGGCAGGAGTTCAGTGGCTACGCGGCGCAGCTGTCGTACAGCATCGAGCGCGTGTGCACCACCCTGCCGCGCCTGCACTACCTGGCGCTGGGCGGCACGGCCGTCGGCACCGGCCTCAACACGCGCATCGGCTTCGCCGAGAAGTGCGCCGCCGAGATCGCCTCGCTCACAGGTACATACTGCAGCACACAGCATCGCGCCTGTATATCCCCGAGGGGCTAGGCACATTACACCCACAGTGCACCACTGGACTACCTGTACCAAGTTCCATATAAACTTATGTATTGAACTTCGAGATCGAGGCCTTATAGACGATTACGTGCGCTTAACGTTCAAGACTGTACAAAAGGCACAATGATTTTAAAATGATTATCTCTCCACTACAACGGCCCCGATTATTGCGCTTTCAATATTCCCACAGATTTTTTGCTGTCACAGAAATTATCTCCAATAGAAGCTAGTCAAGAAACTCGATGAATAGTTCTAAAAAAGCTACAATATATCTGTGATCTAGCTTTATATATTAAAAATATACTTTTCGATCATAGTAACCCACCTAAAATATTTGCTTACAGACAATAAAAAATTCAACTAGTAATGAATTATTCCAGGCATCCCCTTCGAGACAGCTCCGAACAAGTTCGAGGCTCTCGCGTGTCACGACGCCATAGTAGAGGTGTCGGGCGCACTCAACACCATCGCGGTGTCACTTATGAAGGTCGTCAACGACATCCGTTTCCTCGCCTCCGGCCCCAGGTGTGGCCTGGGAGAGCTCTCACTGCCGGAGAACGAACCCGGATCCTCCATCATGCCTGGTAAGAGATCTAGATTTAACTAAGAAAGAATAAGACTTCCTAATCCTAATAAATGCGAAAGTGAGTTTGTTTGTTTGTTACGATTTCACGCCTTAACTACTCGATCGATCGTTATAAAATTTCACATGCACATTGTCAGGTGAACAGAAAAGACATGGGGTACCTTTCATCCAGAAAAAAGTACTGTTGCTAAGCTAACTTCGCGAAGAGAACTACGCGAGCAACGCCACGATAAAATCTAGTACTTACTCGATATTTCGATTACAAACTGCATATATCCGATAATTTAATATTTAATTTTCTTTTCGCTGTGTTATGCTAGTTCGTACTCTGCCGCAGAAGTTTTGCTAGAAGTTATGGCTCAGATATATTTAAGTAGTGATCTTAAACAATGATATATTCTATTTTATTCTATCACATACAACACTATCTAGCTCAAACTAAGCAGAGCTTGTACTATGGTTACTAGACAATTGGTAAGCATACATATACTTTTCTATTTTGTAAATACATACATATTACATATTATATTACCTTTTTAAAAATTATCTCACAAATAGGAAACTGAGAGTAGAAATTGGGAATCACGTAAGTGATGAGATTTTGATCACCTACGGCGTGCCACAAGGGAGTATTCTAGGTCCCACGCTCTTCCAGCTGTATGTCAACGATCTCTGCACAATGGCTCTGCCTCATACTGAAATATTCACTTATGCAGGTGACACAGCAATAGTAGTTGTGGGTCCGACCTGGTCATTAGTGAAGGACACAGCTGAGTACTCTCTTAAGCAAATTATGGCCTGATTATCCAAAAATCTCCTCACATTCTGGATGAAACACATTATGTACCCCTTTTCTCTGTCAAAATCAAATACTCCATCACAACAATTTATACATTTTCACATTTTTATCCATCCACATACTCACAACACACTCGTACACATCCACAATCTCTCACTTACACATCATACATATTTCAATAATAAATATATAAATTAAGTATGTAATAACTCTCTTCTGTGTCCATTGTTGCATTGTTTTGGCTGAGCGCTGCCTCCCAAAATACAGGCTATAGCCTAGTTTGGGAATCAGTGTTAGTAAGTATTGTGCTAAATCTAAGTCCTCGAATAAGGTTTACGCAATGTACTACATTTATATGTCAATAAACATTTTTATTATTATAACATCCATGTCCATGGACACAAATGTTTGACTTGTGCGAGAATCGAATCCGCCCCCTCGGGCGTGGCAGTCAGTTAAACTAACCTGACATTTTTAATTTTAAGTTTATAAAGTGAAAACCATTTTGCTCACATTTTATTATTTGACTTTACTCGCATATTTAGCTTAACTACCTAATTTAAAAGATTTCTTATTACTGACTGGATTTTAAACATGTTGAAGTTGCCTGTATTTACATACATTTTTATATCAATCACTAAGGTGCCAACGAGGCCTCATCCAGGGTCAAAGTAAAATATAATTTATTAATTTAAGTATTGTAACACTTATGAACGCCGTAAGGTTAAATGGTAAACGGTTTTTGACCGTTTAGCAACGCATGAGTGTGAAAAATGAGAACTCATTCGTTGTCAAACGGTCCTGAAGATGCCTTGCGTTGAGGCGAAACACTTGTCGACGTATAGGTATTTAGTGTTCGAAGCGGAATACTGCAACTTGGGGTACAACCAGATCCCACGTCGTGGCTCTCCCTATCCAGAGGATTCGGTATTGTCAGCCTTTTTCTATTGCAATAGTTGGGGTGGACAGTCCGAGACTGTGTAGCGGGTTCCTCTCTTCCATTTTATTACAATGGATTGCAGCCAACTAACGCCTGATTTGATTCAATTTATTTATGTTCATGGTTGTTCTCAGGAAAGGTGAACCCCACCCAGTGTGAAGCAGTGACCATGGTGGCAGCGCAGGTGATGGGCAACCATGTAGCGTGCTCTATTGGCGGCAGCAACGGACACTTCGAACTGAACGTGTTCAAACCCATGATAGTGGCCAATGTACTTCGGTCCATCAAGCTAATCGGTAACGTCTTTATCTTATCAATTAGCCACCTGTCGAAAAATTTTGCCTAGCATTTGGGCTGCGGGGTTCCAGCCTAGTAGGCCACGAAATTAATCACTATCACGAAATAATTCTATCACATCACATACACCATCTAGTCCAAACTAAGCAGAGCTTGTAGTAAGGGTACTAGACAATGGATAAACATACATATATACTTTTTATTTGTAAATACGGACATATTACACATAGAAACACCCAGGCCAAGACAAATATCCGTGTCCATGCACACATCGACCACACAAAGTCAAAAACAAACAGCTCAAGAAGCAAGTATAAAAATAAAATAAGGCTATTTTTATGAAGGCAAATAAATTGCTGCTTGCTACCATGAAGCAAGTTTGCCTTGTGCGGTAATCGAACCCGCGACCTCAGGCGTAGGAGACGGTTACACTAACCACTACGCCATCGAGGCCGCCAAGATTGTCGGTAGAATATAGCCGTGAGATTACGTCTGTATACATAATTTTGTATAGCATCAAAATTTTCGAATAAGAAAATAAGTCTGTAAGACTCAACTTATTACTTTTGGTACAAAATAAAATATTTCCATGTCGCTAATTTAAACATTTCTGCCATCACTGGTTTTCATCACTATCACTATATATTATAAAACAAAGTCTCTCGCTGCGTCTGTCTGTCTGTTCCAATTCAAAAACTACTAAACGGATAAATAAACTACTATAAGTATACGGATTTTATCGCGTTGTTTATTAATCACTGTATTACATAATTTTGAAACTATTACACTACTACTACTACTATTGAATTTTACTAATTTATAAGCTAATAAAATTGTTTAAACTATTAAATCTATTTATATTTAGATTTAGACTTTCCCCGACGTTTCGTGACCATGACTGCTGAAAAGCAACCGAAACGTCGGGGAAAGTGTAAACCAAAAATAAATAGATTTAATAGTTTAAATAATTTTATAATAAACAACGCGATAAAATCCGTATATAGTAGTTTAATTTCAATGAATAACATTCGCGTAAACAGAAGACAATATTATAAGAACTACCATCTAATTTCAATTTGTGGTTCTTTCGGTGTCCAACTACTTACATATGTATATCTTCGAATGTAGGACCACTAACTGGCTCCTACAGTCTTAGTTTTGTTATATCATTTATACTTAGCTTATAATATCGTTTTTATACCCTGTAAAGATATTATAGATATGTTTAAATGAATAAATATTGTTTTTATGTGCAGGTGACGCGTGTCAGGCGTTCAACAAGAACTGTGCTGTCGGCATTAAGGCGAACGAGAAGCAGATCACTAAGATCATGACAGAGTCGCTCATGTTGGTGACAGCCCTTAACCCACACATCGGATACGACAAGGTACATACTATCATAGATAGCCTATTTATACTAATATGAAGCTGAAGAGTTTGTTTTGCTGAACGCGCTTATCTCAGGAACTACTGGTTCGAATTGAAAAATTCTTTTAATGTTGGACAGCTTATTTATCGAGGAAGGCTATAGGCTATATAACATCACGCTACGACCCACGGGGGCGGCGCAGTAACGATAAACGCGTGTGAAACCGCGGGCACATCTAGTTACTAATAATTGTGATAGTTCATTATGGGTAGACAAACATGTTTGATTTCTATACCAGATAGTGTATTTATTTATGTTTATATTATATATTAACCAGCCTCCTGTATACACATCTCTCACTTACTTTTGCCCGCGACTTCACTGGCGTAAATGTAGATTAGTCATTAGTACCCTATGTCCTTTTTTGTTTTCTCAACAACGTATAGACGAAATTTGGTGTCGGCTCCGTTCGCCCCTTATGATAAAATGTTCTGTTCACCCCTTATTCGTCCACGCCCTTCACAGGGGGCGAACGGCACATTAATATTTAATTATTTATTTTGATGTAGCTGATCACCATACAAGATTTTTATATAAATTTGAAGTATCTAAGTACAGTCAGTCGAAATAAAATAATGTAATACTGAATATACTGATAAAGTATTATTTAAATACTCAATACGTAATCGTAAAAAAAACTCAATTGAAATGTAGTTCATTTAATACAGACATACACATCCCAAACTTTTTAATCTAAATCTACGCACACACATGTTGGATTTTGTTTTTTGTATATCTGGCGTCTATTTCACATATATGTGAAGTATTCAACTAAAAGCATAAATAATCACTTTTAGCGATTTTAGAATACGAAATGTCGTTTGACAGGACTAAACTAAATTTTAGAGATTTTTAGCTAAGATAAGAGAATTTTGTGACAACAGAATTGGCACCATTATCTACGCTAAAACTTTTCAAATAGATTTTCATTTACGAATAAACATTAATTAGTAGCTACTATTATTTATGCTTTTAGTTTAATACTTCACATATATGTGAAATAGACGCCAGATATACAAAAAACAAAATCCAACATGCTGATCGCTAACGTTTCTGACCGTACTTTTCATCGGCTAGTAATAGGGGGCGAAACTGAGTATCTAAAATGCCACGGGGCGAACGGGTACACTTAGGTAATCAGGGGCGAAACTCAAGGGGCGAACGGAGCCGACACCCGACATTTCATGATGATCGGGCGAGTAGTTAACCCGTGAAAGTAAAACAAAGAAACTCACATTCGCATATATTGTCAGGAGTACAAACAAGTGAGAAATGGCAATGAATTGCCGAGTTCGAAAAAAATGGTTCAAGTAATATGCAAAGGTCACGTGATACCATGTGACCTTGAGAGTCAGAGGTCAAAGGTCATAGTCATTTCGGGAGTATATCGACTATGCTGAGTCGAATGGCGTTGACCGCGAGTCTCTAGCTCTTACGGTTCTTGAGTTGAAAGTTGTATAACGGACAGACGGACAAAGCTGTTGTATAAGAGTTTTTTCGAACTCTAAAGAGGACATAGGAGAACATTCCTTTCATCCAGAAAAAGTAGTTACTAATCTAACGTAACCTGCAAGCGAAGCCGTGGGCAACGTTAATTTATTTATTTTACATCAAATAGAACGACTTGCGCCAATTACACTATTTAATCACAATAATCTATCCTCGATGGCATAGTGATCAGTGTAACCGACTGCCACGCCTAAAGTCGCGGGGTCGATTCCCGCACAAGTCAAACATTTGTGTGCATGAACATGGATGTTTGTCTTGGTCTGGGTGTTTCTATGTATAATATGAATGTATTTACAAAAAATAAAAAAGTATATATTTACATACATACATACATAAATTCACGCCTGTTTCCCAGAGGGGTAGGCAGAGACTACGGATTTCCATTTGCTACGATCCCGACACACTTCTCTGGCTTCATTCACTTTCATAACATTCCTCATACACGCTCGCCGGTTTAAGGTGCTCTTAACCTGGCCTTTATCCAGAACGTCTCCGATCTGATCAAGAAACGTTCGCCTAGGTCTTCCCCTTGCGACTGTTCCATTCACACTAGACTTATAAACTTTCTTAGTCAGTCTGTTCTCGTCCATTCTTTCTACATACCCAAACCAACTTAACATACCCTTTTCTATTCTCGTCACTATATCCACTTTTATGCCGCATATCTCTCTAACCACACTATTCCTTATTCTATCTTTCAGAGTCACACCACATATATTTCTCAGCGCTCTCATTTCTACAGCATTTATTCTGCTCTCATGCTTCTTTTGCCATACCCAACTTTCACTACCATGCATAAGTGTAGGTACTAATAGTCCTCTATGAACAGCCAAACGTGCCTTTTCGGATACATTTCGACTGCTAATAAAAGCGCGTAGAGCGCCATTCACTTTATTGCCAGCAATCGTTCTTCTTTCAATATCTCCCTCATGTGTTACATCCCGTGTAAACAAAGTACCCAAATATACAAACTCTTTCACTTGCTCCACTTGTTCTCCATCAATCATAATATTGCACATCGTCATGCACTCCTCCCTTTCAAATACCATTACTTTCGTCTTGCTTACATTTATTTTCATTCCTATACTCTCACAAGCATCATGCATAATAGTTACCATCGCCTGCAACTGTTCTGCCGATGACGCAAGTATTACTTGGTCGTCGGCATAAAGTAGACATTTGACAAGTAACTCATTCATTCTTAATCCCCATTCACAATCTTTTAAATCTTTCAAACAATTGTCCATGTATAGGTTAAACAGCCAGGGTGACGCTACACATCCTTGTCTAAAACCTTTTTGATATTAAACCATTCTGTGTAAGTCCCATTTATCCTAACACAAGCTCTGGAATCGTCATAAAGAGATTTCAGAGCTCGTGTGAGGTTACTATTCACTCCATACATGGACAAAACCGACCAAAGTTCATTCCTCACCACTTTATCATAAGCCTTTTCCAGATCCACGAATGCACAATAGACTTTTTGACCTTTGGCCAAAACTTTCTCGGCTATGCTCCGTAAGGAAAAGAAATCGAAATCCCGTTTGTGCATCCCATATTTTCTCATCGGTTACTTTCACAATCCTTTCAATTAACAATTTCGCATACAATTTCCCGACGACGCTGAGCAAGCTAATGCCTCTATAGCATTTGCAATCTTGCTGTGAGCCCTTTCCCTTGTATAAAGGTACTATAAGGGCCTTGCATCAATCATTAGGTACACGGCCGGTATTCCAGTACAAGTTAAAAAGGCGGCACAACTGATTTACAATGAGACCCTGTCCAGCTGTCAGCATTTCGACTGTAATCCTATCATAACCACCAGCCTTTCCTAATTTCATGCTTTTCAATGCTTTCATTATTTCATATATACTAATAGGGCTTTCATCATTCCTATCATTATCATTCATTTCGAAACTTTGCCCTTGCCATTCCTCTCTTTTAAATAAACTTTCAAAATATTCCTTCCATCGATTCAGTACGCTCGTTTCTTCATTCAGTAAACTTCCATTCTTGTCTCTAATCGATTTCAGCTCTGTGGTTAGGGTTTTACCTCGAACCGAGCGAATGGATTTCCAGAAAAACTTTGCGTTAGTCCGGAAATCTTCAGATAATCTTCTGTCAAACTCGTCTTTCATTTCCTCTTTTTTCCTTTTAATCATATCTTTCACTATCTTCTTCATTCTTATAAACTTATTCCTAGCTTCATTTACATCCTCATTCGTTGCTTCTTGTATTGTTTCATTGGCTCTGACAGATAGCCAGTCCAACCATGCGTGCTTCTTCTCACGTACTACCCCTTGCACATCTTTATCCCACCACGCATTCTTAGATTTTATCATTTTCCTCCTCTTGCTCACACCGCACACTTCTGACGCTACAACAACCACTTCATACTTAAATGACTGCCATAATTCTTCTGTATCCTCAATGTCACTAAATCTTTCAAATCTTTCCCTCAATTTATTGTTATACTCGTCTTTCAATACTTCATCTTGCAAATTTTCTACTTTTATTCTTTCTTGGGCACTTGTTCGGGTAGGTATATGGTATCGCCATCCTTTGAAGAGGCCCCGTATTCGGCTCGTAACCAAAAAATGGTCGGTATGGTAGTATATATTTATGTTTATTCATTGTCTATTACTCATAGTACAAGCTCTGCTTAGTTTGGCCTAGATGGTGTTGTGTGTATGTGATAGAATATTATATTAATAAATTAAATTACAAATAAAAAAAAAAAATTCACGCATTCTGCTCACAGTGCCTCATACATTCTAATAATAATACATGGTGGTATTATATGTTCTAGTACAGTGGTCGGTAACCTTGTCGTCCAAAAGAGCCAAATATAGACAATCCACAAGTAAAATTTATTCAAAGAGCCATTTTTCAACCTAAGCTTTGCTATAGCAGGGGACATTATTACGGAAAAATTTAGATTAAAAGTACACTCTCGAGCTTGCCTTAAATAAGTCTAAGTTTAACCTATCGTCTGTCTATATTTTCTTAATATTTTACAATATGCCCTTTAGCCAAAAAATCCATTTGTAGCCGATAAACAATCAGTTTTAAGCGTTAAGGTTAGTAAAATAAGGTTTAAAGCTGCTGATAAATAGAGGTACACAATGTAGCGGCATGTATGCAAGCCGCTGTCAAAGGACAGGTTAACTAACAGTATATTAATAATAATAATAATATAAACAAAGAATATATATATTCCATTAACCTACGATCACTTCTTGTAACCGATACTTACAAGTACTTGGGTATGTCACAGGCGTTAAGTATCAATGAGGCTGACATAAAGCAATCGTTGCAGAAGCGTTTTTTTGGCCGCCTGAAAAAAAATTTTAATAGTCTTTTATCAGATGGCAACAAGGTGCGCGCTTGTAACGGTTGGGTCATGCCGGTGCTCATGTACTTCTTTGGCATACTAAAGTGGACTCAGACTGAACTGGATGCCCTGGACCGGCGGGTCCGTACACTCTTGACAGCATACCGTATGCATCATCACCCACGTTCGTCTCTGATGGGACTGTATATCCCGCGGAAATGTGGAGGCCGAGGCTTTCTCAATGCCAAGGCCCTTCATAACCGCGAGGTATGCAACCTCAGAGAATATTTTCTCCAGGCAGACGTGGGTATGCATCGGGATGTAGTTGCTGTAGACATCGGACTCACCCCGCTCAGTTTGGCTAAAGAGAACTGGCGCAAGCCTGTAGTACTTAGCACTAACGATCGCAGGGATGTATGGCAGAGCAAGGAGCTTCACGGTAGGTTCTACAAGGCTCTATATGGAGCTGATGTAGACCTGTTAGCCTCCGTGAACTGGCTACGTTTCGGTGACCTCTTTGGGGAAACCGAAGGGTTTGTCTGTGCTTTTGCGGACGAAGTTATCAAGACGAATAACTACCGGAGATATATCTTGAGGGATGGTACGGTTGACATTTGTCGGGCGTGCCACCTACCTGGTGAGTCCCTCAGGCATATAGTTTCCGGTTGTTCTCGTCTTGCTAACGGCGAGTACTTGCACAGACATAACCAAGTAGCCAGGATTATTCACCAGCAACTTGCTCTGAAATACAAACTTGTAGATGTTGAAGTGCCGTACTACAGGTATGTAGCTGAATCAGTTCTCGAAAATGTTCATGTCACGTTGTACTGAGATCGAACTATCATCACAGAGAGGACTGTTGTGGCCAACAAACCTGACATTGTGGTGATAGATCGATCAGAGTGCCGCGCATTGATTATCGATGTCACCATTCCGCATGACGGCAATCTCGCGAAAGCTGAAAAAGATAAACAAATTAAATATCTCGATTTGGCTCGCGAGGTTGTCGACATGTGGGATGTTGATTTGGCAATCATTGTGCCGATAGTCATATCTGTCAATGGTCTAATAGCCAAGAGCCTCGATCACCATCTAAAGAGGCTCGCGTTGGGTGCTTGGATCAAGGGTTTGATGCAGAAGGCAGTGCTATTAGATACAGCACGCATTGTGAGGAGGTTCCTATCTCTGGAATCCTAACCACCGGCAGCTTGGACCCTGTTCCCGATGCCGGTGGGGTACCATATATTTTATATTTTTAAATATATTTTTATAGGTATATGTATATTTAAAAATTAAAAGTATATTGAAAATATTTGAATAAAGAGTATAATAATATAATATTCTACCACATATACACAACACCGTCTAGCCCGAACTAAGCAAAGTAAACTATGGGTACTAGACAATAGATAAACATACATATTATATATATTTTTTTAATACTTACATATTATACATAGAAACACCCAGACCAAGACAAACATCCATGTTCATGCACACAAATTTGACTTATGCGGGAATCGAACCCGGAACCCCAGGCGTGGAAGTCGGTTACACTAATCACTACGCCATTGAGGCCGACAAGATTAATAAAATTTGGTATCATACCTAAAAGGCAAGAGGTAATACGTAATATTCCGTGCCTGTACTAAACATTTCGTGGAAGAGCCTCAGCCGGCGGGTTGCCGACCACTGTTCTAGTACAATACTTATACAAACTATCTCTGTTCCAGGCCGCCCAGATCGCGAAGACTGCCCACAAGGAGGGTGGCAACCTAAAAGACACAGCCGTCAAACTAGGCATGCTCACCGCCGAACAATTCGACCAGTGGGTCAAGCCTGAGAACATGCTCGGACCTAAGTAAACTAAACTAAACACAAAGAGAAAACCCTCATTGGTTTTATGGAACAATGCGCATTCACTAATTGTTAGCGTCATGTGTTATTGATAGACTATACCCCACATGAAATGGACTTAAAAATATATAAGTTTATATAACTAGTATTGCCTTTACACGGTTTAATTTTAGTAACATCAACATTTTTATTAATAAATTTTTTTAATGATTCGTATAGACGGTGCAAATCTCGTTACCTTAATATAAGCTATGATAATCGCTGATGGCGGGCTATCTGTCTGTTTGTATTTAAAGATTGACTATCTAAAATTGAAGTATGTAAACGCGGTATAGCTAATGAGTGTCCCGCAAATGTATGTTATAGTGAATGCGCGACTTATACAAGGTTATTCTTAGTATAGTGAGAACATCTCAGGGGTGATTATACTTGTTATTATGAACAACTTTTGTTCTGGGACATTGACGAAATCGCGACAAAATCTGCTGTTCCATTCATTTTGTCGAGGTCAAAGTCCAATTATGTATGGAACAGCTGTTTTTACAATTTTGCCAGAACAGAAGTTGTTCATAATAACAAGTATAATCACCCCCTGAGAGGTTTTCACTATACTAAGAATACCCTTGTATAAGAAATTACTTGTGCTGACGCTGTGCACCAAGCTGCCCGAACTTTAATATCGTTTAGATACCAGTGTTGAAGTTATCAAGTACAGTATGGTTGAAATAAAATTGTAACTCGCATTTATGTTACAAATACGTAATTTATTTAATAATCCGAGCACAAGTAACGACTCCACTTGTTGAAACCGCATATTTTGAATGTATGTTAAATTTATTTTGAAGTGTTTTGTTGTTGTTATACTAGTATAAAAAGTTCGGAATATACTTTGGGTTTTATTTATTAGTTTACTGCCTCATCGAATTCCCATATTTTGTCTTTAGATTCTACAAATCAATATTGCATTTGTTGATAATTTAATAATTAAGGGGCCGGATCAAGTTTTACAAAGAACGAAAAATTATGGATATGAGCATCACATTCGTTCACGTATAATATGCAGAACAGAAGAACGTATTTTCGCAATGGACACGCCATTTTTCAAGTTCTTTTCAAACGTGGCCAGATTTACACACAGAGGACAGTGGTGCAGAGTGCACTACTGGCCTTTGTAACGGTATTATTGTATCTATAACTGCTTAAGTGGTGAAGCGATAGGAATGCGTCTGCTGTACAAAAGGTCACTGGTTCGATACCCGGATCCGACAGCTATTGATATTTCTGTCGAGAAAATTTACGCCAATATGTACGTGACTGTACATGACGTCGAAAAAAATTTGCTTGATATTTTCTTTTCACAAGCACCGACTAATTCTGGCAGTTTGTGACTAATTTCGACCAATTAACAATTACTAATTATAGGTGTAATCAGATTATCGCTAGGTATTGTAATTCCCGAGATATTGAGGTAGCTGTGCCAAGGTGAGCGCTCATCTTGGCACAGCCACTAATACCCCTTATATCTTTAAAAGCCGGACCGACCAATTCTTCTACTTTACGACTAAATTCACTACCTACGTAAATAGATTTCCAGTTTACGATGGTGGCTGTGCCAAGATGAGCTATACGTTAATTGACAGTGCAGACAGTAGGTACAGAGCCATGGAACTGCCCGCTACACGGTGGTCAAAAGGTGCGCTTAGTACCTATATCCTTACTACCGTGTATTACCGCATAGCTCGCACCAGCTGGGTTAGTCCCATTCGCCACCTCCAGCATTGCCCCCTCCGGAGACGAATGGGACATTTACCAAAAAAAATAGCCCATTCGCCACCGGTGTGACGCAGCGTTGCCTCCTCCGATACTAAATGGAATTTTTGTTATGGAAAAAGTACCAGTCGCCACTGGGAGTGGCGAAACAGTGTCATTGTAAAGTGATGGTCTTTTTATTTTACTCAGTAATTACTTAAACTTGAATAGTCATCCTATTATATTTAGAGTTCATACTAAAATTCTTAGCCATACCTACCTACTTCAAAAACTATAAATGTCATACCAAAGATTTTTTTAAATCAACATCCCATTTGCTACCTGAATGGAATTCTTTCTATTGAAAATATCCCTTTCGCCACCAGGGGAAGGAATGCTGGGGGTGGCGACTGGGATTAAACTCATCCCAGTTGCCACCCCCGGTGGCGAATGGGATATTTTTTTTGATAAATGTCCCATTCGCCACCGGAAGGGGTGGTTAATGAGACTAACCCCACCAGCTTTGGGTATAACTACAAGCGTGAGACTGAATGTTCTTTAGCAAGAGAATAAGATAGGTAGGTATACAGTGTGCAGTGAATTACGTCGGTAAAAATAATATTAGGTACAGACAGTCTTATGAGAACCCCGAATCTTCTAAGTATTAATGTTATAAAGCAGCTGAGTTTAAATGTGACTTACAACAAATAAAACTTCATTATTAATGCTTCAACTACATTATAATTAGCGATAATAATGATCTGTGCACCTGGCAATACACAAACAATAAATTACATCTTTGGTAAGTAGACAACAGGTATCACATCTGATTTATGTTCAGACATGTTTGGAATATACCGATTTCAGAGAGCAAACAAATCAAATACTTAACTAGAAATTATGTACAAAGTTCAACCACTATAACTAGGTGATGAGGTCATTTTGTTCATTTTGCTTTGTCAATGGGTGCTTCTACACTGAGATTATAGAATGCTGTTTCCTGTTTCGTAATTATAATGCCTGCTAGATATATTTTTTGCAGGTAGACAAACAGTGCACAAGATTTGGGCATTATTTTGGATTCCACAGATAACCAGTAATGATGTGATAATTTAACACTTATGATACTTTTATCCCCGTATGAGTTCCTGTGGGATACACATGGGCAAAGCTGTCAGTTGGAACTAGTATGGTACAAATTTGAGACAACTTTCTTAATATCAATTATTGTCTTATGTAGCAAAATCAATTCATGGCATTAATTACATAAATATTAATGTGCTATTCTTTAACATTTCACTCTGAAACTCACTAATACCTCTAGGCCATGCCAAATTCAGAAGTAATACCAGGAGGGCTCACTAAATATGGATGGATGGCTAAAGGACATGTTATACCTTAAGGTCTTGGCCAATGCTCAGATCCCTTTCCTCAGATAATACTGTACTATGTTTGTGGTTCTCGGCTTATTCTAACAAACAAACATTTTTAAATATGTGAAGTAATCAATAAATATTAAATATTACATCATAAAGTTGTAACTGACACTCAGTATAGAAGCACCATATCATAGCCAAGGTTATCTACCCACACATTTTACAGCACATTTAATTTCAGGGCTGCCACAGTAGGTACAAAATTAGCTAATCATAGCAACGGCACAATAAACGATAAAACATAGTATATGTGGAATTATACACTAAAGACTAATTCAGATAATAAATGGACTAGATTTAAGACTACAATAAATGCATACAACATGTTCTGATATCATGGAAGGCATCATAAGCCTGCTTTCAAATATGCAACAAGATATTTTTTTATTTTATTTTACATTGAAATTAGATCTTATGAGATTTCTATATAGTTCACATTGTCAAAATTTCATAAAATATCAGCCCTGTTCAGAAACTGTTCCACTGCTAACCATGGGCAGCTTCTCAGTTTTATAAGGGTATTAGGCTAAAATAATGACCATGTGCAAATTAGCCAACTTAACACATCTTAAGAATGTTATATAGAACTCTCTACTCTGAACTAAAATATTCTAATATATTTTATATGCCATTATTATGCAACCAGTGCATAGCAGTTTTCTTATCCTTAGACACATTTACTCCATAATAGTTTTTGTTATATTATGGACCATATTATTAACTGAACTCATTTTATTATGATTCATTTGACTTTAGATTATGTTACTTATGCCCTATTATATAAATAAGTGAGGTAAGTTGGTGTGACAGTGTTCAAAATGTTAATGATAAGAATAACATACACTTATACATAAATTGAAATTTCAATAACAATATGATTACAGAGTTAAGAAAGTTATGTTGCTGCATATTTGAAAGACAGTATTAAATTATACATTATGTATAAAATTGTACTCTTACAAACTTACACAAATAATTACATAAATACATCTTTGATATTTTGAAATTGTTTCACAGCAAGATCAACGGGCAATTCAAATTTATATGGTGTTAAACGATCTAAACTCTGTAACGCATCTTGAAAACCAGTGTTTACAACATAGCTTGTTGAAGAATAGTAAGCGTCTATCAAAGACCTGCTTTTCAAAATGATATTTAACCAAATTACAAGTTTATGGGCATTCAATGCTGCACATACAAAGGCCTTGAAATGTGCATCATAACTTCTTTTATATGGGGTGTGGGAAGCTACAATACTGCCAATAGCACTTAACAAACTCTGCTTATTTGTAATAGCAGTACCCCCAACAATGTCCAAGTTAAAACTCTGACTCAATTTTCTTGCTGGAGTTGAGTTAAATCTATCACCATCATTCAGATCATAGTAACGTAGAATTAATTCCCAGATATGTGTAGCATGTGAAGAGGAAGACCGTCGGACAGGGAAGCACCCTATGATGGGTACTAGGGAGCTGGATTCAGGACCAGTAAGACCATGATGTAGAAGATCTCTTAAGTTAATAGCTAAGTGTCTTCTTACAGCGGTTGTAAGAGGAGCGTCATTGATGATAACGCCACCTTCTTCAGACTCACTATCATAGCTGTCTATCATATTGTGAGATGGCCGTTCTCTAGATACTAAATGTAGCACAGCATCAACAGACATCTCAAGTTTAGCCCGTAAATTACCCCAATGAGTTACAATGGTTGAAGATTTGCCCTCATATCTTCTATTTGCACTGGGTGAACAACCAAACTGTGATACTGTGAATATTTGTATTAAAGTTGATGCTTTTCTCATTAAGTTAATAGTTTCAGCTCTTAAGTCATCATTACCTTTATTTCTGTTGAAAGTTTTCTCGAATTTCTCTGATTTACCAATATTCTTTGTTTCTGGAGTTGGTTTATTGTTTTTAAGTTCCTCATTTTTCATTAATTTGATGAACTTTTGCATGTCCTCTATGTGGGCTTGTAGTTTGCTTATAATTTCGTCTTTCGATAGTTGTCTGTCTGCATACTGACGTACTGCACAGTTGATCTGATGTCTAAGTTCCTCAGCAGTGAGAGGCTGAGTGCATCCTTCTTCGAGGCTTCGATCAATTTCAGTGCGTAAATGTTCTATCAAAGTCCTGTGTTTGCTGTCGCCGGTCGCTGGAGGGTTTGCAGCGAAATGTTCTAACTCTTTCAACTGAACTTTCAATCTCTCTATAAATTGTGCTTGTTTCGTGCGTTGCCGTCGGATTTTACGTTCCAGCTCAACACATTCACTACAAGACGCATCACCAGAACTTCCTTGAGGGGCAGCTCTTGAATCAGGCACTCCACGAGACGTAAACTCTTCAAGGGCTTTCAACATTTCATCTTTTTCCTCCGGCGGGGCTTTCAAAATTTGTCGTAAACGAAATTCAACCTGTGCTAGATGTGACGTTAAAGAGAACACTGATGATGATAAAATTTCCTGTTCCTCTTCTAAAGCATGTAGCCTGTCTCCTTGTGCCTGCTCCGCGGTGTTTTCATCACATAAAGTTTCCTTGGGCGCTCCCAAGGGCTCACACCGTGGTTCTTGCCACATAGGATATTCATTTTCTTCGTATTCACCGCCTGTATCCATCTTTATATATTTTTGTTTGTAATACACTATTCAGAAAACATAAATCTACACATATTTCATTGATTTTTCATAAAACACTGAAAAAAGCCTGAAAACTAAAGAGACGTCACAAAGGAAATGTCATTTTCTTTGACGTCATTGCGAGCAGCCTTGAATGAATTCTGAAATTAAATGAAAACGAATTATATTGACGACATATGTTTTAAAATATTGTCGTATAAATCATTTAAAATATAACGTAATACATATAATATATATATAATTATTATTTTGTAATAAACAGAGTATAAAAATATTTTAGATTCAAATGTTGTGCGCATCAAACTAGTAACGACATCTATTGGATGACTTATGATCGTAGGTACAGAGCTTAACGATAAGTTTCAAGCGAAGTTTATGGCCGAAGCAATGAGTCTAACATTAGTTAGTTATATTAATTAATAGAGGGCACGTTACACAACAGCTGAAAGCTTTGAAATCTCTCTGCCCTATTGATAGTTTAATAATTAAATTTTAATTAACTATGTTATATATCCTACAAACATCTTGGTAGTAACAATAATGCGGTTCAAGCTGAATTTCTATATTCAAGAAACGAATAGTTTTACCTGTGATCTGTTAATTTTGTCACGTAGGTAATCAATGTAAAATTTTAGTAAAAATATATCTGTCCGTAGATAAAACGACTCGTTTCTTAATATAATAATAATTTATTTTCAGATTAATATCCATTGTGTTGTATTACTTAACTGCCTCCGTGGCGCAGTGGTAGTGAATGCGACTGCTGTGCATGAGGTATCGGGTTCAAATCCCGGGTCGGGCCAACAAAAAGTTATTGGGTTTTCCTGTTAAGAAATTTCAATACGAGCCCGGAGCTAGGAAGTTGGCGGTGTTAGACATCCCCGTGCCTCGGAAAGCACGTATATTCTTACAAAAATCGTTGTATCAGGTAATATATCTACAAACTTCATAAACTGGGTTACCTGTCTAACTCCAAAAATATTTGTTATTTTCGTAAATTCGGTTATATTACTCACGTATTTGGCCATCCAGTCAATTTAAAACTATTTTCTATCCTTTTTTTTTATTACTAACATAATATTAATCAAAGATGTTTCAATTCATAATTAATTTAATGTATTTGCTTAAATATCAACTATTTGGCCGGGAATTCGACCACTTAACAAGATGGAGGCTATCGGATCGCGCCATCTATTGATGAACTCAGAACTAACTTTAAAGTTGCCGTGTTAGTATATCTTAAAATTTCACGACCAAATTTCTGGACTTGGTATATCTATCTACTAAACTTCATAGAAATTCATCGGTAAACGATTGGTTGGACAGTGTTGCAAATTTCCTATCTAATATTATAAATAAAAATGACAATTCAGGCTAATACAATCATATCTTTTTGTACAACGGATTATCGCTACTCGTAAAGACCGGATTAAAAGTATATCTGACCGCTGACTTTGACCACTAAGGCCGGTTCCTATATCATTAGGTATCATGCATAGAGTGCGTGACAGCACCAATAATATCCTCAGCACGATAGTAGGCAGCTGGTGGGATATTTTTTATCATTGGTTGTTTTATCATTGATTGTTTGTCATTGGTTGCGGCTTCATAAACCTGTAGTGTAATTTTATTTATGTTTTTTATTATATGTTAATTGTGTCTTAATAATTACTTACGCTAGCTTGTAAGTTTTATGTAAGTAATAATGTCCTCCTGACCGAATTTCGGTCACGGCGCACTATGGGAAAGCTCCATACAACGCTGTCATAAAACTGTTTTTCACAAAAGTCGATATTACAGGATAATAATCATAAATATATGTAGTATTATAAATGAAGTATTTCTGATATTTTTTTAACTAAATTTATTTACTGCAAAATTTTTAAATTTTTAGTAAGCTTATATTCTCCTTAAATTGTTTAAAATAATATTTTATGCAAATAATATTTTATATATTGGTATAAAAAATTAAATAAATTGATATAGTTTAAGGTTGTATTTTAGATCTGATGTACTTGTAATTTCAATGAGAGATTTACCTGTTGCCGATGCTTGCCGATGTCAAGATATTTATTGCATTAAAATCTTTAGAGGTACATTGCTTTATCAGAGCATAAAAAAAATGTTGCGCCTATTTCCGCCTTTTCTAGCAATGTGTCAAAATGTATAGCGATGTAATGCGAGACAAAAATCCAATATTTGAAATTGCATCGTATGTCTCATAAATTTTCATGCCTTGATTTGTAAATATATTATTAATTATTATAATTTATATACCCACTCATCTCGTGTTTTATGCTCGGTGATAAGGAACCTACTGAAAATCGCAGTTCTAAAGGATCAACCACAAACAATTATAAATGAATTATCTATTGAGGTTAAATTGATAAAAGGTTAATTATAGATATGAGTGCCACTATCGTTTTATTAAAAATAAGCAAAGCAAAGAGGAAAAAAAGAAAGTTGTACAAAAGAGATTTAGAAGCGAGCTGGGTCTGCATGTCGATAAACCTCGACAGGGTGCTGGAAATAGTAATGACGGAAACACAGTTCGCCGATTTTTCAGAATTACACTTGTTCTGCAGATATTACAGGTGTAGATGTAGAACTTATAAAAGACTTTACATAATATTACAAACTATGTCATCTGGAATGGCTATCGATGCAAAAAAAAAATGAATGCTTATCGCTGGCGCAGCAGTAGTTAGTGTTTGTGATGGCTGTGCACAGTGCATCGGTGTACCTGAAGCCTCGAGTTCGATTGCTGGGTCGGGTAAGTAGTTTTGGTTTTTATCTTAGTAGCGGCATCTGTCGGCGTCTGTAACTGTGCTTGACAGACGACGTTAGGCTCGTCCCTTATTACTTGTGACCTAGAACCAAAACAGGCTATGTGGGTGCAATACATCTCTGCCGACCCTTTAGGATATTTGTTTTTTAAAGCCAACTCTCTTACTAAGAGTACATCCTGTGTCGCGGGGGACTTTACAAACATTCAAACAATGGACACAAAGAACAACCAGACTTGGAGTAACTCTTTGTGGATCACACAAAATTTATCACGAGTTGGATTCGAACCCACAACACTCGGCGCAGTGGCAGTGGCGAGACGATCTCTTAAACCACTACGACATCCGACGTAATAGGCGTGAGACTTTATATGTATGGATCAATAAAAGCAAATAAAATAAAATATAGAAGTATTATAATAAAACTAATAGAGTATGCTGAAATACTCTTTTTTACACAATGTTTACTATACTAGTGCCAGTCATGTAATATTATGCAAACCCATTATTATAACCAAAAAATTGTTACACTACATACTACTACTATTAAAATTTACTAATTTTGAAGCTAATTAAATTATTAAAACTATTATATCTGTTTTGATTTAATTTTACACTTTCCCCGACGTTTCGGTTGCTTTTCAGCAGCCATGGTCACAGGGAGTTAGTAACTCCTGTCACAATTTTAGATGTTTTTAGTATAATGGATTTAAAATCAGAATTACTGCAAAGACAAAAAGACAACTATTTTGGCAACAAAACAGAAATTAAAACCTTTTGAACAATCATCACCTGACTTGTTTAATAAAATTAACACGATTTTTTCATTGTGTATGTCTATACACAATGAAAAAATCGTGTTAATTTGTGTAAATAATCAAATGTTTGATTTATTTACAAAAATGGTTTGATTTTAGTAGTGATAACTGGCTCCCTTCACTAAATAAAATATCTTTAAGAACTAATATTGAATTTAATCATTTCGAACAAATTATAGAAGAAAAACTTAATTTACGAAGACTAAACATACACATGGACAGTTTATATTCAGAAGTTATAATTTTAAAAGAACTCCAAGGTGAATTGTTAAATAACACAGATTTTACGCAGAAGTCCACTGCAGAAAAATGGCAATTTATTTTAAGAAAATTTCCTGATGAATTTGTTTGTTTAAAAAAAATTATTCGCTATCTACTCTCTATTCCCGCCACTTCAGCATTTACTGAGAGAGTCTTTTCGGTCATGAATGTGAAGTGGCGGGAAGAGAGCAACAGAGCTTCATTGAAATTGATTAAAAATGAGCTTTTGATCTATATAAATTTAGAGTTATAATGTTTGGAGTCATACAATTCTTTTAAAAACCATGAAAATTTGTTATGTGCTGCATAAAGTACGAAAAATACCTTTTTAAAATATAAAATAAATGATACTCTTTTTTGGAAGTCCGTACTCTTTATTTACCTCCTTTGAAATCAGATATACTCTATTTCTTCTAATAAAAGTTGGCAACCCTAGCCGTAGTCCACCACGCTGGCCCAGTGCGGGTTGGCAGACGTCACATATCTTCGAGAACATTATGGAGAACTCTCAGACATGCAGGTTTCCTCACGATGTTTTACTTCACCATTAAAGCAAGCGATAATTAACTATTTAATACGCATATAACTTCGAAAAGTTAGAGATGTGCGCCTTGGGTTCGAACTCGAGACCTCTGCGTGGCAGTCCAACGGTTTCCCGGCAGGCTATCGCTGCTATAGAAGTATAATCATCGTTAAAAGTAGCACCACGGAAACTACACAAAGTATGGCTTAATAAAAGGGTTACATATAATGACCATCAAAAATACTAAATGCACATCAAAATATGCTTACTAAAATATATCATAACGAGCACCTGTACGCCTCAAATCACTGCATTCTGTCTCGGAAGGGTTAGGTTATGGTAGGTTCCTTCTTAAACCCACCCAAACGACACGAAGCGGGGCTCCGTCGACTTAGTTTGATCTCTTTAAATATATTTTGCTGTGCAATTAGTATTTTTGGTAAGCATATTTTGCTGTGCAATTAGTATTTTTGGTGGAACAAAGGTAAAAAATTGAGGAACAGTTAAATACTACTTCTTAATAAATATCTAACGCTATATTAACGTATTTTTAATATTAAACGGTGAGCTAATAGCTATCTTGTCACATTATTAATAAGGTCCTTTTTTGAGTAGTACGTGTAGTAAGTAGCTGTGGTGTCAATAATATAATTAACTGTTGTTAGTATGAAAGTACTGCTTCCATGTTTTATTTCTGTCATTGACATAGATGAATAACGTAACCGCCATCAGTAAATTGGCGCCAATGAATTGCAATTTCAAACTTGGAACAGCTACAGATAATGAAACAAATCGAGCCACTCTCTACTTTATCGAGACTAGAGTATTTAATTAATTGCCTGCCAGAAAATAGGTCATTAGGAAAACGTTCCATCGTAATATCTGCGCATGGCTATCATAATGAATACAATGGGGATGTATTACTTTGTATTCATATGGTATGACTTTCGTTGACACGTATTTTGTTTGTTTAGGGAAACGTGCTGATCTAGATTACGAATATTGCGAAGAAATAAAATCGGGCAATTTGAATGAGTGGGCAATATGAGTACTTAGTACACTCATAATATTATCCAAATTGCCCGGTTTTATGTATATAAACTGTTCCACTGTTAGGCACGGTCCTCTTCCCAGTATGAGAAGGCTTAGGCCAATTACTATCACTTTAAATGTATTATTATAAAACAAAGATCTCCTGTCTCCACCGCGTCTCTTCGCGATAATCTCAATATCTACTGAACGGATTTTTATGCGGTTTTCACCAATAGACAGAGTGATTCACGAGGAAGATTTGGGTGAATAATTTGTTAAGGTTTTGTCGAAATTGGTTGAAATAATTATGACGATAATTTTCTACTACCCGTGCTAAGCCGGGGAGGGTCACTAATATATGTATATAATTGTTTAGGTATATATTTCTCTTACCCATAATACGAAGGGTATTTCCCATACATATGAGAATTTTAAAGTTAAAATCTAACGTCACCGGTGACAGGTGTCCCTTACACTAAACTAGGAGCATCGAGCACATTGACCCATTTCAATCATGATTATAAAAACTCCAACGAACTATTCGGTGGCCCCGAGCCTTTTGTTTTGTTAATCCTTTTATTTTGAATTATTTAAGCCGGTGGAACCATATGCTAAGAACGAAAATTCATACACAATTTTGAGATTGAGTGGTTTTTAATTAAATTTGGTAATATATGACGATAGGTAACAAGTTGAAAAGCTTGTTAAACTTACTGTAAATACGTTTTTGAATGCAATAGTTACCAATAACGCATTATATACAACGTGTAACATATTAAACGCACTTCCTGAACGTACTTTGTTCAGAATCGGCTACTGAATCCATTTCTGACATTTTAATATAGGTATTTTTTGTCCTAAAATAATTAAAACAACGTAAATTATAGTTTTAATTATAGGTTTTTTTTGCAATAAAGGCAATAATGTTAGATTTATTGTAATACACCCATACTAACCGCGCACAATAGTTTGTTAAATTAAAATATTTAAGTACACAAAAGTAACATTTTAATGATTATATTATTATTACGATTTATTAATCTAATTGGGGTGTTTGAGGTTGTGAGTTATATCTGTGACACGTTATATATGAGGGTTCTATCTGAAGGTTCTCCTTAATGTTCTCGAAGATATGTGAAATCTACCAACCCGCACTAGGCCAGCGTGACTATGGCCTAACCCTTCTCACAGTGAGAAGAGGCCCGTGCCCAGCAGTGGGACAGTTTAATACATGGCTGATATTATTATTTTACTTATACATATATATTATTATATATGTTCGTAGTTACTTAAACTCCTCATATTTCAATATAATGTAAGCGATAACATTGACATTTAATATTGCTCTCTTCAAATGTGAAATGAAAAAATGGAGGATAAGAGTAACTAATATTAAATATTATTATTGGTTTGTCTTTCTTTGTGTAACGATAGAGCAACAGATACCTAAACATGACATTTTGTCGAATTTCTTTTGAAGCTAGCTAGTGCTTAAGGTACAATTTTTGGTGACATCGTCGTTTAAGGTGGCATATTGTTAAAACATATTACTATGGGGTGAGCACTTTACTACTTTACAACCACAGAACATTATCTTATATGTTTTGTGCTTGCAAATTTACTCGTTAACCAAACTTCACTAAGTTTATTTGCTAGTCAGATGGCCTCCGTACTAAATTAGATCAGAAAGAGTACCTAGTTTATTTTCCACCATTTGACGATTACCATAGTTACTATAAATACTTACTTATATTATTAATAAATCATATAATATTGTCATTACATCAAAATCGGTTCGGCATTTAAACCTTGAAAACAGATAAACAGAGTTACGTACTTTCGCATCCCTTATATGTCTATACCATACTATTGAAATTAAACTACTTTATACTGGATTCCAAGCTGCTGGTACATTCCAACCATCTTCTCTATTGGAATATAAAGACAGTTAATTTCAATGTACCTATAACGTTCACGTAAACGTGAGATATATATATTTTGTGTGCATAAATAAATATTTTTCTATCTTTCTTTCTTTCATATATAATATACCATACTGCACATCTCATACAATATTCTTCAAATATATTGACATACTCAAGGGAAATTAAGGTGATTTTTATTCGATGCCATATTACATTTTTACAATATCAGTGGCTAAACAAATTTAAAGTTACATCACACGTGATTGAACAACATGGCGTCTGTCATGTCGTCTCCTGTCAACTTTCTCAATTAAAAGTTGTCCGCATATCGATTCTTGTTTGTTTATATTAGACGAGTATTTCGTGGTAACGATATTAGATCGTCATTATGTTTATTTATTAACTAACTTTTGCTCGCGACGTTGAACGAGTGGAATTTGGAAGTAGGTACGCATCCATATTTTTAAATCGAATTTTAGGCGACGTATCGACTAGATGGTCGTTTCGTACAAATCTGTTGTTAAGAATTGTGCGAAATGAAACCTTTTATATAATATTTTTTAGGGGTCGATTCGCACACATCTAATTAATTCAAGCGCGAAACGACCCCGTCTGATAAGTCTAAAAAAGTAGGTGCGAAGTATTAAGATCTTTAAAATCTATACCTTCAAAACGAGTTCAAAAAGCTTTAGGCATTAAATTAACTAAGTTTTATAAGAGACAAAAAAGGACAAATTCTTTTATTTAAATACTTATTATTATTATCTACTTACATATTGTGTAATTTAACCATATATACATAGTCTCGCACCTATGTTATACCTTTATCCACATTTCGTACGGTTTTAAATCCATCCCAATAGGGGGCGAGCAAAATGCCATCGACTAGACACAGTTATACACTGCGTGCTAGATTGATTGACAATTTGTAACAGAAAACGCAATAACTCTTCGCTCGGCCCAGAAATTGTACCGAAAATGTAAAATAAACGGTTCTTCGTTACTTGGATAACTACTTAGACGCTTTAAGTACATTGGTAATATTTCTTTTTATACAACTACGATGGCATACAAGCTTACGGCCCACCTGATGGTAAGTAGTCACCGTAGCCTATGGACGCCTGCAACAGCTTTTAGGAAAGGAAGTGGGAAGGAGAAGGAGCAGAGAGGGGGAAAGAGAGTGATTGGGCCTCCGGCACTCTCACTCACCGAACGAAACAACAGTAGGAATACTGCTATTTTATGTCGATATACTGTGAGAGGGTAGTCCTTAGAGCCGGCTCATTCATGCTGAAATCAGCAAGGCTCTACTACTTTAGAATAAATGAATAAGTAGTAAACACATTCAGATTGATTTAGCCTCATGTCGTTGTATTCCCAAAGTGGTCAGCGTATTTATCTGTGTATTACACCTATATATTTCGTTGGGGACATGCACAGAACTGTCAGCAGTGATCTCTGCTATTTGTGCTGACAGCAACAACCGCAGCTAACATTGTTATGTTGTCTGCGGTTGTTGCTGCTGCCATAGCAAAGTGGTTCGTAATAGCTTTAGACCAAGGGATAATAGTCTCGCCATTATTTTTATATAAACTAACAAAAGAAAGATAGCATGCGATTTATATTTCGGATAGTTTTATTTGATTATTGCGGAAAAATAAATAATATTGTCTTATGTTTACGCAAATGATATGTTATATCCGAATTAAATTATTTTATACGGATTGATCCCAAGGCGCGCATCTCTGACTTTTCGAAGTTATGTGCATATTAGTTAGTTAATTATCGCTCGTTTTAACGGTGAAGGAAAAACATCGTGAGGAAACCTGCATGTCTAAGAGTTCTACGTAATGTTCTCTAAGAAATGTGAAGTCTGCCAACACGCAGTGGGCCAGCGTGGTGGCCTCACACTGAGAAAAGGCCTTGCCCAGCAGTGTGACAGTTTAATACAGGGCTGATATTATATGAACTATACATGATTACTAAAGTACTTTCATTTCAATAACTAATAGAAAGTGTTCCGTTGAGTATTGCTGTGAGTCATTGTTCCGTGTCGAATTCGAACTTAATATACCGCTTGCGGACAAAATACCCTTTTTACAATATTCTTGATATCATTCTTAGTGATATGTATAACGAGGATCGCTATACAACTCTTACTACTGCCCCGATTGTTCAGTAGCTAACTTTGCGGTCGATTGTAAGACACAGATACCTTCGTAGATCGTACAAAGTAATTAAATTTTTCTATTTGGAAATCATTAGTTTACGAATGCTTTACATGTGCGTAATACACCTGCCTATCCGCTCAGGATACAGACTTGACACAATATAAGTAAATATGTCTATCCTTCATCAAAGACTCACCATACTCGCACCAAGTTTTAATTTCCACTAATTTAATGCTTACATACCTATGTTATGTGCTAGGTTTTATATATTAAAAAACATAGTATCCACGTTATCTAGATTAATGAGGTTACCAGGTAATATTAATATCATATACTACATTTTATTCGCAGCTATATTTTCTCGATACTAAAGATCTATTCTACGGCAACCGTGATTTCCCTGGAGAAAAAGCCTGTCACGCTTCGGTCTACTATTTTCATGTATAAAATCACAAAGCTCCGTTCCTTCGTCAATGCGTAACGGGGAGCCAACTAACAAACATAGTTTCCTATTTATCTTTGTTTGATCGCACTACAACGCGTCCGCACGCTAGAACTACAAGTCAGGTATAAAAATATTGTTTGAATTTTATATCTTATTTATTAATTAATGAAAGTTATCGGCTATCTAATTGCACGTTATGACCTCACGCAGAGGGAGTGAAACTACGAGACATATTTAGTACTAAATAAAACTGTTACAGAGTGGTGGCTACAAGAGCGATATTTTTTAAACTTGGTTTCTACTTTACAAAACCGGCAATGATTTTCAGAATTTTATATGTCTAAAAGATTTTAATGTGCAAAGATTTTAACTCTTCGAACTTTAAACGGATTCGGTTTTCAAAATCTGTGAACGGATTTTAATGTCATTTCTACAGTTTAAGCTTAAAGTTCATCTTTAAATCTTAACCACATTTTATTAGATTTTATGTAGTATATTCGCAGGTACGTTGTATAGTCAGTGATGCCACTGGACAACTAAAAGTTCGTCAAGATATTTGCATGTTTGTTATTCAAACACGCTTAATCCGTTGAAAGGATTTGGATGAAACTTGACATACAGGCCGTCCATGTTTTAATCTAAATCAATCAAATGATATATGTTATTTATTACCAGTATCGAGTTACTGTAGGATTCATGAGGGATGTAACTGGGTATGAAGATGTTTGGTTGTTTATGACTGAAACGCAAACTGTTGAACCGATTTGGATGAAATGCACACATGTAGACTATGCCCTGGATTAAAACAAGGGATAATTTTTATCCCTATATGCTTTCCCGTGGGATTCAAACGAGTAAAGGCATGGGCAATTACGAGATACATATTTTCTTTCCATCAACATTTTGTAGCTTTCGTAACGTATAACACGTTGTAGTCAAGTTCAAAGGCAAATCACAATAAACTATGGAATAGTGCCAGTTCATAATTGAAATTTATAATCCTTTGAAGTATAGAGAATAATGAATCAAATGCTAACTTCAGATCATTTGAGCGACAGCTATAATTATACATATAAGTTTTGAGTGAAACGTCGGATTCGAATGGGAACGTATTTATGGTACTAACATTAATTGTAAGCGGTCTATTGTAAATTGGTATAATGTAGTTTGAAATACTGTATTCGAAGTATGAAATTATAACAAAAACAGCCTTCTTTATAACCTGTCTCACTGCTAGCATGAGCCTCTTCTCAATATGAATAGGGTAAGGCCATAATCCACCACACTGATTCAATGTGGGTTGACAGACTGCACGCATTTTCGAGAACATTATGGAAAACTCTCAGACATGCAGGTTTCCTCACAATGTTTTCCTTTAATGCTAACCAGACTGTTATTAAATATTTAATACACACATAACTTCGAAAAGTCAGTGACTTGTGTTTTATTGCATGTTATTTTAACAAATACATTGATAACAATATTGTAAAATAATTGTACCACCAGCAATAGTCAAACCCAAGAAGAAGCAAACCACAGCTAGAGTTCATTATACTTTGAGCTAATTCTGCGTAAATAGAAACACCAATAATTAAATTATTTTCGGGACTTTGAAATAATTATACTTTAGAACATTGAGACAACCACCATGTTAGTCTCTCCGTGAACATGGCTGCTGAAAAGCAACCAAAACGTCGAGGAAACTGAAATTTAAATATAAATAAATTTAAAGTTTAACAATTTTAAATAGATAAAATAATATTATAGATTCAGTAATAATGTAATATTTTCAAAATTATGTAAACATCGCGATGAAATCCGTATAAAGCAGATTAATTTCAATGTACAACATTCGCATGAACGTAAGACAATATTACGCTACAATTATTTTACAATCTTGTAATCTGTTTGGCAACATAATACAACCTCAAATGAAACCGGCATAAGAGTAATAACACTGTTACATCATAATAACACGCTGTTAGTACTATTACAAAGAAACATATGAAAGCCTCCAGTACTCTTGATCCAAAGTTATCCCTTTTTTAATGCCATTTCGAGCTGTCTCGAGTCTTCTTCATGCTTGTTATTTTAATATCTGTAAAATCTTCAATTCCGCGCGAACAGCAATTGTTTCTTGTTCGGCGTCAAATAAACATTTTGCTTTAAATAATTTTGCTAAAAGGTTTATGATTTAAGCTACCGCACTAACTATAAAAATATATAAAATCGTGTACGTGACTAAACAAACCATTTCCTTATCGCACAAGAAAAATACAGGCTTGAATTCACCCGCACATTTAATAGGAAGAGGAACGCAGCGAACGTTTCCCGCAAACGCGAGATAAAGCCATCGAGAGGAATATTTGTTTTACAAGCGAGAACTACACCGATGCTGGCGCAAATTACAATTTATATTGCCTGTGGTATGTCGTATTTAGTTCTAGGACGTGTTGTTTAAAGCTGCGTAGCTACTAGGAGATCAGCTGTACAATTTTGTACACACAATATTCAAGCTCACTTCTAAATCCGCAGAAATTATGTGTTCTTTTATATAGTTGAGGTATTTTCTCAGTACAGTTTCATGTTTATCAGAAAGTGACCTTGTTGGATTGGTAGCTTAAGTTTACGATTATGTTTGGGGACTTAGTTTCGACGCTCAGATCAGGCAAGTTATTGGGTTTTAGAAAGTGTCGCTGCGCTGTGCAGTGGCTGTCAGAAAGTTTTCTGTAACAGCACGGCGACTGGCAATGTAGCTGAAGAAATAGGCTTACAGGATTTAACAGCCAAAGTTTTTTTGAGGATTCTGCGTTATATGAAGGCAATCTAAAGGTTTATTGGCCCTTATATTAACAATAGAATAATTCCATCATAATAATCAGGTAGGATGTAGCCGCTTTCCAGAGAAGTCGTGTGCTTCTTTGCCGCCATTACATTATAAAATAAAATACTTCTATATCTGCAGACACGTACCAACGGTCTCTTAAGACAATAACAGTAAAACTTTAAAATGGCGTTTGCTACACCGCACACTTCTAAACAGTGGAATAAAGTATTGTTATTCTAGGCGATAAGCGGCTAAGTGCATTGAACGCATCCGTTCGATCAAATCGCTGTTCAGAGCAGTTTTGCAGTGCGATCGCGAGGAAATGTGTTAAAAGAATTGTCTTTCGATACATTTCCTTGCTATAGAAGTGTCCAGTACTGAATAGTTATTACTTTGGAACGTGTTAACGATTATTGTATTCTAGTACTTTCTAACTTCTTTTAATAAAATTATATCATTTATTTACGTAATGAACGTACAATATAAATGGTTTTTAATACTTACTACTTTTGAAGTTTATGTTAGATCCTATTGCCGTGATATTCTCTTTATTATATTATTACTGCCTCCGTGGCGCAGCGGTAGTGAATGCGACTGCTGTGCATGAGGTCTCGGGTTCGAATCCCGAGTCGGGCCAAGAAAATGTTATTGAATTTTTCTGTTAAGTAGTCTCAATAGCAGCCCGGAGTTAGGAAGTTGGCGGTGTTAGACACTCCCGTGCCTCGGATAGCACGTAAAGCTGTTGGTCCGGTGCCTGATCTCTCTCCAGTCGTGTCGGATTACCATCCCATCGGATCATGAGAGTTAGGGAACAGAGAGTGCGCTTGTGTTTGCGCACACACTTGTGCACTATAATTACTCCTGCGCAGATGGCCAGTCTCCGTTAAAAAACTGGGCGTCGTGACCAAAATTCGGTCTGGCGGACATTATTTTATTCTCTAAAATTATATATATAACCTAGAAGTCGATACTCACTTGACGTAACTGTACTTTATTACCTACTAGATTTACCCGTGCCTTCACTCGCGTAAATGTAGGCTATGCTAATTTTCTATCCCTTGGGGACAGTACTTTTTATTGGATAACAGGTAAACATTTGTTCTTTTCTGTACCCCTGACGACGTGTATGCAAAATTCCATGATAATTGGTCGAGCAGCTAAGGCGTGAAAGCCTGATAAACAAACAGGCTCACATTCGTATTTATAATTTTTGTTAGGATTGATACGTTTCAAAAATCTAAGGAAGGACGATACGGATGCTCATATCTACCGTCTCCGCAATCGGCACGGGGATACACTGTCTTCTAACACCGCGGTATAAACAGTTTTAACATTTGTTTTAACACTTGGATGCTGTTAGCGTTAAGAGTTCCAAAAACTGTTATACTTTCTTCTCCTTTTCCTCTTAAATTTAATTCCTTTTTTCTAGTGTCGCAGCGATAGCCTAGTGGGAGACCTTTCGACTGCCATGCTGAGGTCTCGATTTCGATCCCAAGGCGTGCAAATCTCTGACTCTTCGAAGTTATGTGCGTATTAAATAGTTAATTATCGCTCGCGTTAACGGTGAAAGAAAAACATCGTGAGGAATTCTGTGTCTGAAAGTTCTCCATAATGTTCTCGAAGATATGTGGAGTCTGCCAACCCGCATTGGGCCAGCGTGGTCTATGGTCTATGGTCGCGTCCATGGTCGGTAACACGCGAGTGCTATCGATGCCGGTCTTATTGCAAGCGATCATTGGTTACTTAATTCGCTTACCATCAGATATACCTTTTACCAGCTATAGTAAATAAATAATGGCGCATTCGCTAACGTGTACAAGACCTTATAAATATACAGAAGACAGCAGGTACCCCAGTCCTTGCTCACAGAAAATTATATTTGAAAAATGTGCGCTTACCGTGAGAAAACAACCGCTACAGTATAATTCTTTTAGAACATCACCCCTTTGGTTTCATTTATATTTCGTTATCTAGCGCAGATAATGTTGAAAGAGTATTAAAAGAATAATGGAACAAAGAGCATACAACTTTTATCTGCCAAGTTATCTCTACAGAAACTGGAGAGATTTATCTTTGGTAAATTAAACTAATCATTTGGAAAAGGCTCGAGTATTTTCTTTGGTGTATGAAAGAATACGGGATTGTATGTTGGCATAGTTTTTGTAGCAATTAGTTTTAATGTAGAATTATATTAACCCGCGCTTTTGCTCGCGGCATTTTGTAGTAGCATATATCTCTTTTTAAAAATAGCTCAATTAATACTTAAAATGTTTGCTTAATAAAAAACTAACTTACTTCGCTGGCTCATCGACCTAAGGTGGATCTTGGCCTCCAATATTAAAGTACGTCGTTTCTTCCTATATTGTGCCAAGTCAGACCAATCGGGCACATTTATCTGTTTCAGGTCTCTAGCTATTTAGAAGAGCAATTTTCGTAAATATTAGTGTGGGTTTTAGAAAGTGCATACAATGTACATTAATTACTGCATCGTTTGACCTTTGTCATAATTTTACGTCCTGGACATAGGGATTGAACTTTTAAAAAAAGGTATTTTCGGTTGTAAAATTCTCTATAGCTACTCGGAGTGTAAACTCTGTCCGGTAACCGACAATGAGTTTAACACTACTATCTGAGTAGTCAGACTGCTATGCACGAAGTCTCGGTTTTAATTTCTGGGTCGTATCAAGTTTTATTGGGTTTTTCTATCCAGAGTTTCTTATTAGCAGGATGGAGGCTGGTATTGTGTCCGATAGACGGCAAACTGTCCGACCTAAAACTAGCTAACCTAGCTATTCTGCCTACACTCCATCCTTTGGAGTATATTGCTTTAGATTCCCGTCATATATAGATTCCCGCATTGCATATATCTTATGTCTATATAGATGATATAATTATATGTAATGTGGCAATACAACGACTGCACGAATGACGTTGTGGTTTAAGTGGTCGCCTCGTCACTGTGTCGAGTGTTGTGGCTTCGAATCCCACACGGGACAAAACTTTGTGTGTTCAGCAAATGGTTGTTCCAAGTCTAGATGTTCTTTGTATCCGTTATTTGAATGTTTGTAAAGTTCCGCGACACAAAACATATTCCAAGTGCAGGAGTTGTCTTTTAAATAAAGAAAAATATACATTCTGTAATAATATCCAATTTACTTTAATTTCTCTATCGGTAAAAAATAACATGCTTATTTCGGCAGATTTATTCATATAATTGGAATGACGGTATACGTCTCGCCGACCTATCGGAAATATAATCTGAATACCGACTCAGTTATTCGATAATCGGCTGTAGCAACATCATGGTAAAATATTCCCTTGTTTTCATTACTGGTAAACTTATAACGAATTTCAACACTTACTTCTTAGAAACGCAATGAAAAGCAACACTTAGATTAAATTACTTTTATTTACAGAAACATTACAATCAAAACGTTACTTCACTGCATCCAATGTTGATCTATAGAGATCAGGTCTTGATGAAGACAGCACAATGATTTGATGGTGATGGAACGTGAACACGAATCTATACATCAAGCCGGCAGCTAATCCACCAACCATCGGCCCGACCCAGTACACCCAATGATCCTCCCAAATACCCATGACCACAGCTGGTCCCAAACTTCTGATAGGATTCAGAGATGAGGTATAAGGACTACAGGAACAGATCCCAGCGGTAACAGCCAGGCCTATAGCCAAAGGCGCTGAACCAAGACCTCTCGCCCCTCTGGTTGTGTCAACCACGCTTAGAAAGACGGCTACTAGAACGAAGGTCATCAGGAATTCTAAACCAAAGACCTGGTCGAGTCTTATGTTCTTGTAAGGTTTGGTTGCTCCGAGGTTACCGCGAATGGTTTCCGAGGAAACCGCATAAGCGACTGCCGCGCCTGGAATGAGAACAGTTATTGTAAATGATGTGTGCAATGGCTGTCTCAATTAGTTCAGAGTAAACTTATAAAGTTACGGTTTACGTTTTCAGTCCATCGTGAGGGGTGATGAAAGATTGACTGCACGGACGCCACTGCACCGAGTGTTGTGGGTTCGAATCCCACACGGGACAAAACTTTGTGTGATCCGCAAATGGTTGTTCCGAGTCTGGATGTTCTTTGTGTCCGTTGTTTGAATGTTTGTAAAGTCTCCCGTGACACAGGATTTATTCCTAGTGCGAGACTTGTCTTTTTAAACCATAGACTTAGAATATTTTCACTACGCTCATAAATCTATGTTTTAAACCATATACTTAGAATATTTTCGCTACGAAACAAACGAAACAAACAAACGGTAGATGATTTTTTAAATTCTCTATTAGGGTCTTGGTCGTCATAAATAAATTATCCGCAAACTTGATGGATTTAATCAACCTCCTTTGCGATTTCAATCATTTGAATAAAATTAAGTAAAACTCCCTCCAATGAACACTCTACATAGTAGTATCTATATAAAGCTGTGCATAGGATCTTAACGTAGTTAGAGAAATGCCAGTATTATGATAATTTCGTGACGGTATCCATGCTATGTTTACTTTATTGTTTACTTGATATCTAAAGTCTAATAAACGGTTAATAAACTGAAGTACTAAAAATACTACTACCTCAGGTAGGACAAAGTTTTTTTGGGTTTGTTTCAATAGAAACACGGTGCCCGAAACTATAACTCACCTATTAAAAGTACAGCTGGCGAAACGTAATAGCAACATACTCCTTCGGGGATGTAGGCGTGTGCCTATACAGGGTGGCCCAGAAGTTATATAGTCTCGAATAATGCTTTTTTAAGCTCTCGATTTTTTTCGATTATTCGAGATTACATAACAAAAATAAATAATTAAATAAGTACATATCTGTAGTAACAGGAGTGAAATCCGACCGTCACAGGGTGTAGATATTATATTTTTATTTTTATATGCCTATAATTTTTAAAATACGTATGTTGTTTTTTTATATTTTTCTGATAGCTATTATAACTTAGCCGGAATCAGATAACAATCTGATTCCGGTTTGACGGCAACTTTTGGGACAACCTGTATAAGTATGTATATATACATCCTGTATATTTACCGATTCTTTTTATATCTTGATAGACATGCGTTTGACCGCGATCTCACCTGTTGTAAAGTGACGGTGCAGTCGATAATGGAGCACGTTTGCCTAGAAGATACCTATTCACTCGCGACTTGAAGACACCCAGATTGTACTCACCGGGAAACACAAACTTAGGTAGCGAGTTTCACTCCTTTGCCAATAGCCTATAAGCCTCTGTGTAGTTACTAAGTATTTCCTTACCCAGTAATAATTTGAAAGCATACGAACCGAATGTAAACTAAGCCCATCGGACCAACAATCATGTATTCAAATATTGTTTGTTGAATTGTTATTGATTTTTAGTCCCCTAGTTATATTTGACTTCTCGGAGTAACAAATATTAAACGTTGATTCATTATTAATCTTTGTGCTGAAGGAATATTTTGAATTTGAGTTAGAATTATTGTATTTGTTTGTGAATTATAGCACTTTAGCTGAGTTGTGTAGTGCATAAGCACTTTTTAGTTTGTATTCTCAGTAAACAATGCCTTATATAATCGTTTAGTACCGGTTTATACATGACTGATTTGTATAAAAAGAAATGATGTCTTAAATAGAAAAACCGTTCATAAATCGATATCATCGTATTTATTTTATAATCTGTTCGTTACGATTCAAACAAATTATCGTAGTATCGGAGTAACATCTAACGTCACTAGATGGCGTCGAAATAAATTACGTATTACTCCGTACGACTTGTATGAAGACTTGAATAACGCAAGCTAAGTTTGTAGTAGGAGTTACTATTTTATGTATAGGTATAGAAATCCCGCCACCACATTATTCACATTCAATAAAATTAAAAAAAACCGTACATAGCACTTATAATTCCTTAAGGTCAACTGCGAAAACATTAAACAAAAGATTTCTAGTCGAAATAATATACTTCACCGCCTAACAACTTCAAAATGGGGAACCGTGCCTTCAATTTTACGCACTACAGGCCTTGCATTGTACTTTTATGCGAGTGAATATGCGTGCCCTGTGTGGCATCGATCAGCCCACGCCAAACAATTGGATATAACTCTCAACAAAACCTGCCGGAAAATAACAGGATGTCTGAAATCAACTTCAGTGAGGATGCTATATCTACTGGCAGGTAATGCCCCTCCAGCTGTCCGCAGAGAAGTAGCAACTGGAATTGAGAAATGGAAACAGGCAACTGATCCAAGATACCCACTATATGGCCAGAAACCAGCCACAAAAAGGCTAAAAAGTCGGAACAGTTTTCTCTACACCATACCTGGTAGTGCCAGTGACGCTCTTAAAGACAGAGTAAAATTGTGGTGTGATAAATTCTCCATCCCTACTTTCATACCACCAGCAGAAAAGTTACCTCCGGGATAAAAACTTCCATTGCCGACTTGGAAAGCAGTAAACAGGTTACGTACCCAGGTTGGCAGATCTAAAGATAATATATCAAGGTGGGGTTATATGGACCCAAGTGCAAACAAGTGCGACTGCGGTGCATCCCCATAGACAATGGTTCATTTAATGACGTGCCCCTCGAGCCCAGAATTGTGCACGCTTGATGAATTATACCAAGCAATGCCTAATGCGATTCGCGTTGGCGAGCACTGGGCTAAAACCGTTTAAAAACTGTTGCCATCGACATGATAAGAAGAAGAAGTGCATACAGTAAATAGTGTAGTCTAGTTGCCCCTAAATTCCATTTTACTTTACAAAGTGTTTATAGTGTATGTTTCAGCGAATTGTATTTCTCAAGTTTATGAGACTTTGCCTGCCGCTTTTTAAAATACGTATTTAAATTCTACCATTCCTACTAATAGTATAAATGTGATAGTATATGACGATATTTGAGTGTTTGTTACTCAATCACACAATAAACATTGAACTGATTTGAATGTAACTTTTTACACATCTTAAATTATGTATGTATAAAATAGGAAATGATGTATGCGATACCGTGGGATAAACGGAAGCCATGCCGCGGAGTGAAGCTTGTATCTTCTAAATAAAGGAGCAAGTATTTTGTATAGACGGTAGGCTGAAAATATAAATATAATAACGTTTTGTAGATGCCTCGCACATTGACTCTAAATAATTAAATGATAATTTAACAGCATGTTCTCGCTAGGCATACAATTCGCTTGGTTTGACGCCCACTGTCTATCATTGTATAATATGAATTGCTGCTACCAGCATAACTAGTTAAGTCTTTATTAATTGGTAGTATATACTGCCGCAAGAGTAGATTTCTACATATTTTCATCATATGCCATGTAATTGGTTAAGCGGTTTAGCCCCGAAACGTGACAAACAGTCAGAATTGTTTTAGCGTTTATAACATTAATGATAAACTAAGCTCATCTCGGTTAAGAGATGTGACTCTGCCATTAGGTACATATATATCTTTTATTAGAATTATATAGGATTATAATCTTTTCTTACCAAAACTTTTCAATAGTTGCAAGGAGTATGAAACTATTTCCTTCGTCAAGACCCATTAGATATATTTTATCCTGACTAATATTATAAATGCGGATGTGAGTTTGTTTGTTTGTTTGCTTTTCAACTTTTTGCCGCGGGCAGAAGCTAATATACTATATGTTATAGTAAGCGCTGCTCATAGATTTTTGATAGAACTCTACACAGCCAAGACTATTCCTACCATGTCAATAGTACTCTCTCATGTGTCGCAAAATCCAACTTTACTTTGTTTAAATATCGTCCGGTCCGAGCGAATGATAAGCAGTAAACATTACGCCTAGAGAGAATGAACTTTAAATATAAATTGGATTAATAAGTGCTGGCTTGTGTACAATAATAATGTTTGTATTCCACAGTTTAAACATAAATTAATTAAGTTCACTAATTAGTACTAGATGATTAAAGAAGACGTTTGAAAACTGTATACTTGTAAAACAATTAGATCTGTAATTAATTATGGTTAAAGCAATTTTATCTTTATTTTTAGTTGGTTAGAGTTTAATTTTGTAAGTGTCTTTGTTAAAAAGATTTTCGTCTTAAGGCTTTGAATACTGCTAATGGCCTCGAATATCGTGCTTGATTTCGCCTCGGGTGAATATAAAAGAGCTGCAGCGACTAGATTTGCTATTTTCTGATAAAAACTACGTACTATAATAATATTTTATAAAGATAGATAAGATTGGAAGTTAATGTGTACCTAGAGAGTAATCTAGAAAGGGTATCCTACAGTTGGAACTTCGGATCAGCTACAAATATGAACGTAAACTTAAGGACTTCGCACATGTGTCATAGATAGTAAGTAGTAGTAAAAGTATATCACATGCTGAAAATTAGGCGGCCTCGATGGCGTAGTGGTTAGTGTAACCAACTGCCACGTCTGAGTTCGTGGGTTCGATTCCCGCACAAGTCAAACATTTGTGTCCATGAACATGGCTGTTTGTCTTGGTCTGGGTGTTTCTATGTATAATATGTATGTATTTACAAAAAAATATATATTTGTATGTTTATCCATTGTCTTAGTACCCATAGTACGAGCTCTGCTTAGTTTGGGCTAGATGGTGTTGTGTGTATGTGATAGAATATTATTATTATAAAGCACAATTTACCTGCGATCGATCCGGCTATCTGCACAGCGATATAGCATAAAGCTTTCAGAAACTTTATATGCTTACACACAAAACTGCCCACAGTTATAGCGGGGTTTATATGACCCCCAGACACATGTCCAATAATAGCTATGACACTAGCCACCAGTGTCCCATGAGCAAACGCTGCAAGGATCCTACTGCTGCCGACATCTATGGTCTGACTTTGGGTAGTAATGCCGGCGGATAGCACCAGTGCTAGGTATAAGAATGTGCCTAGGAATTCCGCTATCAATTGTCTTAGAACAAGTCTGCAATTCTTCATTTCTTGGATGCCGAGGAAATCGTTAATATGGGCAGGCGACATTGTAGTTGTTTTGAGCTGATTGTGATCTCGTTGGTTAAGATATAACAGGGAGGCTAAGTATGTTTACACATATTGGCAGACGTGACATGTGCATATTACGCCAGTTATTAGTAAATGCCCGTGGATTTGCGAACCCCACGCGAACACATACCGAGATAAAAGCCAGGACATTCTCTATCAATGTGCCAAGTTTCATCCTAATCCGTTCAACAGTTTACTCGTAATGGAGTACCAAACAGACAAACACTTTCAAAAACATAAAAATAAATTATAATATTAGTAGGTAAGTATTATAAATTTATGTATATATTCAAGTATTAAGTTGCTTGGATAGCGCAGCGGCAGTGGATGAAGCCTGTGGTTCGATACCCGGGTTGAGCAAAGTGTTATTGTGTTTTCTATCAATATATTCTTGGTAGCCTCACGGAGTTTGAAACTATGTTCGGTAGACGGCAATAGACTCACTCCTAATTACGTGTGATTTAAAATCACAACTGATAAAAGAAGTGGTTCTGAGACCGCCATCTGCTGCTATTAAGAATTCCTAGAGAGAAAATCTTAATTACGCTTTGCCAGACAAACACGAGACCTCATACAACAATTGTATTAAACGCACGCAGTCAGTGCACGAATCGTACCAATTCAATTAATTGATATTCATTAAATCTCCGGCAAAAACTCTCATTAATCATTTTCATTATTAATTTTTGTCGTTATCGTGCCTCGTTCCACCAACATCTCATTTACATTGCCCCAAAATGAAATGAAACGGACTACTGTAAATATTTAGTAGACGACAAAAACAGGGAGACAATGACAATACAATTCGTCTGTTTGTGTTATAGTCAACTGAGATGCTAAAGGTAATGAAAAATTTGATACATAGGTAGCGTGGTGTGATTGCAAGTGATAAGCGTTTTAAAACAAAGATGAGCGATTGTGTACCTGTACTTCCTTACAAGTTTAGGTAGTAATGAGGGTATGGAAAATGTTGTGATTAAGTGGGCAAAATCCGATTTATTATGAGAGCAATATTGGTGTCAGCCATAAATATAAAATTGTTTCGAGACAAGGTGCTCTTTATATTTGTAGTTTCAATCTTTGTAAAGCTACGGGTGACACAGACATTATACTTATAAAATATAAATGTCTTTAAATCCGTTCGATTCATACATGATAAAAGTTGTGGGACCTGTTAAGACTTATTAAAAGTCTGGATGTTGTCTTTGTGTCGGTTGTTTTAATGATCGTAGAGCTAAAACTGTCGCAAAATCCAAGAAATAAATATTATTAATAGTAACCCTACCTGCATTTGTTTCGATGCATAGCTTCTCTACCACATGAACTCCATGTTAAAAATACAAAAACAACAAAAAACAAAACAAAAAATCGCTCATTGTTTTACCTCGCCTAATATTGTATTTCATACTCTACATCTCGAAACACTGATTTTCCGGCAAACGAAAATATTTGCACGTGAAAAATGGATCGAACAAACCAATCAAATCATGACGTGATTAGGTGGGTTTGGGTACCTAGCTATGAACATGTATGTACATATATCTATTGTGTTAAATAGACAACAAAATGATGTTTAAGTCTTTGTAAAACAATAGAGATATGTATGAAAGCTTGCCGTTGACAATTACTTGGTGGCAATTACTCGGTATAAATGAGTATAAATAGTAAATGATCCATCTCACTCAGGTGTGTAGTAGCGTAATGATTGAAGTGGCCGCCTCACCACTGACATTACGTTAAATGCTGTAGATTCGAATCCCACACGGGTAATTTTTTTTTGTGACATCCGAAATCCGTTTTTCATGATCATAAAATAGTAGTGATAAAACTGCCTTGCTGAATTTCTCGCACATAACGGAATGTCATAACGCAGCATCGAGCATCCTTGTCATTTGATATTTACCTATCAGATTTGAAAGGTTTCTACCTAATATGTTTTTGAGAGCATCGAAATTCGTTGTATTCACAATTTTCAGTAAATATATCTTTATTAAAAATACATAGACGCCTGGTATCCTCGAAAAGGCAGAGAGTTGTATTACATACCCACATTTCAGTTTTAGATACCATGTTTAAGGGAGCGAGCCTGCCATTTGTGTGTTTTGTGTTGCTTTTGAGAATTTCTCGTCAAAAAATCCAAATAAACTTGAGAGACCCTCAGGCAATCACTTATATACCTACCTAATAAAATAATGAGCCAGATACGCTATAATATTAGTAAGCTTTTCCAAAACTGAACATAAATATATTATTCTATCTACTGCTTATTAAAGATTAGGCATTTATATTTCTATAATTTTCCTAAGCTACTTATTAAGCAGCCATTGTAACACAGTACGTCGCCTCGAGCTTACAGATACGAATATCTCTATGATTTATATATCCTTTTGAATCCATGCTCCGCTGGATTGTGACTTCGAAACTCTCATTAAATCCTATCTTTTCATGTGCCGCGAATACAAATACACTGAGATCGTATAATCTTCTTTTTTTACGATCCATCGCTTTATTTGTTCGGCGCCGCGGTGGTTCAATTCTTTGGGCTCCATCATATACGAAATGATTTTTCAATGAGAGCTGCTATTTTCATTTCGATGCCATAATTGCACTCTTTGGCTTTGTTTTTACACTTCTATGACGGTAAACAATTCTTGCAATTTATTGTGCCGTTCGTAGCTGACAAGTCACGAGGCCCACTTGATGGTACGTGATTGCCGACGCTCATGGACTTTATCAATTTCAGGAGTCTACGTAACCGAGCTGCTCTCTACCATGGTGGTGACAGTACTCTCTTTAAACCTCGTTTATTATTATTATTTTATTATTATTATTATTATATACATTTTATTGGTATTTTACATACTTCATATACATACTTCACACAAATAGACAGACTTTTTATTAACATTTATTTCTGACTAGATTTTACGTGCGACTTCGCGCCCGTTTGTTTGTCAAGAAATTTCTATTCTTTGAGAACATTTTTTTTCTGAATGAACGGTATCATATGTCCTTTTTTGTACCCCTGAACCTGTATATATATAAAATTTCATTATCGGTGGAGTCGTTAAGGCGTGAAAACGTAACAAACAAACAAATATTGAGACAACTACCATCTTAGCCTCCCCGTGAACATGGCTACTCAAAATTAACCGAAACGTCGGGGAAAGTGTTATATTAAATCTGAATAGTTGATTAATTTAAACAGCTTAAAATATAGTAAACAGTAACTAGTAAAAGTGTTTAACAACAGTAGTTTAAAGTTTCAAAATGATGTGATAATAGTGTTTTATAAAAAATAAACAACGCGATAAAATCCGTATAAATTTGTTTAATTTAAAAAAAAAACTTACATTCACATTTATAATATTAATAGGCTTTCCTCTTGTTTTTAATAATTTTAGAAGAACAGGCATTTTCCTTCTCTTCGGTTGCCGATAGCAGATTGACAAGGCATAGCGCTCGGGAAATATCGCGGTAGGTAGTTTATTCCAGAGTCAACACATATGTGAGACTAATGGGCGTTGAAAACGCACCGTGCTGGATGGGAATATGTCTAGATGGAAAGGGTAATCAAGCATCTTCAAGGACATGCGCATGATGTTATACATACAGGCAACACTCTTACTGGCAACAATGCCTGCATCGGGGAAAATAAGGAACATGGTCATAAAGAACACTTAGATTCTGACGCATGTTAAAGTATTATAAGTACCTATTTACATAAATCTCTTTGGGAATCACTATTTGTGTCTTATGCAGATTTTTGTCCCATCTTACAACCACTTCAACCACAGTAGCATGCAGTCAAAGTTCGTATGAACCCTCAATTAATCTATTGAGTCGCAACGGCACACGTCTGGCATTCTAAGAATTGACAGATTACACTTGAAACGCTTTTTTTCTTCAAGCGCTGAGTACTTAAAAACACACATGTAAAACATTGGACTGGAAAAATATTTCCAAGAAAGATAATCTCATTTCTCAGATTTTTCTATTTCCTTTAATTTTGTTTTATGCCATTTTTGTTAAGAAGCGGCCGTAATTATAAATCTTTCTTATGTTTCAGTATGTAGCCATTTCTCATGTCTCCCGCGGCGCTTCGCTTCTACACCCGAGCTGGCAATAACCAATCTTCCAGTAATTTAGCTTCGTATGTAATTTGGCACTATTCTTGGAGAATATATTGTCTAGATCTTTTAAAGAAAGGGTGATACTCTTAGCTGCAGAGTTCTTCAATATGTTTTGATGAAATTTTTGATTTTGATAGTTTTTATGCATACATTAGTCTCCCGCCTATGTCCCATAAGAGGTACGCTGGTGTATATAAAACCTATTTTTTGTCAGCTACTGTCCTTAGGTTCTATGAAATAGCTGGTTTATTGTCGTCTACCGAGCACGGTCCCAAATTGCGATAAAGAAAAACAATAATATTTCGCTCTATCCGGCGATTAAGACTGAGACAAGGCACAGCAGTTACAATCAGTACTGCTGCGTAACCAAGCCAATCCGTATAATAAATCAAGTGTAAATCGCGAATAGCATGCTAAAATAATTATCTTTATCATGCTCCTGCATCTGAGTGGTTGGTCCTGTGCCATGAGGTGGCGATTTATTTGATGTTCCTGGTTTCAAGCCTAAGTCGTGCAAGCGTTATACTGGGTTTTCCCGTTAGTAAGCTTTCAGAAGCAACACGACGCTACGTCTATAAATTTTCATCGTTAGACTTTCACCTAAATTAGTGGGTTACAAAACATAGATACAGGCTATACGTGGATGTAACCTCTGCCGCCCCCTTTAGATATTTTTAGACGTAAGTCTATGTATATGTATTTATAATATAACAACATGATGCTCTATTCAAACAAAGACTCAAACGTATCTAAGAAATTAACTCGACAATAGAGCTAGCTCATAGACATTACATGTTTAATGTTTCGGAAAGCTACCAATGCCAAGAAATATGTACATAAAAGAAGCAAGTTAACATTTTATGTATTAACATTAAAGGGGAATAAAAGTCTTACGAACGAGGTTCTAGACTCACGCCAAATGACTATTAGGTCAATAGAATCTTTATCTAATAATTTCGGTTCCCTATCCATTAGCATAAAATTTTAAGACCTAATATAACTTAGCATAATGTTGTTTGGCATAATTATATTTTCGCATAATATAATTACGCATAACAGCTTACGCATAATTTTTTAAGCATAATTTCTCTAACCATAATAATGATTAAGCATAATATTGTAAAGCAGGCTCGCTCGCAGCCGCCTGCTCCTCAGCCCGCGGGCCGCCTCGCCCCTACACGCCTACGCGATTTTAAATAACACTCTAGGGGTAGGACAAACAAGACTACGTGAAGTCGGTTTTGAAAATATACACCTAAAATAAATAATTAAGGACTACTATTTCAATCAGTTAACTTCTATCTGAGTTAACTTCTATTATGCTAAAAGTCTTTAGGCCTACTAACGTTATGCTAATAGTCATTAGGCCTACTAACGTTATGGGAATCAAATTTATGCCAAAACAAGTAGTCTTTAACATGATTATGCCAACATAAAATGTATGCCTAAAAAAAGTATGCCAAAGTATTATTATGCCAAAACAAATTGTGCCAATATCGTTATGCCGAAGTATATTAGGACAAAAAACATTATGCGAAAAGGAGGAATCCCAATAATTTCTAGTTATTTGTGTATTAGTAGTTATTTTGTGTACTGTCTTGCATTGATAGTGGTCACGGGTTGACAAGTAATGCAAGGTGGTCGACATTTCGGGATATAAATTGATATTTATTAATATAATATAATAATAATATCAGACCTGTATGAAATTGCCCCACTGGGCACGGACCTCTTCTCAGTGTGGAAAGAGTTAGGCCATAGTCCGCCCACTGCGGGTTGGCAGACTTTACATATTTTAGAGAACATTATGAATAACTCTCAGACAAGGTTTCCTCTCAAAGTTTTCTTTCACAGTTAAAGCAAACAATAATTAACTATTTAATACGCACATAATTTCGATAAGTCATAGTGCGTGCCTCGGGATCGAACTCAAACAAGACCTCTGCGTGGCAGCCCAACGATTTTCTACTAGGCTATCGCTGTATAATAATATGTTTATAATTTGCTATTTGTACACAAACTTGATATATATAAAGTATGTGTACAAATAGTAAATTATAAGAACAAATCTTCTCCCTAGCCTTTATTATTCCCAAGTCACTTGGGGTCGTCTTTTCTGGTCTAACTGGATTTGACTGGATATCAGTTTTTACACGGAGCGGCTGCCACCTGACCTCCGCAACCCGAAGGCTAACGATACCCTAAGGCTAGACCAGTATCAGGATATTAAAGGGCACTGACTTCCCAGTAACGACTGCCATAGATGTTCGTGGCAGCCGGGACCGACGGCTTAACGTGCTCTTCGAGGCACGGAACAGGCGATAATTGTCAATCAATACGCACATAATTTCGAAAAGTCATATAACTTCCGAAAGTCTGAGGTACGTGACGTGGGTTCGAACCCGAGACCCTCTGCATTGCAGTCTGTTGGTCTCCCCACTGAGCTATTGCTGCTTGTTCCTCTATAACTGCCAGTATTTATGTGTTTGTGTATGTTTAAATTTGATAGTCTTACACTACGATAGTGAACTATTCATACTCCGAGCAACACTCACGTGAAACGGCGCGCAAAAAATTTGCTAACAAATTACAATTAAGTCTTGTTGTCTAACAAATACGTGGGTGTTACATACAATATTTAATTTAGTAGCGTCTGAATGTGTCACTCTGTTTGCTTGAACTAAGCAAATGAAACAATGTGACTGTGTAAAGAAGATAACATATAATAATAATAACATTCTATCACATACACACAACACCGTCTAGCCCAAACTAAGCAGTGCTTGTACTATGGGTACAAGACAATAGATAAACATACATATATACCTTTTTTTGTAAATACATACATATTATACATAGAAACACCCAGACCAAGACAAGCATCCATGTTCATGCAAACAAATGTTTGACTTGTGCGGGAATCGAACCCGCAACCTCAGACGTGGCTGTCGGTTACACTAACCACTACGCCATCGAGGCCGACATATCTTGTATCAGCCCTGCTTATGAACTGTCCTACTGATTTATTTTTACTTAAAAAACGACTCTCCTACTTGGAATAATTCGTTAGTCGCGGGGGACTTTACAAACATTCAAACAACGGACACAAAGAACCTCAGACTCAGAACAACAATTTGTGAATCACACAAATTTTTGCCCCGTGTGGGGATCGAACCCATAACACTCGGTGCGGTAGCAGTGGCGAGGATACAAAGAAGTTTCCTTTAAAAAAATATGAGTTTATGCTTAACTAAATTGTGTAACAAGCCATTCTCTTGTATTATTCGTATCGATTTGGAATCTCTTACAAAAAGCTGTCCAACCAACCGTCAAATTCACGCCAGCTATAAATAGTTAGAGGCCATTTTCAATGTTTAGTTTTCAATAGTTTTCATTTTATCATCGACATTCCTCGAAACTTCACAGAAGTATTTTAATTTGTGATGCCAACCAACGCCTGATACTCAAATTCCTTCAAAGTGCTTAGATCAAGAAAATCCTTTCTGCTTACGCATTGTTTGGGCTTTGCAATCGGATGTTAGAAACCACATCAAAGTCAAACCACTCAGCGCGTAGTCCTTTCACTTTAGTGTAAAATTACACGTTTCCGCCAAATCCTTTATTGTATTGGAGATTCTCTGATATGGATCGTAAGCTTATATTGAAAACTGTACGGAATATATTGTAAGGATCATTTTATACTGAAATGTTGTGTAATAAAGTAGCGTAGCAAATATATAAAATAACTAGATTTTCGCCGCGTCTTCGTTAGCGTAGATGTAGGTTATGTCAATTTTCTATACGTCGGGAACAATACTCTTTCTGAATGAAAAGGACCTTATGTCCTTTTCTGTGCCCCTGACAACGTGTATGTGAAATTTCATGATGATTGATACAGTAGTCAAGGCGTAAAAGCGTAACAAACATACAAACTCATATTCGCATTTCTAATATTAGTTAGGATTACAACCTCCAGATTTCCTATTTTCATTTTTCAGTGAGGGAATGCCATTTACTCATGCCTCTACGCAGAAGAAGAAGAGCGGTGAGGGTATATCCGCATCACCCTAAGAGGAAGCTCCCACCTACTCGCTGCTTCAAATAGTGGGTGGATCGCTGGAACTAATACTATTTCAGTGGTGACCCTCAGCTTTCCTTCCTCAACTATTGCAATAGAAAAAAGTTGACACTACTGAACTCCTCTAATGGTGGACAGGCACGTTGTGGAATCCAGCAACGTTGAGTGCGGTCAGCCTATAGATGGGTGACCGCTTAGTGGTATTTCATCCGAGCGTCTCCGTGCTTCGGAGAGTATGTAAAAAGTCGATTCCCGGTTGTTGCCAAATTGACAGCAGTCGTTCAGCCATGTCAGAAGCCTACGGGCGGCTTGAACAACTCTTGAAAACAGGTTGGCCACTAATCACACGAAAAGAAAAAGAAAGAGTATTCCGTTTCAAATACTAAATATAATTATTTTGTCACGTGTTTCGCCTCTGCGCAAGATATCATCGTCGGTCTGGTCCCGCGGTATAAGTTGACGTGGATGAGTGTGACCGGGTTTAGAGCTTAACACAAGCAAATATTTTGATTTTTGCTTTAATGTCGCGCTGTATGTTTATTCTTCGGAGACAATTTGGACCACTTGGTAGTAACCGACTACTAATGGCTAAGAAAACCCGCAACACTAAGAACGTAACGTAACTAAAGTATTGCAATAAATGAGACGTTGCACTGTCAGCACCGGCGACAAAGCGATCAATAATTAACTATTGTTATTACCGTCGGGAAACAGCCGTGAGCCTATATATGATGTATGTTTTAACTGCATAACTAAAGCCCGCTTTATCTGTATTAAATATGATTAATTGATAATATAATGCATATTAATCAACACAGCCGCTTATACAATCGCTTTGTTTCCGCGAAACGGTTTGCTTTGTGGAGCTTTGCACGTCAGTAGCATCTGACGATTAAGGTGTCTTATATTAGATGATCTACTGGAGCAGCTAGGTGGGTCCACACATCAAAGACTTCCTATTATGTTGACACACTACATTATCTTCTATTGTACAAATACAGTAGGCCTCTAAGTACGACGACAATCACTGTTATGATTTGAACGATTATATCACAATAAATATTATTTTACATAATATTGTCTTCTGTTTACGCGAATGTTATTCATTGAAATTAAACTACTATATACGGATTTTATCGCGTTGTTTATTTATCACTGTATTACAAAATTTTGAAAATATCACGGGCCGTGACCATGGCTGCTGAAAAGCACCCGAAACGTCGGGGAAAGTGTAAACCAAAAATAAATAGATTTAATAGTTTAAATAATTTTATTAGCTTATAAATTAGTCAAATAAAATCAATAGTAGTAGTAGAGTGATATTTTCAAAATTTTGTAATACAGTGATAAATAAACAACGCGATAAAATCCGTATATAGTAGTTTAATTTCAATAAATATTATTTTATTTGAATTAATGACTGAACGATTCTATCTAAACGAATTTATTTGAATGTTTGTTGCGCACAGTCATTTTCAAATGAATGAGTTTGTCTCAATGATTAAGCTGAACGTTTTTGTTTAGAGGACTTTATCATAGTGAACAACTTTTATTGAAACACTATTATTTGAACGACACTTTCTCATTGCAAATCTAAACAATGTTATCTAAATATAATTTATATAATATTGTCTTATGTTTACGCGAATGTTATACATTGAAATTAAACACTTGAAACGGATTTTGTAGCGTTGTTTATTTTACTTTAAAACACTGTTATTACATAATTTTGAAACTCTAACACTACTATTATTTAACTTTATTTAAGTTTACACTTTGCTCCGACATTTCGGTTGCTTTACAGCAGCCATGTTCACGGGTCTCCCCGTGAACATGGCTGCTGTAAGTTCAAAAGTAAAATAATAGTAGTGTTAGAGTTTTCAAAATTATGTAATAACAGTGTTTAAAGTAAAATAAACAAACGCGACAAAATCCGTATAAAGTGTTTAATTTCAATAAATATAATTTAACTAACCAATTTGATTTTGACAATAATAACAGAATGTTTATGTCTCTATGGTTTTACGAAGACTATTTGAACGACTTTATCGAAACGAGCTTATCTGATCGGTTATCTTTACACGATTTTATCTCAACGCAACGCTTAACCTAAATATTCTATTTAGAAACACTTTTCACAAACACACCACCTAATTTGGTAGCACAAGGAACATATAAAACATTAGGTTTTATCATGTTTATTTAGGACTGAGGTATTCACTTTAGGAGTTACGGTCATCGACCAGTGAAGTGTTAGGCTACACGTTAGGCTGTATGTGTGCACTTCTTATTAACGACCCGACATAGGAAGAGGGTCAAGGGCTTTGCGGATACGAAGAAGTATCTTATTAGTGTAATATTATTATTACTAGATTCTCCACACGGGCTTGCCTTTGTGGTAAAACAAGAATATATGAAGTGCGTTACTAATTGTCTCGGTGACACAGCGATATTGAATACGACTGCTGTGCATGAGAACTTGGGTTCCAAACTCGAGTCGGAAAAGTGATATTGCGTTTTTTTATTAAGTCTAAGTCAACTCAAAGTCAAAGTCAAAAATCATTTATTCACTTAGGTCACAAAGTAACACTTATGGACGTCAAAGGGATTAGTGAGTTTATTACATTTACTGAATTTACATTTATGTTAGTTGCAAGGTTCAGTCAAAAGGTTGAGCCTATGAGAAGATACCTGCAAGAAACTCAAGGCCACTCTTTTAAATCGCCATCAACTTATAATTTCAATATTTTATAACTCATTTATGTACCAGGTGTTGCAGTCATTATGTCCATAGAAAACTAAATTCTAAAAATAAAGAAAATGTTAAATGTTCTTAGTGGAAGTTGGAACTGTGTACCTGGCTGACATAAACTAAAATATACATATATGATCTTACGTCTTTCTCCTTGAATGCCGAGGTGTATCACCCCCAAATTTCATATATTGTAATAGGCAAGTCCACATAACATTGAAGTAGAACATTAATATTAGGATTTAATTACTCTTATATTGTTTTGTGGGTGAGTTTATTGCCGTTGGCCGGCCACAATTCTAGACTCGGTACAGCGACAGTGCAATTCACGATAAAAACCAAATAACACTAAACACGAATTCAAGACCTCACACATAGCAATACCATTTACTACATTTGCACGACCTAGGCAGTCTATAAACAAAATACTATAGTACATTGTACTGAACTCGACATCGCTCGTGGAGGCACTATAAATTCTACACAATACCAACTCTAATTGCTTTTTATTATACAGGGTTGTCACACTTTACTCTCGGCTCTATATTTTAATTTCACACTGCAATGATTATGCGATCAGAGACTGTAGGCACAGGTATATAACGATCATATAACAAACATAGGTGGTGAACCTATTCGGTCTATGGGACACATTTTGAGACACCATGTTGCTTCTAAGACTTTCTTTCACACTAATATTTGAAGAGATTTCCAATAGTACTTGCTCGAAGAGAAATCATAAGCGGACGTAGAAATACAGATACCACGTAACCAAGAGGCCATAAATAGGAACACAAACGAATATTAAACATTACTTTATAGTAACACTTACTAAGATAGCGAAGGGCATACCTCATCTAAAAACTCAGCATATTAAGAGAGACCTCTCTCTTAATATGCTGAGTTTTTAGATCTTAGGTAACACATGTCATCTATCGAGCACAATTACAGATTTCTTGCCAAAAAGACACAATAACATCTTGTCCTAATGGGGAGTCGAACCGGAGACCTCATAGCATAGCAGTCGCATTTACTACCACTGCGCCGCCGAGGCAGTCCGCAGGTTCCATAAATATTCTTCTTTATTTATACACATTTGTAAAACATTTATAAAAAGTATGTAGGTAATAAAATCACGTCTATTTTTATGGTTAGCACCTTATAATAAACAAAAAGCTTGACCATTTAACTAATGAGATAACCAATATCATTATTTAAATGGTAAGGTAAATACGGAATCAACGTAGACGCTTCTTACCAAGCATTAGCGGCCATGTTGCAAACGGTCTACCCAACGGGTTGCCTAATAAAAATATTAAAAATGAATATTAATTCCAACAAAGTTTACCAAGTTAATTAGATGAAAAAAGTTTCAAGTTTATTGGTTGAATTCGTTTAAAAATTAATTGAGTGGAAACTTTTGATAACAAATAAAATACTGTCTGGAATGATGCCAGATAATAAAAGTTTAAAGGGTAAATGGGTTTATGAATAAATTTCAGCTTCAGCGCTTTTAGAAAATGTACGAGAAGACAATCAAATGAATCAATAAGATGAAAGAAAACTTATGGTAGACTTTAGGACAGACAACTTACATCTAGGTTTCTCCCTGCCTGTTCCTGAAGTAGTTCCAGTTTCAGTAACCCACCTTCCATTTCAGGCAGGAGTTTGCATACCGTGGTAGGTTTAGTTGGTAGGACCCGCGACCTTCCATCTTCCCTCGGTTAAGCCCAACATATCTTCTCCGCTACTCCTTTCCCGCGGAGAGAGACGCGAATTGGCATTCCTCCAAAGGTAAAAAAAGATTTCGCCCTATCCGTTGTCTTGTTCATATTTACCTTGTATACTTTCTTGGTTGATGGTCGTCATTTTTCTTATCTATACTAATAGTAAAAAGAGGAAACATTTGATTTTATGTTTGTTTGTAAGGGTTAAACTCAAAATCTAATCAACCGACTTAAAAATATTTTCTACCATTAGAAAGCTATCTTATCACAGAGTAACATATAGGCTATATTTTTTTAAAGTACTGTTATTAACAAATCCTAACCTTTATTTTTCTTCTTTTTTTTTTTTACGTGGGGGTATGCTTTGACGCATACCTCTCCGCGGGGCGACACGGAGAGGTTATGTCGGGCTCACCGGGGAAAAGATACCCCGGTAATACCGACTAAACCTACCACGGTGTTCCTCGACATAACCATAGACGGCGAGGCCGCGCGAATCGCTTTCACATGCAATCGCGACCCCGCCGTGGCTAACTTAACCTACTTTTATGCGAGCAAAACCGCGGACTTAAGCTAGCTAGTAAATAAATATCAGTTTCAATATCTGCCAGCCCTATTGCTGTTCGCAGCTGAATGACAAGATGATTGCTATGTCATTTTTAAATTAAAATCAGACTACGTACACGTCAGAAATATCGATGCAATTTTTACCGTTTGTCCTATAAACAGATGAATCGATGCGTTTTTTTTTGTTATAAAACCTTGAAGAGTAATGGCAGTGAGACTTCATTAAAAAAAATTACAAGTGGGTAAGATCCAATTTATTGTAACCTTTTTTTCCGCAGTTACGCTTGCGTTTATTTTGTAATCAATTTCTATCCCACGGGAACAGTACATTCTTTTTATGAAAGTATCCTTGACATTTTGCATACACGTGTGTATGCAAAATTTCATGATGATCAGTCAATTACTTCAGGCGTGAAAGCGTAAGAAACCGCGGCCCGCAAAATATTACTATTATATTTTAGCCTAATATTATAAATACGAATGTGAGTTACTTTGTTTGTAACGCTTTCATGTCTAAACTACACGATTGAACATCATAAAATTTTGCATATAAATTGTCAGGGGAACAGAAAACGACATAGGATACCTTTCGTCCAGAAAGAAGTATTGTTACTAATCTAACTTTATCTACATTTACTTGACCGAAGCCGCGGGTAAAACTAGTAAATATATATTTGTTTCTTTTCCATCAAAAGATAAGGCCTGCAAGAGATTTTAGCGATACCTACATTGATTTTATGCTGAACTTTTCATGTAAACTGACTTTAAAGTCAAAGAGTCAGCTTACATCAAAATTACACCTACAATAAGACTTAATCTATGCCCGATATTGACAGTACAGTGGATGGATCCCGAGAAAAGCCAGCCACAGTCGAGCGCCAGCCTGCCATACTACCATATGTAAGGGGTGTCTCTGACAAGATTGGCTACATCTTGAAGCGAGCTTCAATCAACACATATTTCAAGCTACCAACGAAGATAAGTAAATTTTTACCAACCGTCAAGTGCCAATTACCTTTACAAGATGCATAGACCCCTCTATAAAATAGATTGTGACTGTAGACCGATTCCTACCAAGGATGCTTCGCGAGGCTGTTGAAATTAAAAACATCCTAATTTTAATAGAGAAGATGGTTGGAATGTACCACCAGCTTGGGATCCAGTAATTCAAATAATCAAACCCAAGAAGAAGCAAAACACAGCTAGACTTCATGATACTTTGAGCTCATTCTGCGTAAATAGACGCACCAAAGGTTAAATTATGTTCGGGTACTTTAAAATAACTAGGTACACTTCAGAACATTGGGACAACTACCATCTTAGTCTCCCCGTGAACATGGCTACTGTAAGGCAACCGAAACGTCGGAGCAAAGTGTAAGCTTAAATATAAATAGTTTGAATTATATTAAATAGCTTAAATAGTAGTAAAGTTCAATAATAGTAGTGTTAGAATTTTTAAAATTATGTAATAAAAGTGTTTTAAAGTAAAATAAACAACACGACAAAATACGTATAAAGTGCTTAATTTCAATTTACAGAGGTAAATAACATATAGCAGTATAATCACATATACTCACCTATGTATACCCGAAGCAGTAGGGACTGTTGTTTTACGTCCAAATTTCATAAGTCCCACTTAATAGGGGCCGAGTCTAATGCCGTCCACCGGCCACAAGTTTAGACGCCATGCTGTAACTCGGATTACTTTGAACGATAAATTGTGGCTGGTATTAGACGTCAAAACCTTAAGTTCGTAATAGCTTAAATTTAAATTAAATGCAGTGTTTCACACTCTAGTTCGTGTTTAAATTTATATGTGACCTTGTTCACTTAATATATACAGAAGTGTGTTGTTGCCAAGTTTAAAGTTTTATTATGAAATTTGGCAATACATTTGTGAAAGTTTTGCATTTCATTGTTGATTTTGATGTACAGAACATCATAATTTCAAAATAGCTTGTCTTTACTACTATCTAATAACTGCAGTATTTAATCTGTATAAATTTAAGTAGATTATAAATTTTACAATTAGCTATTATGTGGATAGTAATAGAGAGTTTAACGCGGATTTTAGAAGTGAAAAGTTGTTGTTGTATTATGATATTTTGCAGAACACACTCGATGTAACGCGTAAGAGTCACAATAACGAACAAAATTTTGTGGCGACGATAAACGTTAACAATAATAATATATTAGTACCTAATAAATACGTATTTCTCATTATCACATTACAGTTTCTCATAGAGTTGTAAATATGAAATATAGGCTAGCAATTAATATTAGATAGAATTTGTATCATGGATCACCAGATTTACCCTCAAAAGACACTTTACATTATTCAAACTGAAACATGAACAATTAACATATTTACATAAACGTATGGGATTATAAAAAGAGAAAAAGAAATGAGTATGTCATAATCAAATGAAAGAAAAAAAGTAAAACGAAATAGCGCTAATGTTTACAACTTTACTAAGCTTTTTATCCTATACTTATATTATGCTATTAATGCCGGATTCATTCCTTTTCCTGACGCTGACAACACCTCTGATTTGAAGCAAGCTCAGCAACACGCAACTTATATTCCTAATATCGAAATTACATGGACTACTAGGCCTGTATACCCATTTGGCACAATTTACAAAAGTACCTACTTTTCTCACAAGAACTCAGTATTGCCTAATCCGATGATACTTTATTCAAGTGCCAGTACTTACAAGTAAAAAGTTTATGGAAATTACGAACAAAAAATGTTCTGGAAATCAGACATTGTAAACGTACGTATTCTCGTACTTGTGAGGTAGGTAAGAGTTCTTCAAAGCAAGCTCATTACGTATTTAATGTTACTCGTGAATACAAAGTCTCAGCCGATCATTATATAAGAAAGAAATCCCTGAGGGCATTCTTGTAACTAATCATGCTTATTTCAAAGAGTAATTAGAGGGCTACGTTATGATATGGCCAGCGTTCGTTCATGGTATGTTTTCCTTAGACTGATTCTTTGTGGGCGTACTATGAGTATCGTTACGTCATCAAGCTGCAAAAATGGCAAGTAGAACATAATCTATATATATAATTAGTTGTCTCCCACAAATAGAAGACAACTAATTTGTAATAACTTTTAAATGTATCTTTTTGTGGGAGAGAAAATAAAATATTATTATTATTATTATTATTAATTATATATATAAGGTTTTTACAAGGTCGGCAACACGCAAGTGATGCCTCTGCACTGGTGTTGCAGGCATCCATAGGCTACGGTGACCAGTTACCATTAGGTGGGAGGTATGCTTGTTTGCCACTATAGTAGTATAAAAAAAATATAAATACAAAAAAAAACAGCAGTTTGACTGACAGTAACTCATGAAGATTATATTATTTATATGATATTTATGTATTAGCATGTAATCCTCATGTTTTAGCATGATATCACTTCGAATAATAAATCTATCAGAAAGTATGAAGTGTACTTTAAATCTAGTATATGACGCTAGTAACACGCTTGCGCGATTCGTAGACGATCAACAAGCACCAACTACGCAAGTAACTCGACGTAAACTCGCACATGAATCCGCATCACTAACTTGCGTTCGTAGCTTGCGTCATCTTGCATCATGTAATACACCATATTACCTATCACCGACAAAATTATATATTGCCGCTTGTAAAGTTTAGAAGTAAATTATCAATATATATTTAAAACACTTCACACAATTAGTCCAATATAATTAGTGTAGGTAGAAACAAGTCCGTATGTTAAAATATAAGTAAAGTGTCGGAAAAATGCTCCAATGAAATTTTAATTTGGTGGGACCGTTTATATTTGAGTTGTTACGTCTGAGTGCGTAGTTTGAAGTACAAAAGGAGGTCCTTAGCTTTATATAAAGACTGCAGAAATTTTATTCTTGCCTCGTTTAGAATTGAACAGTAGGTCCTTACGTTTTTGAAGTATAGAACAAATTTAGATTCTGTTGAGAAATATAGCTGTAATTTTTTATTTTCAAACGCGTTATCCCTCGTGAGCAATAATTTTTTTCTGGGTGAAAGGTAATCTATGTCCTTCTTTTGTCCCTGGCAAAGTTTGTACGGAATTGCATGATGATCGGTCCAGTAGTTAAGGTGTGAGTGTTACAAGCAAACTCACATTCGCATTTATAATATTAGTTAGAATTAGACTTAGGTAATAAGGTAAAAGTTTAAAGTCAGAAATCAAACATTTATTTAGGTAAAAAATTAACACTAATAAACGTCAAAGTTTATTTGTTAGTGAGTTTACTGAAGTTACAATAACATTACTTGTTCAGGCAAAGGGAAAATATGAGAATATATCTGCAAGAAAATCACGGCCAGTTTCTTACGAAGACTTGACTTGACTTGAAAGGTCAATTGAATAAGATAACTCCCAAATTAGAAATCATTTATTTCATTATTATTTAATTTAATTTATAAACTTCGTATAGTGCACTCCTTCAGTTATAGGAGACCACAGTATGCACTTTAATAACAAAGCTTATAATAGAAAATTTAAAATTAATTATTAGTGATTGTGGAAGAAATATCTGCAAGAAAATCACGGCCAGTTTCTAACCAAGACTTGACTTGAAAGGTCAATTGAATAAGATAACTCCCACGTTAAAAATCATTTATTTCATTATTATTTTATTTTATTTATAAACTTTGTTGATTGCTCTACAAGAACTCTCTGACTTTTTGAAGTCAAGCTTGCTTTATCGTTGAAGGAAAACATCGTGAGGAAATCTGTTCTGACTGAGAGTTTTTCATAATGTTATCAAAGATATAGAAGTCTGCCAATCCGCACTGGGCCAGCATGGTGAACTAAAGCCTAACATATCTCACACTGAGAAAAGGGCACGTGCCCAGCAGTGGAAGAGTTTGACAGAGTTGATATTTTTATTATACTACAGGAAATTAAAAACACCGACACAACGAACACGTTTGTGGATATCACACACTTTGGTCTCGTTTCATCGAAGTCGCAATGTTCTGCGCGCTCCAAATAGCAAGGTGACCACAATAGTAATCACATAAACCATAACATCATTCCGGCAACCTCACGCATCCCACCTTTGCTTATGGCACAATACTATTTCCATCATTGATTCAATAAAGAAGGAATTGTGGCGTATATTCAGGTAAGTAATATTTGACTCATAAACTGTCTCTCAGTGTAAATCATCGTAAGTCATCACGGCGGTTGGGACAGAACAGTTTTATTACACGTGATAGCGAGACGGATATTATGTGTACTGACACATATAGAAGAAGAATGGAGAACTAGTATAGTTTGGAATATACTATTGAATGCATGTTATGTCCTTTGTATACCAAACAAGTTACATGCGCTATTGGGGCAAATGCGTAAGTTACACGCACTACGTCTATATACCAGAGTGTGTAGTGCGAGTTGTATTTACGTTAACGCGATCGAAACGTTTACCGCGTTTGGCTCTCTGATTGGTTAAGAGCTTAAAGCGGGCCAATCGGAGCGCCGGACGTTATAAACGTGTCGATCGAGAACTCACACTAGGCACTCTGAAAGGGAAAGCATTTGGGTGTAGTACCTACACCTTGTGTATTACACCAAGTGATATACGTCAAGAGTGGTTTTAGGTCCTTCGTAATGGGGGCGAGTCTATTAGACTAGACTTCGTGCTGCTGTTGAGAATTTCTTGTAAGAAAAATCCAATACCACTTAGCAGAGTCCGGCAGTCAGACCCAAAACTTTACAAAACACTAAATATATTTACTACCGCAGTGCTATCAAAACCAATTTGCATCAAATGTACCAAAAAAATAAATAAACATCATTCTTCATCCAAAGACCGAAACATGTTTTAAGATTATGAACTTTCAGAACAAAATTGATGAAGCAAAAAGAAACATTTTGGTACACTGAATGAAGAAATTTCCTTATACTTATTTCTAAAGTAAATTATAATAAGATGAGCGCACATCGAGCGCGTTTGACACGTCCTTGTCCTGTTTTATTACATCAGTACCCATCCAGAAATGCTTTTACTCACATAAATCCCGTTTCAAATCCCATTCATTCGCGAAACAAGTAGAAAATTTTACCGAATCAATCTGAATTTTTAGCTTCGCTGACATTTTAGCGACGAATTTATTAGAGATTGGACGGAATGCCGACCCGTCTGTCCCGAGACTAAATCTAATATAACTGAAGGTACGTTGACTATATAAAAATGAAATTTCTCCTGACAGTTTCTTGAACATTGCGTCGAGGTATTCTTGCTTAAACTAGTTACCTGTGGCATTTGATTGGCTGTCGGAACTTGTGGCTGCAGAGACTGGTGGGACTGCGTTTATGAATTACCTTTTGCCTGCCATTTTATACACGCGGTATTTAAAAGTAGATCATCTTAATAAGATGATGAAGCTTATCTCTAGAATTCGATTGTTAGGCAGCGTATCAAGATGAAACATGCATCAGGTTTTAAGTTAGAGTTCCAGCAATACAAGTGTGAAAGCCGCATTTATTTTCGAGCCTATTGCACAAAATTAGTGCGTAATGTGCATACAATAAAAACTAACTATCAGACGGACAAAAATTGTAAATAAATGTTTTTGTTTCTGTAGCTCTTATAAAGATCCCCACATTTATTTTCTTAAATATTTCTTATGTACAGACGATGTCTGACCAGTAACAACTGTATTATATGTATAGATAATAATAACAATGGCCTTGTATATAAACTCGCCCACTGCTGGCCACGAGCCTCTTTTGACTATGAAAAGGGATAAGCCATAGTCTACCACTGCCAGACAATAGGTTGGTGACCCAGTGCGGGTCGTCAGACACATCGATCTTTGAGATCATTATGGAGTATTATAAACATGCAGGTTGCCTCACATAGCTTCGAAAACTTACAGGAACTTTACGATCAAATCAAATCGATCCTTAAAGTAGCTCTTCTAATGTGTAAAGAAATTTTAATTATTTTTTGAGTATACACATTACAAACAAAAATACAAATCTTTTCTCTTTAAAGATTTGAAACCGAAATTGCTGGCAAAAAATAATTTAAATAAAAATGAGAAGAATGATCTGAATCACAAATTCCATTAATATTCGTACGGTTCACGTGTAGTGGATAACCAACATTCAAGCATATCCTATACTATGTCCTTTAGATGCGTAGATAGATTTCCAGAGCGCTCTACGCCATTTGCCCAGGAGAGTTCAAGCTCGTGTTCAAGAGAATAAATGATCTTTCTCTCGACTCCAGTGCCTGTAGATATTGTAATATCGGGATGATTGAGTTACAAACTCACATTCGCATTTATAATATTACTTAGGATTGTAAATAAAATTGCTTATTCTATAGATTAATTCTGACAGCCATAGTTTTTTTTAAATGCGTACTAATACTATATAACAAAAATTTCACCATTACCATTTTTTTTTAATAAATGTAATAATTATATATTCTACCACATACACACAACACCAATTAGCCCAAACTAAGCAGAGCTTGTACTATGGGTACTAGACAATGGATAAACATACATATACATATTTTTCTTTTGTAAATACATACATATTATATATAGAAACACCCAGACCAAGACAAACATCCATTGTCATGCACACAAATGTTTGACTTGTGCGCGAATCAAACCCACGACCTCAGGCGTAGCAGTCGGTTATACTAACCACAATGCCATCGAGGCCGACTATTATTATTATTCGTAAAGTATTCCATTTTAAAATGTTGTAAATACATACTATATGGATAGTGCCATATATACATAGTGCATTCTTATATCCCCGAAAGAGCAGGTTGCATTGTACTAGACAGCCACATTTAGTGCCAAACTCCGCTATTATCTATATACCTCGATACACAAATTAAATACCAATTTGTGCAACCTGGGAATCGAATCCGAGGCCACCGCTCCGACACAAAGTCAGTCAAAGAAATATGGATAATTGATTGTACAATCGTAAATAATCGTCGTAATTTTTTAATTTAAAAAAATACGGTACAATAACTGAACTGGATTGTGTAGTTAAGTGGTCTTTTCACCACTGCCAGTACATCGATTCCTCTAGGTAGGTAACAGTATTCAAAAGGATGAACCATAATAATATTTGATTATAAAAATGTTTCAAAATGTCTGCCATCTCTCACAATAAAAATTCTACATTGTTTTATAAAGGATTTGGATAGTTGAGAATTTTAATAAATTATGGAATTCAACATATTTTTACTGCGAGGTATGACCAGAATTGTTTTAGTATTTGAAAGTGTAATCTTCTTCTAATTCATATAAAAATAAATCAAGTGTGTATGTTAATATCAACATCATTCGAAGATCGACAAAAATATTAATAACTTGAAAACCACAAACAATTGCAGAGCATACGTGCAGACGAATTAAGAACTTCTAGGTGCTCTACTTTAAGAATTCTGCTTAATAAATTTATGCCGGCATTCTTATATACTATTACTTATATTTCTCTTTTTTCTGCCTTAATATTACTCTACAACTGTTTAGTAAAAATTCATATTACATAATACCTGTTACACGTAACGATTAAAAAGGTTTTAATGAGACTTTAAAGGCGTCGTAGTGTCAGGCGTCAAGTTTCGCCGACAACTTACCGCGATAACCTGCGAATATTAAACTACAACATTTTTCTTTAAAGAAACCAAACATTAACTATAAGTGCTTACCTCGTTATTCAGTCTTCATAATTTTCACTTACTTGTACTACTCCTGCTCTAGGGATCAAGCCCTGTGGTGCAAGGGATTTTACAAACACTGAATTAATGGACGTAAATTACACAGAGTCTCACAAAATCCATTTTAGAGCACAAAAATAATGACAATAAAATTATATAACGACCAGAAAATTGTTTTGGGATTCGAAACCAAAATACTCGTGACCGCTCGTCTGATGTGCCATCCGAGCAGTCAAAAAGTTTGCGGCTAATCATGAGATTTCTTTGATTTGTCCTGGCCTCCCTGGTATAATTGCTGGGCAGGACAATAAGTTCTTAGAATTTTCTTTTATGAAGTTTATAGTTGCATCACTTTGTTTAAAAATGTGTTTTGTGGATGGCGACAGTAACGTGTAACCTATAAACATAGTTTGCGAAATGTAGTTTTTGAGACTCCTCCTACCTCATCGGGGATATAAGCGCCAGATCATGTAGTTGGACGTGTGTTATCCGCCTCACAGTTGGGCTATTGTGCGTACGACTACATAGTCTAGATATCATCATCATAGAGAATAATTACTTCTCACATATATATGTACATACATATTTAAGTGAGAAGTAATTATACTCTTTTATTAGAACAAAGAAATTTACAAGTAAAAAAAAAAGGAAAGTCTCTGACCTAGGTACCTGACTACACAATAATTGAGTAACAATTTAAAATTAACCATGCTGTGCATTTTACCTTCGATTCTTCTGAACGCCAAAAGAAAAATTGGTATTTCGATTATTCAAAGGAATCAACCTTTTGCCATTTCTTAACTCTCAAGAGACTTTGACTATCATCTTAGCGTTACACTCGATATAAGTAAAAATAATTTAACATCACAGGTCATTGACTATTTGACTGCACAAGTAGCGCAGCGGTTCAAGTGAATATATCGCCTCAATCGATACATCGAGGGTTATAGGTTCGATCGAACCAATACGACACATAATGATATTGAGATACATTAATGCAATTGATCTGTAAGTGAAATTGAACAGGTTTGCCTGAATAAAATATTCTGTTTTGCGATACATAGGTTGCATGTAGATTTACTGTATTAAATATACATGCAACCTATCAGGCATAGGAACACATCACTTAAGTTCGAAAAAGCCGACGTAATGAATTAAGGCACCGTAATGGCATAGCCTGGGCTGTAACCTTTTAGGCACACTGTGTTGATAAAATGTTATTTTCTGTACGGTGAGTTTTATTTTATATAACTAAGGTGGCAAACAAGCCTACGGCCCACCTGATGGTAAGTGGTCACCATAGTCTATAGACGCCTGCAACACTAGAGGCATCACTTGCGCGTTGCCGACCCTTTAGAAAAGGAAGAAGAGAAAAAGGAAGTAGGAAGGAGATGGAGCGGGAAGGGAGAAAGAGGGTGATTGGGCCTCCGGCACTCATACTCAACGAATGAAACACAACAGTAGGAATACTGCTATTTCACGTCGATATTTTGTGAAACCCGCGATGCTCTACTACTTTAATGAGTATTATGTAATCTGTGTGTGTCTATTGAAGAGTTCATTCATTAATTTATTCATTAATGTGAAATTTATTAATTAATGACTGATAGGTAAAATTTAAAAGGTTTACCTGCTTACATTTTTTTTGTTTTGCATTACATTGGTTGTTACAGGTTAGACGGGCACAGAAGCCCATCTTCAAAATTAGACACAGACGCAGGTGTACAACGATTTATAATTGAGTCATATTGATTGAGAAACTGCGTCTTTAGTCTGTGGCATAACCTTGCGGTTATAATTGCGACCAGGTAGATTCTGAGTCGAGCAAAGTACTATTTGGTATTTTTCTTCCGAATATCTCCGGTATTTGGTGGACTGCAACTGGCTTCCTATTAAATGGGACTTAAAAAAGGGTACACGAAACAAAACTTGTGTAATCCACTAATGGATGTTCCGAGTCTGTGTATTATTTGTGTTCGTTGTTTGAATATTTGTAAAGTCCTCCACGACGCAGGAATTACTTATAGTGCAGGAGTAGCCATTAGTTTTTTATTTTATTCATCTAATTTCTATTCTTCATTCTCGTCGCGGCGACAGACACCGATGACGACATAGGAAGTATACCTAATGCGGGAGTTGCCTTTTTAAAAACAATTAAAAAATTATCAATTTAATTTGTGATCCGACTTTGGCTGTTTCACTGCTGTGCCACCTGATATATTCATTGTTATAAATCCACACCGCAGGTGGTTGGTAAAGTGCTGTGTCACTATAAATAATGAATTCGCCGTTACATGGCTCGTTTTATTGTTTTGTACTTAAATGTAGCACCTTTTATCTCTTTTTTAGTGTTTTCCGGATCAAATTTGGGATACCGTGACATTGTGGAAGCTTAATGGTTAATTCGACCAAAGAAAACCTCATGACCGGACAATTTTCAGGAACACCAAGGAATTTGGATATATACCCGGTATATAATCATAGATTGCCACATGTGGCTGTAATACACCTCTGACTGCTTCAGTATAATATTTGTAAATAATATTAGTTCCGTATATAAAATGATGATCTGTAGACATTTTTGAACGACTGGTGGACCAAAGCTCTAGATGGGGATCATTGGAGAAGTGTGTGAAGAAGATCTTTGCCCAATAATGGGACAGGAAATGTTAAAAAAACCTGTCTGAGAGAAGAGATCCGTGCCTAGCAGTAGGCTAGGCACGGATCTCTTCTCTTCTTAGATGGGGACCGTTGGAGGAGTGTAGGGGAGTCCTTTGTCCAATAATGGGACAGGAAATGTTAAAGAAAACTTTTTCCCGCTGGACACGGATCTCTTCTCAATTTGAAAACGTTAAGGCCAGACTTTAGTAAATCCTAACCGTTTCGGGGTATTCTTTTACTTACTTTAATTCAGTGAGATTATGGCTTATACATATTTACTTGATTTTGTTTAGCTGCATTTTGACTTAGCGTTTATGATGAACATTACATACAATGATGAACATTTATACTATAGAGGTTGCGATCCTTGACGTAGAAAGTCAGAGAACAGGGCGCTTGATATCGACTGTACGTGAGCGTCGTGTTTCATATGCCGCAGGGAAATAACAGAACCAGAGGTTGTGTGAAATTTCTAGAGATACAAAAAATCCTTTCGGCCGCTATGGCAACTGAGTTTCGCAAACAGTTGCGAATAAGGTTTTTTTTTATAATTTATTAAATTATCATCCTAAAAAATTATAGGAAAGTAACATGTAAAAGTTGTTTTGTCATTGCATTAATATCAGTCGTGTTTTTGTTAAAAACATTAAAATAATTAATATATTTATGGATGTGGTAGGTTTGTTATTCTTGTAAATTGACTCAATCCTTCAGGTTTAAGGTTTCCTCTGTATATATATCCAAAGCGATACTATGCATCATTTATCGCATAATTATAGATCTATGCAATCAGCAAGTATATATAATAGACATCGCCCTAGATAGTTATATGAAGGTAGGTAGGAATAAACCCAATGAATAACTCATTGGGTAAAGCGATGACATGATTTGTCTTTTTCCTCGTTTATAATTTACATGAACATTAGGTTGTTTGGCCTTGCTTATGCTTCTCATGATCATAAGCCTATCACAAACAGTGAGAATCACATGTACTATTATGATATTATACATCAATTTGTTAATACCTATAGCAGCAAGACAGGACAAAAATATAATAAAACTAGCTTTTGCTTGCGGCTTCGCACGCATGGGAATAGGACTTTTTTTTTGGATAAAACATACCAATTATGATCTTTTCTGTACCCCTGATAATGTGAATACCAAATTGCATAATGATCAGTTGTGTATTTGAGGCGTAACAAAAACAAACATGCGCATATATAAAATTAGTTAGGATTTTGTCAAATCCCAAGTTACTTCGCATGACTAAATAAGATTAGACAATTATTTTTATTATTTACTTGTAGAATATTGCTTAATAATTCAACAAATGTCCACATTTATCATTTCTCTGTGACATATACATATTACACAGAAACCAGGACGTGTTGGCGTTGGGATGTGATTCGACGAAAAGCTTGTATTTCTTTACAAATTCGGATGACAAAAGTATGGATATTGAATGCCTTATGCGTCGTCTCTGGAGTCATGTAGCATTGGCCGAGGAATAGTGGTGTATGTACGTGATGTATTTTCAAATGGTAGATATGTTTAGATATACTTTTTGTAGTTTATTTAGGTATATGAAGGAGGAAGAAACTATGGGGAAAGGCGTATAAGGTTATAAGACTACGAATTGGATGCATACAGGAGGAATTATGTCCAGAGATCTTGGTACAGTGTGCAATGCAATACCTGCAGCCTGATATTTAAAACACAGCACAGTTGGGTAGCAGCTGTGTTCCCTCCCTTCTATGACATTGGTTCCTTCAAACGTAATGTGAAGAAGCATCTGTTTAGACCGGCTTGACACTGACGACGACTAGAAGACATCTATCTTCTCCTCGTCGTCACTGTCTCTGGACTGTAATTGGGCTTTCCATCAGGTCCGTTACAATCACAATGCCGTGTCACAATAAAAGAAAAATAAATAAAAAAACTACGCTTATAACAATAGCTCCGTAGGAATATTGCCTCATAATATACACGTGGTATATTATATATTTCTATATAATATACCACGGAGAGTGCTCTGAATTGTTATTCCACCTAATCCCGCCCTCGTCATTCGTATCCAGGACAACGCGTGCTGGGTGCAGATGCCATCCTTACACGGTAGAGTCGATTAGAGCGCGCACCAACAAATTTGGGTCCTCATACCTCTGCTGAACGATCAAGGCATGGAGTTCTCTGCCAAGGCACGTGTTTCCTTCTTCCTTTAATCCTGGGTCCTTTAAGCGGGGCGTGAAAAAGCACCTTCTCAGACCGTTAAAGTAGGGAACTCAACATCGCCTCAGCTGCTTTGAAGATGGTGGAGGCCACTGCTCTTGGACCACATGACTGCTTACCATCAGCTGGAGATTGGTCATGTTGAGGTGCAAAATAAAAAAAACTGGAAAATTAAAAATAATACTAATTTATAAACATTATCTTATGAGGATTGTTGCAAATCCTAACGAGAGAAAAGAAATTAGTATTCAAAAGACTTCCTACGTGACAGTGCTTAGCCGAGTGTAGGAAGCTTTGTGATTTCTGACAATAACAGGTTTTTCATATTATATTTTGTACTGTCTGAACTTGTAATAATAATAATAATTTATTTTGTTTTGTAAGAAAGAAAAATAAGAGAAGAACAAATATTATAAATACAAATGTATGTATGTTTGTTTGTTACGCTTTCACTTTTAATCTAACTTAACCTTATCTACATTTACGCAAGTGAAACCGCGGGCAAAATCTAGTAAATGATAAAATTATGTTAAAAGTTTGTCTCGAAGTATGTGTGTCTCCATTTTAATAATTTTTGTAGTAACTACGATAAGGGTTAAATAATATCATTCATTATTTTAATAATCGAATTATTTAACCTATTACGGTAATACCAATATTTATAAAGCTGAAAGTTAAATACACGATGTTTCACTACATACTTACCCTGATACAAAGTTTTGATAACTATTTTTCATCGATAATTATGTTATCGATGCTATTTGCTTGGCTTAACGAGTAGATCGCTGCATCGAGCTTAGCTTGTCTTTTTATTTCGGATACGCTCAAATTCAAGACCACTTATAGAAAATCTGCATTTCTCATTAAATTTTGATGGTATAAAGCTTTTTAATGCGTATCACCAAGGCGCTGCAGTAGCTCTCTACTGACCTATATCTATGATTTTTAATAAGTGCAATCTTAGTTTCTCCAATTGAATAGAAACCTACTAGGCAATCGTGCTCCGTCATCGTCTAATATAAGGTGAAATTGTGAAGAAAAAACAAATCAATTTTGTTTCTGGTTTGGATGTTTTGAGTCTAGTTGTCACTGAAATTATTACTTAGATTAGAGCAGTAGACATCTTAAAATTCACATGCATATCTTACATTGAAAAATCAATCGCCGTTATTAAAAATAACATTTTTCGAAGGCCCTTGGGGGATAAGGGGGATAATTGAGCGTGAAATCAAGTCGAACGCGGCAGGGTGCCCGCGGAATGACGGCCCTCTCTCTCACGCACTGATGACGGCTCTACGTCACCCTATTTCAACGGTTCACCACAATTGTCTTACTTATACAGCTAGTTATAGCCAGTTACGTTTGCTACGTCAAAGTCTAATCTATAATACAATATTTTAAAATAAATAGGAAAGATTTGGTTTTTTGTTTATTTGTAAGGAATTCACTCAATAACTACTCAACCGAATATTAATATTCTTTCATCATTAGAAAACTCTATTATCACCTAGTAAGATATACTAATAAAATCGAGACCTTTGCGTGGCAGTCAGCGGTCTCTCACTAGGCTATCGCTCCTAAGCCTAATGTACTTGGGAATAATAAGGATAGTACGAAAACTGTCAGTCCGTTAATAGCTGGATTTAATAAAAATCCATTTATGATGCATTTTTAATCCTTACTGGAATACAAATGCATCCCAAATGTATTTTATATATAGAAAGAGCTCTTTAAAAAATATTGTTTCCCTTGGGATAGTCGATGAAACTTGTCTGAAATTTCATTTAAGTTTAAAGAACACGCTTTCAAAAAATCTTTATAGGCAATTTAATGACAAATATATGTAGAACTTTATATCATGCAACGCAAAAGATTAAAATACAAAAATAAATAATATTGTCTTCTGTTTACGCGAATGTTATTCATTGAAATTAACGTACTATATACGGATTTTATCGCGTTGTTTATTTAGCACTCTATTACATAATTTAGAAACTATTATACTATTATACTACTATTAAATGTCTCCCCGTGACCATGGCTGCTGAAAAGCAACAGAAACATCGGGGAAAGTGTAAACTTAAATATAAATAGTTTTAATAATTTCAGTAGCTTAAAATAAGTAAAGTTTAATTGTAGTATAGTAGTATAACAGTTTCTAAATTATGTAATAAAGTGTTAAATAAACAACGCGATTGAATCCGTATATAGTAGTTTAATTTCAATACAAAAATAAGTCAATTATTTGATTCAAAAGAGCCGACTAGCCTGCAAATGTATCATCGATTACAGAAAATAACTTAACATGAATAGCATTACTCTCACATACCTATTTCTTTCCTTCTTTCAAACCTATATTTATCTTCTTCTTTTTTTGCCTTCTTTCAAACCTATATCTATGAATTAAGCCCTGTGTTGTGGGGGATTTTACAAACATTAAATCAATCATATTGGGCGTATATATAACTCAGAACAATAGTTTGTAAATTACATTAATAATTGTTTATTATTATATATTATTTACACTATTGAGTAAAAACTGATATCCAGTCAAATCTGGTTAGACTAAAAAAGCCGACCTCAATTGACTTAGGCTCAATTGACTTAACAAAGGTTAGGTTGAAGATTTAAACTACTGAGGTATGTGAGATTCGAACCAACAATACCGACATTTCTTGGTCAGCAAAGCACGGAAGAAACTGCCAGTTGGAAGCGAAAACCCTTTCATAGATGAATTCCAATTTAGATAAGTGCTTATACTGAAAGTGCGCTCATATTGAATGCATCAGTAGCGTAGCAGTAGTAAATGTGATTACTTTGTATGAGTAATCCTCGGCTTTAATCCGCGGTACTGGCAAAGAGTTATTTAAAAAAAATTCAGCAGGTGTACGGCGTTTGGAACTTCTCTCTCACTGCCCGACAATAAACTCGCGCCTTGAATTTATGCTTTTTAAAAAGCCATCGCACACATTATGAATAATTCTTGTGTCGCGGGAGACTTCACAAACATTCAAACAACGGACACAAAGAATACCCAGACTCTGAACAACTATTTGTGAATCAAACAATTTTTTGTCACGCGTGGGGATCGAACCCACGACACTCGTCGCTTTGACAGTGGCAGTGGCCTTATTACGAAGGCCCTAAAACTTTAGCTGGTAAAATATGCGTGATACACCGTTGATACTATGTATGGATACGAATCGAAAGTGCAATAATAACAAAGCATATTTTGCTAGCGCGTCGATTGAATTATCGCCACATCAAAATTTGCAGTCTAGCGTCTCGGTCCACCCTCTCTGTATAAAATATTACGTTCACCTTTCTCCGTAACACAATTTCCGTCCGATACGATGATATATATTATTTCAGTGGGGTTTAAGGGCGGGGATACATACACGTGTACTCGTATTATATTTCCGACGATACCAGGACACATTTTGTCAGCGATATTCTGCAAAATAAGTTTATCTATTTGAACGGATTCAGTGAAAGTAGGGCTAGGGATGTCAAGGATTTTTAAAGCTTTTGATTTTGGTTTAAGCACTGATTGGTCGATCGAGAGATACCTGTTTTTGGTCGGCCAAGGTGATGAAGAATTTTCTGCTATGACACTTTTAGTTGTAGCATGGCTGATAGATACTATTATGTTTTATTTTTAGTGTATCAATATTTAATTTTGCTAACTTTTTTGTTAATATCGTTTAGCTAGTGTATATTGGCTTGCAATAAGTACGTGATCAAAATGCCATATTATTGGCGTCCCTGGACAAAACTGGGCTGAAAAAATTCTGTTGAAAGATTTAATTACTTCCAAAATTTATTACCCAAATCTATATATAAATACAGAAAGAGAAAACTCTGTACCTCATTCAAAGCATATTGAGCGCACATAATAAACTATTATTTATAAAAAAAGCCTGCATGTAAAGATTTATGGTAAAATTTCGACCACTGAACGATTACTATACTCAGTTACAAATTTGAAGTCCCATTTGACAGATAATCGTTCAATAGTCAAGTGTCAATTAAGTGAGCATTTCAATCGATACGGCAAATCAAATCAAGTCAAATCCATTTATTGTGGGCATAGGGCACGATATTGATTACCGATTAACATTACAAACAAATTATAATCAAATAAATTATAATCCGAACAGAAAGGATGAAACGTGCATTGTTATGTGCTAGTGGTGTCAAATGGAACTTCGTATTTAGAATACAGTATAGTACGTGTCCCTTAGGACATTTAAACACGGTTTTCTTTACAACAATACTTGTTTTATTACAGTAAGAGTACCAACAAAATGCACAGATATACGTATTATCGCGGGCTACAGTTCAAAGCGCTCGGACGCGTGGCGCGTGCGTCCTTTGCACGGCGTTGTGGTGGTGTGTTAGCGGGGCGGCGCGGGCGCTCGCGTCGGCTGCGTGGGCCCCCTCCGCGCACTCCTCGCTCCCCGCGTCTCTGTCGGAGCGCGAACAGTACGTTTTATTTCATATAGATCAAATAATGAACGCAAATAAAACATGGAAGCAGTGCTTTCAAACTAAGGCAGTTTATGTACTATTGACATCTCAGCTACTTATTCAACTTTACTTCTTAAAAATGGACGTTACTGTTAAGAGGCAAGACAGCTATTAGCTGTGCTGTTTATCAAGTTATTCACTTGCTGATTAAATTTACTATATAACCCTTTGATGGGTTACTTAGTTTTATTAAGCCCTGCTTGCATTTAGAAAACTCCCAAATTTTATTTCTGTTCACTGAAATCAAGTTATTAGATGGTCTAAACAAAACGCTTATTATAGTACTTGTCAGCCCTGATCGAGAAGCTCAGGCCAAGTCTGCGAGCCCGCATGCATCGTTGAGCCTGCCAAAAATCTTGCCCGATTGCGTCAAGTTGTATCTTATATTGTGCGTACATAGAATTTTAGTTATCAAGATAGACTCGTCTCATTTATAAACAAGATTTATGGTGTCTGGCTTTGGTAGTACTTATTTTTTATACTATTGTCTCGTTGGTCTGCTAGTTTTGAGACCGTTTATGAGGTATAAGGTTCGGTACCAGGACCAGCTAAAGTGGTATTGGTATTTTCTGTTATCGTAGCAGCTGCTCGGAGTCAGTTGTTGTGTATGGAAGATAGTTAAGTACGTCCCTATTTTGTGATACCAAAAATGTGGCTACCAAAACGTGGGTCTGATAGACTTAGGGCTGTCCCGTTTTCCGTTCTAAGCTATATACAAACTAGATGGAAAACAGACATATAGCGTGTCCAAATGGAAATAATTACCGTAGCCTATGGAAGCTTGCAATCAAACTGGACGGTATTGGTATTACAGACTCTTCAAAAAAGGCGATACTATACTGTAGGTGCAAGAAACAGCTCCAGACTTCATGCACTTATTCAAATATTTTTTTGACAGAAACTCCACTTTGACTGACCCGAGTAATAAACCTAAGGTTTTTGTACAGTACGCGTATTCACAATTGCAACTCTACCGAGGCAGAAGACCAAGGTGTCTAGAAACTGCAATTACCGTAGGGATACTACAAAAGATTGCTTTCTATAGAGATACTTCTTCAGCCGGGCTCTTGATCTAAATACTAGGTTTACCGGAGATCTCACTATGCCCTTACCCAGATTTAAATTAACAGATGAAACACACACATTTCAATTAAATATTAAAACGACCTACAAAGCATACCAGGACTTAAATTTAATTAAATACAGATTTATGTGCACACACTTAATTAAAGTATTAACTGCTTGAATATTTATGTGTTATTACTTCTCTTGGCTCCACGTTTGGCTTACTTTATAAGAGCATTTTCACAGTGATGAGTTAATAATGTCCTCTAGACCAAATTTCGGTCACGGCAACCAATCTTAACGGAGAGTGGCCATCGACGTATACGATTTTACAGTGCACAAGTGTGTACACAACCACCAGTCTTCGTCCGCTAACTAAAAACCCTTTACAAATATTCAAGCAATGGACACAAAGTACACCTAGACTCGGATAAACAAATTTTTGTCCAGGATCGAACCTACTTCACTCGGTGCATTGGCAGTCCTGAGGTGATCAGCTAAACCACTACGAAATCGGGCAGCCATCATATCACTTAACGGTGTTTTAGTTAGAGGACGTGTATCAGTGGACAAGGGTACCTTTTTCCTTATAAGTTTCTTAGTCTAGTGAGCAACGATAGCTCAGTGGGGAGACCAACAGACTGCAATGCAGAGGATCTTGGGTTCGAACCCACGTTGCGCACCTCCGACTTTCGGAAGTTTATGACTTTTCGAAATTATGTGCGTATTGATTGACAAGTATCGCCTGCTCCGTGCCTCGGAGAGCACGTTAAGCCGTCGGTACCGGCTGCCATGACCATCTATGGCAGTCGTTATCGGGGAAGTCGACAAAAAAGATCCCACTGGGTCGAAGTGTCACCGGTCTGTACTGACTGGCCCCCACACAAGATAAGATAAGATAGTCTAGGGGGACGATCATCACAGCAATTTGACATGATCGGAAAGAGATCAGATTGCGGGACTAAAGCTTTAGGTGCATGCCGAGATACAGAGGTGGATATCATCGCCAAGTTCTTAACTATGGACTGTTATTGTGAATTTTTTGACTGAAGTCTAGAACTGTATCCAGTAGACGGCCATAGGCTCGCATCCTATTCCGTGGGGCTTTAAATCATACTTGGTTTAATGAAGTTGTAACACACTCTGCCTACCCTACCTACTTCAGGGATAGAAGCTTGAGATAATTATATATGTATATTCAGGTATTTAAAAAAAAATGTTTTTGGTGTGTATTTCGAGCACAGATAGCACTTTGACCGAACTGGTAATTGACCCGCAACCTCATGCATAGTCACAGTCACGGTCGCATTCTCTATCACTGCTCCAAATAGACAGTTAAAAAGTCTAAAAGGGAAATAATTTCCTAGGATCTAAGGATTCTAAGATCACATAAATGAAATCAATGAAGTTTAATTTAAAATAAAAGAGATTCAAAAAAATTCAATTTAAGAATAAATACTTTGCAAATTCAGTAGATCGATCGGCCAGTATTAATTATTTTATCTATTTATTTTTAGCCTGTACCGTCCCACTGCAGGGCAAGGGCCTCTCTTTGATCTTTCCACTCCTTTCTGTCCAGCGCCAATTGTCTCCAATCCCCGTTGAACGCATACAATTCATCCCGCCATTTCAATCTGGGCCTGGTGATTTTTGTCAAGTTCTCTTCAGACATGTGATAGATATGGCCAGCCCAGTTCCATTTGAGTTCGGCAGCAGCAGTATTAATACCGAATTAATTATATACAGGATATAACCGCACCGAGCCATTAATAAGTAACACCCGTACTTCCAATTTCAATTTCACGCTCCAAACGGTAAAACAATAAAGTGCTTTTTTATTTATTCAAATCATATTTAATAAATTAAAAATCCAATATAAGTATGTCAGTGAGGGCAAAGGAAAATGTTCTTTGTTTGCCCGGCGTCGCTTTGGGAACAGAAGAAATTCCACAACTAATTATGTTGATGGAACAGATTCACGAATGCCACATTTGTTTATAGACGAGTCACACATTTTTACTGCACGGAGTGTTGTGGGTTCGAATCTCACACGGGATAAAAATTTGTGTGATCCACAAATGGTTGTTCCGAGTCTGGATGTTCTTTGTGTCCGTTGTTTGAATGTTTGTAAAGTCCCTCGCGATACAGGCATTATTCTTAGTGCGGGAGTAGCCAATATCAAATAAAAGAAAAATTATTCAAATTAACTGACAGATGTTAACGAAATTGTATTCGCCTTAATCTCCTGGAAGAATGTTAAGTTTTTGTGCTGTGTTGTTTATTTACCGCCAAGCTATAAAGATGAGCAGTATTTAAATGTATTGTCTTGTATTGAGAATGCCATTTGTAAATACTCTAGTTTAGATTTTGTTATATTTGGGGATTTTAACTTAAATTCTGCTTCTGTAAATATTAAAACGTATTTTAACTCCTTTTTAAATTTTTGTAAATGTAAACAATATAACACAATAGTTAATGCACATAATAGTACGTTGGATTTGGTACTGAGTGGTCTCGAACATAAAGCGGTTCATGTAGCCAAAAGTGACGATGCTCTTGTTGTACCCGATACATATCATCCTCCTCTCTCTATAATATTAGATATGCCACGAGGGTCCGGACCCATATTACCACCACAGAGTCCTCCACGTCGCAACCCGTCCTCTGCCCCTGATTGGGACTTTCGTAAAGCCGATTTTCAGTCGCTTTACGTTGCAATATCAAACTTAGATTGGACTTATCTTTATGAAGAAGATAATGTCGACAAAGCCGGTGAACAGTTCTATGCAAAATTAAATACCTGCATAAGTAACTTTGTTCCTTCAAAAGCTATCAGACCTACGAACCAACAGTACATATATCCTACATGGTATACCCCAGAAATTATCAAAAATATTAAAAACAAATATTTTAATCTGGTCAAATATAAAACTGAGGGTAAAGATTTCAATCTACAACTATACAAACATTACAGGTCTTACGTTAAATTCTTAATAAAAAAAGCGTATGATGAACATATCAAGAGAGTCGAGGACAGCATTATAAAATACCCAAAATGTTTTTGGAATTACACCAGGGACAAGCGAAGCCAGCGAAAAAAATGTCACGAATATGAATACTTAGACAAAACTGTTATAGGACAGGAAGCTGCAGACGCATTTGCCACCTATTTCAGCTCAATCTTTCACAAAGACATACCCACCTTGGATGTAAATGCTGCTCAACGTAGCGATTTGTGTGTAAATGCGTCAGATGCAGCCCGTATTGATGTAACTACAATCTCCCCACCTGAAATTAAACGTGCTATCCGGAGACTTAAATCCAACTCAGCTGCTGGACCAGACATGATTCCACCATTTTTGCTAAAAGACTGCCTCTCAGTACTCGAGCAACCACTTCTTTATATCTTTAATTTATCACTTAAAGTGTCAAAATATCCCTCAAGGTGGAAAGTTTCACGCGTTACCCCAGTTCCAAAGGGTGAAGCTAAAAAGGATATAACCAAGTACAGACCAATAGCGGTGCTGTCGGTTTTCGGCAAGGCATTTGAATCAATCATTGACTATCGCATTAGGCAACAGATTGGGTGTCGGTTCACTGACGAGCAACATGGTTTTAGAGCACGTCGCTCAACAGCAACAAGTCATATAAACTTTATTGATTACTCTACAGTACAAATGGACTTAGGTAAGCAGATAGATACCGCATATTTCGACTATCAGAAAGCATTCGATCTTATTGATAATGACATACTTTTGGCCAAAATGTCTTCAATGGGTTTTGTTCCCAATTTGCTACATTTCTTTGCGTCTTATCTTCAAAACCGGACCCAATTTGTACGTCTAGCAGGATATGACTCAGATAGCTACTACACCAGATCTGGAGTTAGTCAGGGCAGTACCCTTGGTCCTACTCTGTTTTTAGTGATGATCAATAACTTGCCGTCAATCGTTAGCGCTGCTAAATGTCTGTTATTTGCGGACGACCTGAAACTATATTGCGACATAGAAGACACGAATGACTGTGTAAAGTTCCAACAGGACATAAATGCGGTGGCTAAGTGGAGTGGAAACCACAAGCTATATTTCAATGTATCCAAATGCAATATGATTAGCTATACCCGTTCACGCAATCCTATCTTATTTAATTACTACCTATCTGACACTCCTTTAACTCGAGTCAATCAAATACGAGACCTTGGACTTATCATGGACTCAAGATTAATCTTTAGAGAGCATATAACACAGGCATGTAAGTCAGCAAGTAAAATGCTTGGCTTCGTGATGAGAGTCTCATACCCATTCAAAGGGACTCGTGCCGCTATGGTTTTGTACAAAGCATATGTACGCAGCAGGCTTGAATATAATGCTATAGTATGGGATCCACACGAAGCCAAGTACAACCTAATGATTGAGCGTATCCAAAGAAAATATGCGAGATTTATCTATAAAAAAATGCATGGATACTATCCTTTCTTGTACCCGTCTATGTTTGTTATAGGAATGGTAGGCTTAGACTCGCTTGAACTAAGGGGCAAACTTCTCCTGTTGGTACACTACTGCCATTTATTACATAATAAGGTGGACAACCCCTGCACCTTGGAAAGGGTGGGTATAGCGGGTATCCCGTCACGTTTCCTGATAACTGGGGAGGGTATTGATATTCGGCGACGAAGAAAGTTGTTCGCAGAACCCATAAGAGTGCGCACGCGACGAGCGGCAGCGGCACCTACGCCCAGAGCTATCGCACTTCTCAATTTATTGCTCTCTCAGTATCCAAATCTCGACATATTTAATGATAGATTGAATAGTATAAAAGTGTGTACTTACCAACTGTTATGTAGTATGTAAGAGTTCTCACTAGTTGCTATTATTTACTAAATGTACATTTGTAATTTTCTTAATGTGCCATAGTAATGTGTCAGTACGTTTTTATATGGACTTTGTGTGAATTTAAAATGTAAGTGTTTTGGTCCTGTGCTGTTAACTTATGTTTTAATTGAATAAATAAATTAATTAATTCTACGTTGCTTGCAAAAAATATGACCGAAAAATTTTTGTTTGGGATTTATGTGTATAAATACAATTTAGTAATTAGATTGAGTTCCCAGAGTCGCCAGACTTTTTTAGCACAGGTGAATTAATTACTTTAAATTTATACTAATATCCTTACTAATATTATAAACGTGAAAGTTTGTATAGATGTATGGATGTTTGTTACTCTTTCACGCAAAAACTACTGGACCGATTGCGATGAAACTTGGTATGTACATAGATAGCTGGAGACCTTCTGGATTCACATATAGGCTACTTTTATCCCGATATTCTCACGGGAACGGGACTTACGCGGGTGAAACCGCGGGCAAAATCTAGCATGTAATAATTATATAAGTACAGAAAGTATCCACGCCATGTCTAAACTAGTGATGTGTAAAGTAAAGGCAATCAAGTTAATAGCCAGTCCGAATGTACGTGGTTGCTGTAACCTATGGGCGTATCTTACACTAAAATTCTCTGACACGTGTTGCTGGTACTGTCGAAATTCCTTGTTCCTTTAAAGATTCTTCTTAAAGTGCTGCATGCTGTTAACTTAAGGGAAAACTATGGCAATGAAGTCATTCAACACCGTAAGTGTTCATAGTAGAAAGTATAATATAATAAAAATAATATCAGTCCTGTATTAAACTGTCCCACTGCTGGGCACAGGCCTCTTCTCACTGTGAGAAGGGTTACGCCATAGTCCACCATGCTGGCCCAGTGCGGGTTTACAGACTTCACATATCTTTGAGAACATTATTAAGAACTCTTAGACATGCAGGTTTCCTCATGATGTTTTCCATCACCGTTAAAGCAAGCGATAATTACATAAGTGGAAAATTCCACTCAAATTATTTAGTAAGCGACCGTTTTATTTTCCAGGTGAGATTGTGTATCTAACTGCGAAACATATAGCTAAACCAAAGCTAACATTTAAGGAAGTAGAATAACGAAGCAAGTAGAATAACGAAGCAAGTAGAATAACTAAGCAAGTAGAATAACGAAGCAAGTAGAATAATGAAGCAAGTAGGATAAGAACGCCGTTTTTTAATGATGGCATGTGGAATGATAGGCTTTGTTGGATTACACCATCGGAGGAATAATACTTTATTGGTGCTATACAGATTATTACTACTCTATTTAGGCCTAGTGATATACGATCCTGTATAGTTTTATTTCTTCAGGTACGAGAAAACGGCGGCAATCTCGATAAATAAGTCTGATAACATGTTTATTGACCTCGCTCCAAAAATTGGCTTGGTTATGTACGTTTTATTGCCTTTCACCTTGAATTAAAGCATCATTATGTTTATTAGTATTGGACGTAATAAGGCAAAATGTCCTCCAAGGCTAGGTAATGTGATAGGAAATCATATCACGCAACTATTACTGAAAATGTATATTGGAACAAATTTATAGAGATGACTTATGGACTAAAAGTTTATGCTTGCAATAATTCAAGTAATATGGCATAAAGGGCCTGGATACGTCTGCGCTTTTTGCAGCCATTTAGGTCGTATAAGAGAAAATCAAATATGTTCCGTAAAAAAATCACTTCGTTGGTTTCTTTTAAGACTGCACCGAGCGTAAGACGCGGTTGGACTGAATGACAGAGCTCGATATTCAAATCGGCGCGTGGCCGCCATAGTAAAACTGTATGGAGGATTTGAAGTGCTTTTTTGATAAATATGTATCTTTATTGTCAACCGATAACTTAAATATTTGGGACGGATAAATTGTAATATAACTATTTATGTTTCGTTTAAGCTGTAAAATGGGATAGATTTCTACTGTTATAATCTAAAAATCACGTAACACGAGCATAGGTTTTTGGATTTTTCGTGCAAATTTACGTTATTTTGTAGGCGTAAATATTAATTATTTTAAGATTTTTACTCGGCGTAATTGTTAACACATTAATTGTTATGAAAATGTATATTTTATATTTGTATTAAACAAAAAGTGTTGATTTTATCAACTTAACTGTGGCCGCCTGTTTTGGCACATTTCGCTCGGCGCAGTCTTAAGAGGTCTACTAGCATGTAGTATATTTAATGTAATGAACAAGTCTTTCCTTATTTACAGTATTGTATTCCACACTCACTAACACATAAATGCACATAGTTACTCAACATAACAAAATTCATTATAACTCTGTGATTTTATTTATAATATTGCTCATTACACTCTAAAGAAGTACCACATTACTATTAAATAGCATGTCAGAACATGTGTGTGTATTTTTATAGTTTGCGAAATGTTAGTTTATAGTTCTGCCTTTACTGGTGTGATACAATGTAGCTATGTACGAATATGTATAGCAAAAACAAATAACCAAACTTTTAAATCTACATTACCTAAACAGGCTTACCAGTTCCTGACTAATATCATTTATTCTATTGCAGACACGATTTTCCTTTTACGACAAATCTAAGCTTGAAAACGTAGTGAATATATAGATGCTCTCAAGTTAAGTAATAAACCTTTTGGCTGTCTATCCTCGACCCTAGTGGCACATCCATTTATAGTCTGTACTACGGTAGGTACGTAGTAGTATTATGTATTTTGTAACTAAGGTCGGGTGACTTAGAACTTCTGGCATTGTTAATAGTATTAGTAAGGAGGCCATTTTAAACGAAGGTCGAAAGCTCTGTACCTATTTGCGTTTTGATTTATGGAAAGTAATTGTCATCTTTAGGGCAATCGTTATTGGTATGCAGAAATACTTAAAAATGTTGGCTTTCAAATGTTAAGCTTGAGTCTTATTCTTTGCTTTGGATTATTGATACAGTCTAATCCGTTTTAAGGTTTAGTGTTCTATCACCTGTGAAACACTTGACACGTTTACATCATGATATTACGCCTATAACCGCAATGTCGTAGACAGAGGTGTGGTGAATCATAATTGTTACAACATCTGTTACAATTTCATGCCGTAACTACTCGACCGATCATCATGAAATTTCGTTGTCACGGGTACAGAAAAGGATAAAGGATACCTTTCGTCTAGAAAAAGTACAGTTGCCAAGCGAGAGACAATTTGCATAATCTACACTTACACGAGCGAAATCGTGAGCAAAACGTAGTATCAAATGAAGCCGCATGCTTTGGAACCCATGTGAAGGGCATACTAGCGACACAGTATTAGGAAGTCTACCTTATCTTATCTTATCTTATTATCGATCCGGGGGCCAGTCATTGTAGACCGGCGACACTTCGACCCAGTGGGATCTTTTGTGTCGGCTCCGAGGTTTATCCCTGAGCTATCTCCCTATGAATGTACTGCATCAGTCGCAGCGTACACTTCAGAGGGAGAAGCCTGAAGTCTTCAGGGTTCGGATATGCCAATCCCATCAGACCCATTCTTAGTCCGGCCAACGCGTCACATTCACACAGTAGGTGTGATATGGACTCGTCCTGTTCACCACAGGCTCTGCAGATCGGATTGTTTGACAATCTCAATCTGCACAGGAAGTCGTTGGTGCCAAAATGACCAGTAAACGCTCCTGTGAGTAGGCGTATTTGGCCCTTGTTGAACCCGCAGAACTTCCGGGTAAAGCCCGTGGCTCTGTTTGCAATGAATTTCTTGGAGTGTTCCAGACCCCTAAGGGCCATCCACTCCAGCCTGTGTTTATCATTGCCATGTGCATTCAAAGCTGCCTTGACGGTACTCTCAGAGAGACCTACGAATGGCTCGGGACCTACAAATAGTTGCTCCGAGCCCTTTTTGGCTAATACATCAGCCTCCTCATTACCCTGCACCCCTGCATGCCCCGGAACCCACACCAGCCTGACTGTGTTTTTCCTGCCAAGTTTGTTAAGGGCTTTAACACAGTTCAGGACCAGTGCTGAGTCCACCCTACAGGAGTTCAGAGCCTTAAGAGCAGCTTGACTGTCACTGAGAATATAAACAATCTTGTCAGTGACATTGTTGTTAATATTCTCCTGTTCACAGGCAATTATAGCATAGGTTTCCACCTGGAAGACCGTTGCATATTTGCCCATGCTTTGGTTCACCTTGCAGTCGTTGGCATAAATACCAGCGCCTGATCCTGTTTCCATTTTGGAACCATCGGTGTACCAGATGAGACAACCCTTGTCAGGGGATCGTAGACCTCGTCTTCATTCGTCCCTTGTGGGGACCTTTATTTTAAAATTCTTTTTGAATATGTGCATTGGTTGCATTTTGTCACATCGCATGTTCATAATCTCTTTAAGATCCTTCGAGATCTCCAGTTTTGTGTGTCGAGTTACTGGCATGTTGACGCTCCACAGCCCTTGTATAGATAGTCTATGTAGCGCCTTCATCGCCTCTAACTCCACAACAATGTGTAGCGGCGTTAGGTCCAGCAGGATCTCTAACGCAGCCGTTGGCGTAGTAGGGAACGCCCCTGTTATAGCCATGCAGGCTAATCGCTGCACCTTCGACAGCGCTTTCCTGCATGTTGCTAGTTTGGTTCTTGGCCACCAGACAACGCTTCCATATGTGATTATGGGTCTTATCATCATCGTGTATAGCCACTTGATGACCTTGGGCTTCAGGCCTCAGGTCTTCCCATAAGTAGAACGAATCATACCGAAGACCCGCTGGGCCTTCATTATGGCTTTGTCTACATGAGGTTTCCACGTTAGCTTGTTATCTAAGGTCATGCCTAGATACTTCACCTCCGTGGACCATTGTAGCTGTGTCTACCTACTTAAATAATATGTTATTAATTTCCGTGGCGCAGTGGTAATGAATGCGACTGCTATGCATGAGGTCTCGGGTTCGAATCCCGGGTCGGGCCAAGATATAGTTATTGGGTTTTTCTGTTAAGAAATCTCAATAGCAGTCCGGAGTTAGGAAGTTGGCGGTGTTAGACACTCCCATGCCTCGGAAAGAACGTAAAGCCGTTGGTCCTGCACCTGATCTCTCTCCGGTCGTGTCGAATTTCCGTCCCATCGGATCATGAGAGTTAGGGAACAGAGAGTATAATAGTGTTTGCGCACACACTTGAGCACTACAATATCTCCTGCGCAGATGGCCGCCTCCGTTAAGACTGGCCGCCGTGACCGAAATTCGGTCTGGAGGACATTATTATTATTAATTTAACATGCAAAGCACTTTCGATAACGTTAATTATGATAAGCTTGGCTGCACAATATCATTCAATAATTTTAAAATGTGTTTTGTTTATTTTGTTACGGTGTACCCTTATATATATATACTTGCAAGTTTACATTTTACTATAACTGCAATATACTTAGCCCTGGATACAACGTTTTAATGACTATTTTTATCGATAAATCTTATCGATGCTATTTGCTTGGATCAATGAGTAGATCGCTGCATCGAGCTTAGGTTGATTATTTTATAGATACCTTTTTGTGGGAAACCTAGTGATAGCGTAGTGGGAAATCGTTGGACTGCCACGCAGAGGTCTCGGGTTCGAACCCAAGACGCGCATCTCTGACTTTTAGAAGTTATATGCGTATTAAATCAATTATCGCTTGTTTTAACGGGGAAGGAAAACATCGTGAGGAAACCTGCATGTCTGAGAGTTCTCCATAATGTTCTCGAAGATATGTGAAGTCTGCCGACCCGCACTAGGCCAGCGTGGTGGACTATGGCCTAACCCTTCTCACACTGAGAAGAGGCCCGTGCCCAGCAGTGGTACAGTTTAATACAGGGGTGATATATTTTTTTGTACTCTCACATCGAACAGTCAAATTCAAGACAACCTATACAAAATTTAATGAAATTTTATTGAAATTCAAACCGCACATGGCTTTTGAAAAGTACTAGTCTATATCTATAATTTTGAATGAGTGCGTTTTGGGTGCCTCTAAGTAAATAAAGTATGAGTGAAAGAATCTTCTTCTACCTTAAACCTTCTACCTTAACCTTCTACCTTAAATAATATGTTATTCAGAAGGCTTAAACCTCAGGGAAGCATCACTGCCATTGTTAGAGACCATTAAAGTAACTGAAAAATTATGTTGCCCATTTCAATTTCCAGACGGTTTTATGTACCAGAATAATCTATATAGTACGTTTCGGTAATGGCTCATAAAATAAAAATGATGTTCCAATTGAACAGAAAATAGCCCATCTGGCTTGTAAAACGACGAGACGAGTTCAATTAAGACGGTCGACGAATACGTATCTACAGAAATAATGAGCTATAATCGGTGATTAATAGACGGGAATCGATACGCCTTCACGGTAATAGGGTCACATAGGTCACCCTTGTATATAGTCAAGGTAATTTGATTGTCTTGGTGACGTAGCGGTAGTGTTCTGACTGCTGTGCTTGAGGTTATAAGGGAATACCGGATTAGGCCAACAAAATCTTATCTTATCTTGTGTGGGGGCCAGTCAGTACAGACTGACGACACTTCGACCCAGTGGGATCTTTTGTGTCGACTTCTCCAATAACGACTGCCATAGATGTTCATGGCAGTCGGGACTGATGGCTTAACGTGCTCTCCGGGGCACGGAGCAGGCAAGAATAGTCAATAAATACACACATAATTTTATTTCGAAAAGTCATATAAATTCCGAAAGTCAGAGGTGCACGACGTGGGTTCGAACCCGAGACCCTTTGCATTGCAGTCTGGTGGTCTCCCCGCTGAGCTATCGCTGCTCTAGGCCAACAAAAAGTTATAGGGTCTTTCTGACAAAAAATATTCAGTAGCAGACCGGAGTTTGGAAGATGTAAGCGGAATTACAAACCGTGCCTCGAAAAGTACGTAAACTGTTCTGAGCCTGATATTTCTTCAATCGTGTCTGATTACCGTTCTATCGCAATAGTAAAACTAGTGAAAGGAAAATGCGAGAATGAATTTGAGTTTGTGCATTATAATATATCCTGCGCATATGGCAAATCTCTATTAAGAATGGTCGGCGTCGAAGAACCTTTGACCAAATTCAGTCTGGAGGATTTTAATTTAAGTATATTAGTAATACAACATGACGAGTACTAGTTTTTAATCAGTTGCAATAAAGACCTCCCACATAAGGCCCAGTTTTACACATATATTACATTAGTTTCAAACGGTAATATACTTTTTTTTTTTTTTTGTAAATACATACATATTATACATAGAAACACCCAGACCAAGACAAACATCCATGATCATGCAAACAAATGTTTGACTTGTGCGGGTATCAAACCCGCGACCTAAGGCGTGGCAATCGGTTACACTGATCACTACGCCATCGAGGCCGACATGTGTTACATACAATAATTAATCAGATATAGTTATTTCCAAAATTCCTTCCAAGCTTTGGTGGGCGCTATTTAAACCACGACGAGCATGGTCTTATTATTCTATTCACATATGTAGCGTAGATGTGAGCGTTATGCGGCTTACAGCGGATATCGGCATTCGGAGACATTTTCACTAAACAATTGGCAGCGTCACCATTTTCAATCTAAAATAAATAATGACATTGTGGGACTTTTTGTCAAAAATAATAATAAATTATAAGGGGAGAATTTTTTTTGATTGACACTGGCTGACTTATGTCTGTAAAACTTCGGCAATAGGCTATTGCAGTGATACAATCTGGCTATTCTTTATTCTAAAATAGTCTGATTCGTGTTGATGAATAATGAACTATTTATAGAATAAGTAATTATTTTAATTAACAACTAAAAGCATATTTTTGTGCGCCATCTCCGTTTTATCGAATAAGCTATTTAAGTATATAAATATTTATAACAGCGTCTTTTTAGTACTTTTCGGCATAAAGACCTACGAATAGTATTTTTTCAAATGAGTGGACAGAATGAGAAGCAATATATAAGCTGGCTTCCAAAAAGCTTGGTATGCTCAATAGAGCTAAGCGGTATTTCACTGTGGGGCAAAGACTGCTTCTATATCGTCTAAGTCGCAAGTCCGTCGTCACATGGAGCTTGATCCTTTTGGGGTGGTATAGAGAGAATTGTCGATGAGCCCAAACTCACAAGCGGTTTTGAGCCACTAAGTCTCAGAAGGGATGTTCTGAGGAGTTGTTTGAGATGATGCCCTCAGCTACTTTTTATCATCGCATTGCTCGCCATCGGCAGGGATTTCATTCTCACACCTTATAACCTAATTGGTGCCACAGCAAGTGATTCCAAAGGAATTTTCTCTCGCGGACGCTCAAGTTGTCGAATGAACCCTGCCGAGATTTTCCCACTAGACTACAGTAGAGGATTTAAAAAAAAGAAAAAGGATCTTAAAAGGTTTCTACAGAATAGGCAACGCGCAAGTGATGGCTCTGGTGTTGCAGGCATCCATAGGCTACGGTGATCACTTACTATCAAGTGGGCCTCATACTTGTTTGCCACTTCTGTAGTATAAAAATATAGAAATATAATACAATCACATTGTAATTTATATATAACATAATATATTAAATATATTAATTACATAACATTCATATTTGACCAGAACATTCGTCATAAATTATGTGTTATACAATTATATTAATATTAAGTTTAAAAATAATATCGGCGAGTAAAGAATTCGTCAACAATAAGGTATTTTAAAAGTATAAAAGTATTAATATATTCTTACTTATGTAGGTACTGAAATTAAAATTAACATGATGAATGTTAATTTAAATTGGAAATTTTGTATTATATTTTCTGATATAATACGCGTTTTGCCATTACAATAATACATGTTTTGATACTTAAAAATACATGCTATATTAAAGTTATTACCAATAATTAATTATATATTTATAAAAATATTTTAGAAAGCAATATATTTTCATAGTTTTTTACTAATTTCTTCTAACGAGTAATACTCGGTGCGCTATTACATTTATAGTATCTACCTACTTCTAGAACTTAATTATAATATTACAATAAAATATTGGATAATTGACAACAATATATTGTAAATGCTTTTGACAAACGACAATTCATTTTCCTTAAAAATAACTTAAATAAATTAGCGAACTTATTTTACAAATGCGAAACCTTGAAATGACCGGAGTTTTTCAAACATAAGGAACCGTGCCAAGTTTCTTTCGTAAAAGGAAATTAAATATTGTGATTGTTTACTGAAATATTGAATGAGTTCATTCAGAATTAGATGCGATACTTATATCCTATTCTTCGAGTTCCTTTGCCAAGTTTCAAACATTTTTTGCGATAATGAGAAACAGCTGACGAAATTGTACTAACTTTTATTACAGTTTGTTTTAGTAATGTTGTTTTGCTATACAGACTATTATAATCTAAGATATATTCTATGATTATTGTAACTTATAGATGAAAATAGTAGCTAAGTACATCAATCTAAGAAACTAAATGACAACATATCTAAGCTATTTATTACGTATTACGTATTGTAAGTTCCTTCTTTTATCTAACCAACTGCCTTACTGCATCATATGTACTATTGCTTGGAAGGATTGCGAAGGAAACAATATTAATATAACATAAAAAATATATTATAATTATTTAATATTATTACAATATAAAGACTATATTATTATATATTTATAATTAGCCTAAGGTTTGTTTAGTGAGAGTGAAATCTTGTAAATTTATAGATACTATTTGTCATAGACGAAAGAACCTCTTTATTTATACCTGAAAACTAATTCCAATCAGTTTATTTTTGAAATATTTGTAAAAGAAGCCGCGATCGTGGTCTTTTTTTTCAGTTTAAATAGAAAGAAATTTACAAGTTTCTCAGCGTGATACAATTTAAACGAAATATTTTTACAAATAACGTAGCATAATAAGAGATTATTCGGTAAATCTTACAAATAACCTACGTTTATTGATATTTTTTATTGTATAGGTAATTTTTTGGGCTTGACTTGGCCGTTTTTCTAGCGAACACAGTTTGATGATAATCTAAAATATTTAATAAATTACAGTGTGATGAGCTTCATATCCCTGGTCAAGTCTCCTTCGTTCCATTTTCCACGGTCGCATCTTCGTAGCCTTTGACCAGATTCTCTAAGATGAATTTTATGGTCAGTTTGTATATATTTTCTATGTTTGCAGTGTATCTATCGCCAAGTGTCGTTTTCGCTGCTTGTAGGAATGGTTCTTCCACTTTCTGAAAACCAAAAACATATTTTTATCATATATCCAATTCGTTTTAGTCGTGGTTTGAGTCTTTGAATTATTACTAGGATCTTACGCCACAGCAGTATCTTGCCGCAAACATTTACGAGTTTTACTCTAGTCAAAACAGCTTTAGAATAGCATATATATAAGCTAGTTATCACTTATCCGAAAATTGTTTCGACTTTATTTATCGATATCTCCAATTCAATAATAGAACTTCTGCGGCATGCTTTTGCCATGCTGCACGATACTAACAATAATGCGAGATAAAGACACAAAATGTGGGTCCTATTCTGTCTATTATATGACGCATAATTCATTTTCGGTATATCTATTTTGACCAAAAATCAGCTAAACAATTTTATATGTGCCGCCATTCGCAGATAAGTGCGGAAGCACTTTTTCATTCTACGGGAAGGATAGTACTCACAGTTTTATTTATTTCCAAGTTGGTAAAGGCAATAAATATATTTTGGTGTATTTGATTAATGTTGTATGTAGGAAACCAGTGATTTAGGATATTGCTTCAAGCTATAATAAGTAAAGTATTATACAATATTTTACTTCCAATTCCAAATCCTAATGTTAAAAGATTTTTACATATTTCACCCTAGCTGTTATTTTGTCTGGATGGAATAAAAAACCTTCATTTTACAGCTGGATAATTAAAGAAATACTTTCATAGTGCTAAAAGCAACCTTTCTGCAAATTTCAAGTCTCTTGACCATGTGTGTCACGTTAATTTATCTTTTTATATATTTAGATTATTCGATTTCTACTGTAATGTTTTACCATACGAAGTTCCGTATTTCTGCGTTGTAGTAAAAATTCAATATCCTCATAATGTATTTTATCAGACTGTATTACTATAAAATATCTCTTATGCTAAGCCGCAAGCACACTAGACGTCGTTCATGGCCATCGTAGCTAGACATCTTACTTTTAGATGAATATATAAAAAAGAATCTAACGACACTCCTGCTCTATAAGTAATTCTTGTGTCGCGGGGGACTTTACAAACATTCGAATAACGGACACAAAGAACATCCAGACTCGGAACAACCATTTGTGGATCATAAAGTTTAGTCCCGTGAAGGATGTCGAACGCTCGGCGCAGTAGCAGTGACGAGGCGATCACTTAACCCACAGCACCCGTGCAGTCAGGATCATTTCTTAGCTTAAAAACAAAATCTTTATCTGCCCTATTAAAACTTGTTATAATACAGTATGTAAGTAGTATACACGTAGTCTTGGTATATGTACCTTGGGTCAAACTTTTAGTGCGATCTGAACGCACTCTCACTCATTTGCTGCGTATATTTGTACACTTTATTTTTCATTCTTTCTTTCTTTTCGTGTGGTTAGTTGGCAACCTGTTGTCAAGAGTTGTTCAAGCCCGTAGGCCTCTGACATGGCTTAACGACTGCTGTCAATTTGGCAACAACCGGGACCGACTTTTTACGTGCCCTCCGAAGCACGGAGACGCTCAAATGAAATACCACTAAGCGGTCACCCATCTATAGACTGACCGCACCTAATATTGCTATAACCTCGCTAATCGTTTACCGATCAGTGAGTGCAACTGGCTTTGAGCGCCTCCTATTTATCATTGAGTCGCAACTATAGACACAAGTAAAATTTAAGCGCATGGTATACCTACATTAATCATACCATTGTGTCGTTTGGCAATTAACCAATCAAGTATTGCACGTACATACATCACTCTCGACCTACATTCGGCGAACCCCAATCACGGCACTCTCGACTCACGTTCAGTGCGCTGGAAGCTTTATTTTCTCTTTAAATGAAATCCACATTACATTTCACAGTATGTGAACGTGAACTATACTACATCTTATTAAAAACATCTGCAACGTGCAGCTTATTCTATTTCGAGTTTACATTTTATTGAAACAACATTTTTCTCAAGAGAACTCCAGTGCTTTTGACGCAGGGAAGTGCATCTGAGAGGCCAAATTACGCAAGTATCTACAACTTTATGCAAAGCTTACCTAAATGTTTACTCAACATCTCGGTCTATAGTGTACATGCCTATCATAGTGTATGTGTATGAACTAGTTTTAAAGTACTGTATTATGTGTAATGTTGTAAATTTATACTAATATTATAAAGCTGAAGAGTTTGTTTGTTTATTTGTTTGATTGAACGCGCTAATCTCAGGAACGACTGGTTCGAATTGAAAAAATATTTTCGTGTTGGATAGCCTATTTATCGAGGAAGGCTATAGGCTATATAACATCACGCTACGACCCACGGGGGTGGCGCAGTAACGATAAACGCAGGTGAAACCTAATATATGTATATACTGTAGGCGTGTCTAAAATAAATAATTATCTTTCGTTTGGTTTTGTACTCTTTCCTATTGAATTATATAATATAATAATATCAGCACTGTATATAAACTGTCTCACTGCTGGGCATGGACCTTTACTCAGTGTGAGAAGGTTTAGGTTATATTTCGCTACGCTGGCTCAATGCGGGTTGGCAAACTTCACAGATCTTCAGGAACATTATAGAGAACTCACAGGCATGCAGGTTTCTTAATTATGTTTTTCTTGCCCGTCAAAGCGAGCGATAATTACCTATTTAATACGCAGATAAATTCGAAAAGTCAGAGGTTCAAACCTTGGGATGGAACTCTATGTAAATCTCTCCGTGGCAGTCCAATGGCCACGCACTATTCAATTACTTCAGTAAAAATCTTTTTGTGCCCGAAGTCTCGTAACTGTCTTTAACTTTAATCGAATACAAGACGGTTGTTATTTCACATAATTAATTTCTGTTTAAAGGACCCTCAATTGTTTTTTCTTTGTACTTGTAATTGGAATTTTCAATTATCTATTTTATTATCCTTGTTAGAAGTGCTTGTGGTAAAAAGATCTTTTGTATATAAAGTCAATTAATACCTAATAGAAAGCACCGATTTTATATAATAGTATTGAGTACTGGTACAGAACGGTTGGTGGTAATCGAAGTAGATTTTAGACGCCACTTCATAGGAATTATGTCAAATTGTTATCACTAGTAATAATAATCAACTTTATTCTTTTAACATTAGTACAATGACAAATTAAAATTATTGTAGCGATATTGCTGACGCTTTAGGTTTATAAAGTCAGTCGCAAGTATGCAGAAGCGCCGCGCGGCAGTCGTCTCCCCGCAACCACTCAGTTAGGTCTTAGTTCAATTATGTATTTATTATACAACATGTAACATAATAAACGCACATCCTGAAAATAGTTTGTTCAAAATCGGCTACTGAATCAATTCCAGCTATTTCTAATTTAGGTAATTTTTGATCCCTAAAATAGTTAAAACGAATTAAATTATAGTCACCCATTTATTAAACAGCTGAAATAAACGAAAATGTATCATAATTCAAGGCAATAAGGTTTTTGATGCAATAAAGGCAATAATGTTAGATTTATTGTAATATACCCATACTATCCGCGCACAATAAGGAGAACTGATTCGTTAAATTAAAACATTTAAGTACATAAAAGTAACATTTTAATGATTATATTATTATTACGATTTATTCATCTAATTGGGGTGTTTGAGGTTGTGCGTTATATCTGTGATATGTAACTGATACCAGTATACATCCAAATCTACCAAGAAGCATTTTATTTGTACACCTACAAGAACACATAAGATTACATCTACAATATCTCTTTTTAAAAGACATTCTCCCGCACATATAATTCTGTGTCAGGGCGTTACAAACATTCTAACAATGGACGCAAAGAACACATATTTGGGACCATGATTTGTCGGTCACATAAGTTTCTTGTTCCGTGTGGTATTGAACCGAAACGATCAGCGCATTGGGGCGGTGGAAAGGCGACCACTAAGCCCTAAATCATCTGTACATGGTCTTTGTCACTTACCGGTAGCGAAGATCTCTCTTCGGTTTTAATTTCGACTAATGGTGTACGTTATACATCATTACTAGAAATTAAATCCACGTTACTACGGGATTATTATATATTTCAGTCAACGACTAGGATTGAGTGTGATACTAGAACGAACCGATTATTGCAATTTAATGTTACATTATAATTTTCATTATTTCAGCCGAATGGTGTTTTCTTTACTAATCTATACTAATATTATAAACCTAAAAAGTTTGTTTGTTTGGTTGAACGCGCTAATCTCAGGAACTACTTACTGGTTTGAATTGAAAAAGTTATTTTAGTGTTGGACAGCCCATTTACTTTTTTGTTGGAAGTTGTACATTTTGTTGGAAGGCTATAGGCTATATAACATCACGCTGTGATCAATAGGAAAGGAGCATCAATTAAAAATGTTGTAAAAGTGGGAAAGACCGTTATTTGAAGCAGACGAAGTTGTGCGGGTCAGCTAGTATAATATACCTAGGTATATTATATACACAGTATCACACCTATATCCCCGAAGGGGTAGGCATATGTACATTACTGTTTATCGGGTTCAGTTCCAGACTCCTCGCTGCTACTAGAATTTTATTCACGGATATACTTAAATGGATTCGATTCTCGGGTCGGGCAATATGTTATTGGGTAGTTGACTTGCATAAAGATACACAGCAGTCACAGGCAACTTTTATATTATAAAGGTATGTTATTTAAAAGATGATGTTTTAAATATATTATTTCTTTAAATACCTACCCAAAAATTCTCGGCTTTAAACCCAGGCACCTGATGATGCGTAGCCCCTACATGTCTTATGTAGGCGAAGAATGCATCGATGTCTCCTAATCCCTTGATGCCCTCGTCTAGTGTGTGCATCACCTTCGTCGCATGTGCAGCTAACTCCTCAGAACTGGCGAGCTCACCGTTGGCCTTCAGTTCGGCGAATTTCTCGAATAAATGGAGAAGCTCTTCGTTTTCTTCAAATAATCTGGAACAGAAAACCAAGGAATCAGAAAAGGCTACTGGTAAGATTATAATAGAGTTAGAATTTGTGGCCTTTTTTTGTACTATGATGGAATTCAGACAGAATTTCGGTCACGGCGGCCAATGTTAATGGAGACTAGTCATTTGCGTAGGAGCGATTATAGTTATGTGTGCGCAAATACAAGTGCAGTCTCTGTCCTCTAACTCTTATAATGTCATAGAACAGCAATCCGCCACAACCGGATAGAGATCAGGCGCAAGACCACCGATTTTACTGGCTTGCCAAGGCACGGGGTTTGCACTACCGCCAATGCCCTAACTCCAGGCTGCATTGAGAATGACTTGGCAGAAAATTATTTTTGGCCCGATCCAAGATTCGAACCCGATACCTTATATACAGCAGTTACAATCACTACCGCTGCGCCATCGAGGTCAGGCGACAACTACTATACTTTCAGCCGTCGGGAGGTAACCTTAACACGTTACCTGCGGACGCTGACAGTACTAGAAGAACCATTCTTGCTTAACGAAACCTATACAATGTAATCGTTATGCTACTGGCGGACAAAGACCCTACTAGCAATATGGCGCCTCCTTAAAGAGAACAATCAATAAATTTTCTTCATTGTTGTTGTACATAGGATATTCCACAATGATATATATGGTCTACTAAGTCCTGCCATTATGATATACTCTATTAAAAATAGGACATGCAATTATAAATACGGTATTTCACTAAATATTATTTTAATCAAAAAGATATGTTTCCAAAAACTTGTAATACAAAATTTTTTAAGTCCATTTTTAAAAAGAAAAGAAGCCTTTCTAATCTAGTAAAAAAGTTTATTTTTAATTAACGGTGGTATAGAAAAGAAGGACGCGCGATACTATTGTGTGACGTAATCGCTATTTAAATGCAGGCGTGCGAGAGCAATAGTTATATATCCCATTTTTCTCATACCGAAATTTCGAATATTGATTACTCCTATAATATGCAACTAATCTTGATGCTGTTTTCATCTCACAGAAAGGTTTCTTTTTAATGTTATTTGCTATTATGTATAAAATACCATACAACAGCAAACATAAGAAACTACCATAGTAATTTTAAAGCTACGAAAACCTTACTCGCTCAGGATTATTTCAATGCTATTTGTACAGCCAAATATAATTAATAGCATCTTACGTGTCTAAATTGTTATGAAGCTCACAGGACTCCGCCACTCTTTATTACTCCTTAGGTTCGAGCGCATATTTTTAATTTCAACATTGCTTCAAAAGCACTTAGCGTCCAAAAAAGTTATTATAACTCGACTAGATTATGAAACTGTTACACGTAATAAAAATTGTTCTACTTTTGAAAAATAATTTTATAACTACAGTATATTTAAATGAAAGTTTTCGTGTCAAATCGTTATCGTGTGAACCACAAACAGTTTATACAATTTACAAACGGGTAAGTTATGATAATAATCTTTGGAATTTTACACGAATAACTACATCAAAAATATAACGCGTATTATGTACTTTGTTTAATTGATGTTGCCACGAAATACCTGCCCTATTGATTTTACGACGGCTCCCTGGTACAGTTAAGCTTTCGTAAAAACAGTAGGGTAATTTCGTTTATAGGCTACGGTTTTCTCTATAGCCGCAGCCTATACAGGCTGCAGTAACCGCTTGTACTATAAGGAGTTTATATAGCCTATGGACACTTGTAAGCCTAGATATGTCAAATATTTAGTCAAAAATTTCATTGCTGACCCAGCAATGAAATTTTTGACTGATAGTGCAGAGGTCGTAGGAAAGATTAAACAAATCCAATATTCGTAGAAGAAATCTACTAAGTGGTCTCTATGACGACCATAAGGTGACCACATAGCTGAAATCAAAGTATTTGCTTCAGGAGTTCACGAAATTCTACTCACTGCAGAAACAGAACACAAGCTATAACTTTACCATATTTTAATAATTATTATTTTCTCTTCAAAGTGACCACACTCTGCTTGATGGTAAGCAGTCGTGTGGTCTAAGAGCAGTGGCCTCCACATCGTCCTCATAGCAGCCGAGGCGATGTTGAGGTCTCTACTTTGACGGCCAGAGAAGGTGCTTTTTCATGCCCCGCTTAAAGGACCCAAGATTGAAGGAAGAAGGAAACACGTGCCTCGGCAGAGAATTCCATGCCTTGATCGTTCGGCAGAGGTACGAGGACCCAAACTTCTTGGTACGCACTCTAGTCGACTCCACCGTGTAAGGATGGCATCTGAGCCCACCACGCGTTGTTCTGGATAGGAAAGGGGAGGGTGGGATAAGGTGGAATAACATCTGTGCTAGATATGTATCATGCCTGTTAATCAAAATTAAAACGCTATTCAGCTAAAATGCATCTAAAAATTCATTCCATTTTACCAGCTCTGGCTAAAAGCTACAAAAACTTATAAAGAGCTGCATACGTAGTTGTATTTCTAATGCATTTTACAAAGACTAATACTAGTAGTTCATATGTATTGGATATGTCGCAACCAAATCGTTCTGTCTGCTATTTTACAAAGCGTCTTTTGCAAGTTGGTCGATTCACAATTTATGTTATGTTAAATATCTGGCTTACGTTTGGTTAGTTCAGCGATTACGGTAAGCCGCTATAGTCCTATGGATTAGGCATTGGATTTGCGATCGGGCTATTATTTTGGTTGGTTGGCTTGGCATCCTATATATTGTATTATCAAGATAAATCTACTCCTAAAAAGGCATTGCTAGCTTAGCTGAAAAGATAAACAACAAAACTAGTACTTTCTAAATTAAATTGATACAAATCTGGTAAAAATATAAATATGCTAATTAAGTGATTGTAGCGATTCATGATTGTGGCTAGTTCTTTCTTACAATTTTAACTTATTTAATGACTTATTTAGAAAGGGTAATAGTAACAAAGCTATTAATGCGTTTCATTAAGTAAAAATATGTTCTAGGGATTTATAGTAGGATAGGATAGTTAAATACTACACGTATTAAACTGCACATCAAAATATATTTAAAGAGATCAAACTAAGTGGGTGGGTTTTAGAAAGCACCTAACATAACCTAAACCTTCCGAGACGTAATGCAGTGATTTGAGGCGTATAGGTGCTCGTTATGCTGTGCAATATTTGCTGTGCAATTAGTATTTTTGATGGTCATTATATTTAATCCCGTTTTATACCTCCTTTTCCTATTCCTTTCCTTTAATCATAGGGTCGTACGCGCGAGGTCTTGGTATTGATAGTGGTCACAGACTACAATAACCACTAAAAACAGGTAAGCCGTACGCTTATCAGCATTATCCTCATTTATTTGATCTTCTGTATGTGTGTATGTCAATGAACTCCTTCTATGCGACTGGACCGATTGTGTTGCATTTCATGTGTTTTTGATAAAATCCCCTGATAGTTTAGATTTACAAGTGAAGCACTACTAACTTCGATCGGGTTCTATGAATTATTTTTTAGTTCGGGCAAGACAACGTATGTCGGGTACACTAGTGGTATATAAAAGCCACTATGCCGTCAGCTGTTTTAGAAATAGTGGCTAGCAGTTTTGTGATAAGTCGTAATACAAAATCTGACTGCAACAAATTCGATGTAATATAGCTAGTGCAGCCCCATCCATCTTAATCCATCTCTGCTTTTACGTAGCACCCTACGGTGCTTATTTATTAATTAACATTACCCTCTCAGAGTTATGAACTCGAAAGTTGGGGAAAGAATAAAATATTTCCTTGTATGGGGTTTATATTACTTTTTATATTGCCAAAGGTTCAAGGAAGGTATTGGGATAACAGCTGCAGTTTCCCACTCTCAAACTCTCTTGAATTTGGTTCCTAAGTGGAATGCAAATAAATGTTCATGATTTATGATAGGGTTTTTGGCTCCGTGTGCGTATAGGTCGGAAGTGGTTTGTCATGTCGGTATTAAAAAAAAGAAGTGACTTAGAATTGGTCTCTTAATTACTGTTTGATTTTGAGGCCCTGGGTTCTCCTTCTGGGTTAGATAAACGCTTTATTGTGTTTGTTCAATAGGAACTTCCTAATAACACGGAGTCGAGTATAAGTCAATACTGGCCTTATACTTGTGTTTGAAATAAGGAAACGAAATATGGAGATGATAAATCTGTATCTCATCCTTTGGGAATAGACAGACAATATTGTGTTACTATATTTTCCTGGCTGCCTTGTTTGTCTAGTGTCTTGAAGCCCTATTCAGGCTTACAAAAATATATGGGATTTATGGTCACGAGATTCGCAATAACGTTTACCTAACTGTGCCTCGGCAAGCACGTAGAGACATCAATCCTGCGCCACAAGTCTACCAGTCGTCTCCGATTGCTGTCCCGTCAGACTATGAGAGTGACGGAATAAAGTGTACATATTACTCACTAAGAGCATCCTAGGAATGGCTCCAAGGATATATAATAAAATACCTAAAACTTCCCGAATATAAATAATATGGAACAATTTAAAAAATGTTTGATAGATTTTTGTTGGCAAATGTTTGGCGGCAATATTCCATTGCAGATTTTATAACAGAGAGACCTGAACAAGACATTAATACCTTTATCCGACTTATCACTCAATTGTTATAGCAACGTGATATTACCTAATTGTTAAGCATAGACATTAACTGTATATTTGAAATAATTGTCTCTATTATATATATGTATATATAATTGTATTGTTTCCTAGTTGGCAAAACATAGATCTCAATATTGTATTCCTACCATCTTTCTATGTTCCTATGTTAATATATTGCAGCCACCCTACTGATACTTTAGTTTAGTTTTATATAGTCAGGCGCAAGTAAGCGACAGCATCGCGCGACAGTCGTCTCACCGCAAACAGTCAATTAGCTCGTAGTGCGAAATGGATTGATTTTATTTGTAGCTAATACCAGTAAATACTTAGTTTGGCCATAAATACTGTTACAATAAAAAAATATATATTACATTTGAAATTGGCATCTCTCATTTTTATTTGAACATTCACTGTGTTTTAAAACTTTAGCACCAATCGGTGTTAAATATTTTTGTGATTTTAAAATCGAGTGGGGTGATAAAGAGAACCGAATTGCTGTGATAGCGTTACACCAAGTAGGTATGGAACCAAATGCAATTTTTGAATCTCTCTATCCACTTGGTATTAGGCGAATGTTTGTATACACTTACTTATTATACTATTGATAGGTACAATGAAACCTCCTCTGTGACAGAAATATATCTGGCCGTCCACGTAGTATTCGTACGAAAAAGGCGATCAAAGCAGCAAAAGAAAGAATTCGAAGAAATACTGTCCGTAAGTAAAAGATTTTATCTCGTGTAATGAATATAGCACCTAGAACCATATCATATTTTAAAAGATGACTTAGGACTTCCAGCTTATAAGAGACATTGCATTGGTCATTATTTAACTGATAATTTAAAAATGATTAGGGTGGTAAGATCAAAGCAACTTCTTATACGGTACGCAAAGTGAGGACACAGAATTTTTTATTTATAGGCAAGATTTTTTTTACTATTGAGCCAAGTTTATGCTTAGAACTTAGAGCATAGAAGCTTCCTAATTAGTCAGCAGACTACAACGTGGACATTATCCGACTTCAGTGATGGTTTGGTTATCATGTTGGCTGTCAAGAAGTGACTGAGCCATATTTTTGTGCAAAAGGTGTCAAAACATCGGTACAAGTATATCAAGGTACGACTATTGAGAAGGTGATTAAGCCTCTTAACAACACCATGTTCCATAACCAAGAATGGTCATTTTAAATAGACTCAGCACTGGGTCATAAAGCTCTATCCACCCAAGCGTGGTTGGAAACGAACGTTTCAGATTTTATCAAAGCTGAAGACTGGCCGTCATGTAGGCCGATCTGAATCTGCTGGATTATGATTTATGGTCAGTTTCAGTGAGTATGGCATGCTCTAAACGCCATGATTTGGATTTGAATTTGGAGCCCTAAAACAATCCATAAGGTTGGCAGTGAAAGAATTTTCCCATGGAAAGAGAGCGTGTTTATATTGATTACTGGCCTCAACGTTTAAAGGATCTGCCAAATGTAGGTATTGCGTGATGATATTTGCCAATGCATATTTGGCACTTAGATATATATTATATCTAAGTGCCACATATGCTCATTTTTATATGATACCTGATTAGGTATTACATAAAAATGGGTATATGTAAATTAAATTAATGCACTGTGTTGTTCATCAGTTGTTTGTATTAGCAACTGATAAACAACACAGTGCATTAGTTTAATTAAAGTAATACCCACTTTTGTTCAACATCGTTGTTCGCAACACAAAGCTCTCTCCATTCCCTCGCTTGTTCACCAAACGTTATGATAGTGTAATATGAATATCGCGGGATTAAAAAAATACGCATTTCGTGCAATGTACCTAAATAGAAGTAAATATAATAGTTCTAATATACGAAGCTTCTTTGAGCGGAAACTTTCATGACGTTGATAAGTAATTGGTTAGACTAACCTGTAGGTAAACAGGTCTATTGGGAGATCGTTGGACTACCCCGTAGAAGTCTTGAGTTCGATCTCAAGGTACCTCTGACTTTTTGGGATTATGTGCCAGTTAAATAACTACCTACATATTGCTCGCTTTACCGGCAAAGTAAAACATCGTGATGAAGATGCGTCAGATATGTGTCTGCCAACCCAACTATAGAACTCATTGATCAATTTCGCTAGTATCCTCAAACAAATAACTTGTCCGAAACATGTTAATAATATTCAATATGATATAATCGATAACAAGAACCAAAGTTTGACGCGCTATTGGAGTGGAATACTGGATTCCACACACAAAGTAATAATAAAGTTGAGTTTGCAACTAAAATTGTCGAATCCGAAACCAACTCTTCATAAATAGATTAGGTCAGATTGTCTTAAGGCATAGATCACTCTGCATTTAGACCGTCAAGAAGTGTATACGTAATGAAACTAAAAACGATTTTCACTTCAAAAGTAGAGTGTTTCGGTAGTGCAGCACTAGTAATTGCATCTGCTGTTCATCATTGACAATTATCGCCTGCTCCGTGCCTCGGAAAGCACGTTAAGCCGTTGGTCCCGGCTGTTATGAACATCTATCTGGGGTGCCTCAAGGATCGCATCTTGGACCAGTTCTGTTTTCAATATTTATAAATGTCATAACTTCTGTCATACTAAACTGCAAATATCTACTTTTTGCAGATGACTTGAAGCTATACAGGCCTCTTTTTTCACAAAACGATGTCAAGTTAATGCAGGATGACCTATATAGATTAGAGGAATGGTGCAGCCTTAATCAGATGCAACTTAATGTAGACAAATGTTACCACCTTAGATTTACAAAGAAAAAACACCCAACAGAATCTAAGTACATAATTTCCATGACTGAAATACAGCTTGTCACTGAGATGAGAGACCTGGGGGTAATTGTTGATGGGCAGTTACGATTCACTTCTCATATTGATACAGCTGTACGGAAGGCGGCCCAAATGCTTGGTTTTTTGAAGCGAAACTCGAGGGGTTTTAGACAGGCGCGAACTAGAATAACATTATACAATGCTCTGGTTCGCAGTCACTTAGAATATGGATGTGTAATCTGGAGCCCATTTTATGCCGTACTTTCTCAGCGTATCGAAGGTATTCAGCGCGCATTTACTCGACACTTAGCTTTTGTCTCGCAAGGCATCACACATAGATGCAGTTATGAGCAGAGATTACGGTATTTCAAAATATTATATCTATCTAACCGACGCAAGCTGCATGATATGCTTTTTCTCCATAAGTTAGTAAATAATATTATTGATTGCAGTGATGTATTGAGCCGCCTAATGCTATAGGTTCCTTACAAGCCACCACGGTACCCCATCACTAAAACATTTAATAAACCATCTCTGAGAACAAATGTTGGGCTGAATTCGCCTTTGGTACGTATGGGCGCTGAATATAACGTTTTTAATGCTAAGCTTGACAATATGGACATCTTTCACAATTCCTATTCGAGTTTCAAACTTAAAATATTGAAATCCTTCGCATAATGGAGTGCCCACTATTAACTATTAATTTAACGATTTTTATGTTCGAATTCTTTGACAATTTTAATTCTGTTATGTACTGTTTTAAATTTTTTTTTTAAATTCTTAATAATGTTTTAATGTTTCAATTTTATGTTTTAATTTATTAATTGTATGTCTCATTTTAATTTTATATTTAATTTTTATTTTTATGTTTTAATTTTTAATTTTGTTTTAATTTTATATTTTAATTTCGATTTAATGTTGTAATATCTGTTCTATTCTATTTTATGAGTTTTTATGAGTTTCAGTGTCAGTCAGGTGGCAGCCACTCCGTGTAAAAACTGATATCCAGTCAAATCCGGTTAAACTAGAAAAGCCGATCCCAAGTGACTTGGGAATAATAAGCAGCGATAGCTCAGTGGGAAGACCAACAGACTGCAATGCAGAGGGTCTCGGGTTCGAACCCACGTCGCGCACCTCTGACTTTCAGAAGTTATATGACTTTTCGAAATTATGTGCGTATTGATTGACAATTATCGCTTGCTTCGTGCCTCGGAGAGCCCGTTAAGCCGTCGGTCCCGGCTGCCATGAACATCTATAGCAGTCGTTATTGGGCAGTCGACACAAAAGATCCCACTGGGTCGAAGTGTCACCGGTCTGTACTGACTGGCCCCCACACAAGATAAGATAAGATAATGAACTTTCGAACAGCCTAAGGGCTAACCCCCTTAGGCTGTTCGAAAGATTAAGGACAGAAGTTCAACTATATCTCAAAGCTAAAGATAATTATTTTCTTTTACTATGCTTTTGCAAAAGTGTGACATTGTGTGATGTGATGAATATGTTGAAGAATGTTATTGTAAAAGACAAGAACATTCTACCACCTACATATATCATTCAACATAATTATATCATCAATTAAACTTTAGTTAGTCAGCACAAAAGCCTAACAAGTTGAAATGAAGCCGCTTTTCCTGATTATTTGGTTAAAGAAAGAAATGGTGGAAAGGAGATAGAATTTTTTATTGAATATGAAATATCAGTATAGTAGCTAGATGATGCTAGATGTAATAGTGTGCGGCCTATAAAATACCGAATATAAATTTTTTAGAGGCTACGTAGGACAAGTTTAGCAATATATTTGCAACAGTCAATGTTGACAATCACCCCTACTTTCAAAAGTGTCATCAAAAACATTAACAGTCATCAAAATGAACATATAATCCCTTCAAATTGACTTGTCATGGCACTGTTATACGCGGTTATACTAGACTAGATCTTGCCTGCGGCTTTATTCGCGTAAATTTAACCTATATTTACAGGTTAGTAGCAGTTCTTTTTCTGGATGAAAGGTACTCTATATCCTTTATATTCCCCTGACAACGTGTGTGCGAAATTTCATGATGATCGGTCGCGTAGTGAAGGCATGAAAGCGTAACGAACGAATTTTCATTCTCATTTATAATATAAGTTAGGATTAGGATACTTCATACAGCTTTAAAGCATTAGTAATAGTTTAAGTACTACCTACACTGCAAAGAAAAAGTATGTTTATTCTTCATTGCCTAAAGCTAATGGCACTCATGACGCATAGCTCCTCATTAGAATGTCGTACGCAAATCCTGTTTACAGCCGTTCTAGCACTAAAAGACTCTTATCTATATTCTACATCATAAACATACAAGTCACGTGCAGGATCCTTAACAGACAACTGGCGCCAATATGCCATTAAGTTTGCCAATATTGCAAATGCGAAATCCGTACTACTACTAATCCATACAAATATTATAATGCGATCAGTAAGTTGGTTTGTTGCGATGTTACTGTTAAAATACAGAGCCGATGTTAAGAAAATTATGAGAAGGAATTTTTATTGCTGCTATTGACTGGCCAATGGCTAATCTGATAGTTGGCAAAATGTGGATGTAATGCACCACAGCATATTGTTTTACTGATATAGGCATCAAAGTGAGACAATTACAGGATTTCAAAAAGCCAACCAAACAAACAACAAACAAACCATCGATGTGTCAAAGTCAAGCTAATGTCAAGAAGTTTATGTAACTATGCTAAATCTGACTGATTTAGCATAGTCATTAGAATTATTGCACTATTTAGCCTAGTCATTCGAATTATACTACATAGACATGATAGATATGAGTTTGACTATCTATTTACTAACTTTTCTTTTTTTTAAGACATCTTCCGCACTCACAATAATTCCTGTGACACAGTGAACTTTACAAACATTCAAAACACGGACACAAAGAACACTTAGACTTGGAACAACCATGTGTGCATCAAACAATTTTTGCCCTGTGTGGGATTCGAACAACAACACTTGTCACAGAGGCAGCGGCGAGACGACCACTTTAACCACTACGCCCTTACGTGCAGTCTAAAACGGCGTTTTAGAAAGCTGCATATGTTTGTATACATTTATATGTGCCTAACCATACACAGTACATTCGTGGTTTTAAACGTCGGTACCGCCGATTCCTCGCATGTCCACCATCATGGCACTTTCCGCAAGCCGGTAATAGTCCCACGGTTAGAGCGATTAACCTCATAAATAAATTTCTTAAAGATATTCTAGACACAGACATATTTTTCGATAGCCATAACGTAAATATGAAAAATATTGTTAAATGATAAAAGTAAATACAGAATAAATATAGGCAGAATAAATTGTGTATGTATAAAAAATTATTTGTTTTCTGTAGTTTAATTGTATAATGTTCCTTTGTGTTTTTGATTTTTGTATTTTTGTAAAGCTAGATTTTATTATTGTATTTATTTTTAATAATATATGTAAACTTACACAGCCCATAAGTGATTTGGTGTGTACAATCAATACTGTAAGCTTATGTTGTTGAATAAATAAATAACATCTATAAACTTAAGGGTAATCTACACCACTTTATGCTAACATGTTCTACTGTAAATTGTCTGTTCAATATCAGTAAACTCAGTAATTTGTTTCTCTATGTCCGCACAAAAACTATGTTAATTAGTCGAATTCCACTCTAATTGACCTACATGCAAGTTTTGAGAACGGACCTCTGCTTTTTGCTACGTAGGCTAACTAATCATGTAGGAAGAAAGGAGTTCATACAGTTAGGCAAAAACTAGCACATTTTTGTCATTTCGTATTGTTATAAAGGGTCGCTGGTATCTGAGGTACCAACAATTTCACAGATATATCCATGTTTTGCATAGAACTAAGCGTACCGCACTACTGAGGCCGCCCGCACATTGAGCCACTAGTCGCGGCCACTAGATGCGACTACAAGCTGCGGAAGAGTTTTGTATAGTATCGGCGCAAACCGAACGTTCGAGTGGCCGCGCTCGAGCCACAAGCTGCGGGAGTCGCCTGAGCTCGCTACTGGTGGACGCGTTTTGTCGATCGCATCGCACGCACACTCTGCCACAGTAGCCGGCTTTTTCTCGGCGCCCGAGTTCCCACCAACATAGATCAGTCTTGCTGCATGCACGCAGTTAGTCTAACCGACTGCTACACCTGAGGTCGCGAGTTCGATTCCCGCACAAGTCAAACATTTGTGTGCATGAACATGGATGTTTGTCTTGGTCTGGGTGTTTCTATGTATAATATGTATGTATTTACAAAAAAAAAAAGTATGTATATATGTATGTTTATCCATTGTCTAGTACCCATAGTACAAGCTCTGCTTAATTTGGGCTAGATGGTGTATGTGATAGAATATTTATTATTTATTTATTTATTTACATCACGATGTCGCCGGATTTCGATGTAGATGTTTTAGTCAAGTTTTTTAGCCAGAAGTAGTGCCTAAGTGGCGGCGACTGGTGGCCGCCACTAACCACTAGCGGCTGCGATTGGTGGCTGCATCTAGTAACTGGACTGAGCCACTAGTGGTCGCGTTTTGTGGCCGCGATTAGTGGCTCAATGTGCGGGAGCTCTTATGGTAGATAGCTACTATAATCGCTAGACGCCTGCTATAGATGTCAGACAAATACTGAACTGGAGTTGGTTATGACCTTAAGACACATTATTATAAATTCAATTTATATGTATCTACTTATTGTTATTTTCCGTCTTTTGATTAGAGAATGGGCGAATAGCGTACTGGTTTAAACGATCGCCTCGCTACTACCTCGAGTGTTGTAGGTTCGAATATCTCACGGGTCAAATATTTCTCTACATACATTTGCTTCAAGTCTGAGTGTCACTATATATATCTATTTTCCAGAAGATTGTAGACAACCTTGTGTTGTGTTCCTGCGGTAATTAGGATTGCGCCGCCCTTAAGAAGTTGCTGTGCCTTGCCTATTCAGCATAGGGAAAATTTCTCCTTTTTGCTGGCAGCAAAAGCTAATTTGAAAGTTCTTAACTATGATACTATGATAACTGCTTACCACCTGATCCTTATACTTCTTTACCACTTCAATAGTTAGTATAAAACGTCTACTTTACATCGCTTTCTCCTATAACCTCTATCTTTACTCGATTTACGGGATTCAGGAAAAGAACTTACGAGTTTCTAAAAAGGAAACTAAACTAAACAGTTTATATAATGTAAGGGTATTTGCACACTTCGGGGCCGCTTCGTTATTGTTGTACGTGACTAGAGACGCTTGTAGCCGTATTGGTAACCCTCCAACGTGCGTTTGTACAAAAGCTTTAGAGCTTAACTACGTAATAGGAAATTGAGTGTGATGCTATATGTACCCTTACTATTAACGTTTATAAAACAATTAGAATAGGTTCTTGTAATCAGAGGATTCAGTGCTACAATTACATTTGCTGTTACACCTGTATATCACCTATAGAATGGATAGAGATTTATTCTATCCAAATTATTTTAAGCGAAATTGCATTATGTTTTTAAGTTATAATAGAAGGTGCAGTATTATTGCCGTCTACAGCATACTGCCAAACTCCATGCTACTACTGAAAATGAAGAACACAGGAGCCCAATAGCAATTTGCAAGAACGTGACCTGACGATCAGCTGCTGTTTCCAACTGACACATACATACGAATGAGCCTTTTTGCCCAAAAATACAACTTTTATAGGATAGTTTTCTTTAAGAGTGATATTTTTCAGGGCAGTTTCAGAGTATTAAGCAAAACGTAGTAACAATGTTATTGCACGTAAAAGTACTGAAGATATAAATACAGGCCTACCTCTTTTATACCTTTGCTATCAGTAATTATTTTTTTTAGTCTTTAATACGCACTTAATACCTCTTGTATGACAAGCTATCATATATTGAGGAACTGCACTCAAACGTGTCATTGTAGTAAACGCAAAGCTCTGACTACGTTTGAAAGCACGTAACTCGAACGCTTGTTACAAACGGTCTAGTTGAGTTATTTCCTGTAGTACATATTGACTCAATAAATAGGGAGAATATAATTTGAGTCACATTTACGATGTAAATCACCGAGTTCCACTAAGTTAATTATGCATGCGCTTTGGCTACGAGACTGGATAGACAGACTCGCTGTACTTTAGTGCATTACAGTTTGTTGTTCCAGATAAGGGTAGATACAGGATATTCCGAATGTATTCCTGTAGTTTATAAGCAGTAGCTACTATAGTATACAATTGTAACTTCTTTTTATTTAACTATGGTGGCTACACAAATGGCGGATTGGTTTAAGGGGTCCTCTGCAGCTACGCCGAGTGTTGTTCGAATCCCACGCCGGAAAAAAATTTGGATGATCCACAAACAGTTGTTTTGAGTGCGTGTCCTTTGTGTCCTTCGTTAGAATGTATATAGAGAAGAAATATCTAGAGCAGTCTTGATACTTTTTTTTTTTTTTTTTTTTTTTTCGTGCGGAAATGCGCCTGATGCATACCCTCTCGCCACAGGGAGAGGCGAGAGGGTTATGTCCGGCTCTCCCGTACTTCGGGCCTACGGACCAAAACCCCACGGTGTGCACGCTCGCTGCCTTGTATAGTGGATGGGCCGCTGGCAAAATTACTACCTCAGCGACCCACCCAGCAGTCTACAACTCCTCGGCGACGCCCCGGCACTACATAGGGCGTCGGACCGACTTAATGGCTGGCGGACGGGAGATCCCCGTTCTCCCGCCCGCGGCCTTCATTATGGCGGCATTAGGCGCGCGTAAGCGCGCCTGCGCCGCCCGGTTCGCCGGCGACGGCTCGGATCCGCAAGGATACTTTCTTCACGGATCTGCTCCGCCGCCTCCTTCTGCGAGATGACGTCCTCGCAGAAGGACGCGACCGCTGCCCACTTCCTCTCGCTGTCGACCATGGCTTTGATCACGGCCGGCAGCGAGAGATCCTCATCCACAACCTCAATGAGTTAACGGCGTTGCACCGCCCAAGCAGAACATTGCTCGAGCGTGTGCTGCGCCGTGTCCTCCTCACAATCGCAGTGGTGGCAGACGGGACTCGGTTCCCTCCTAGCGACCGTGTGCAGGTATTTGCCAAAGCAACCGTGCCCTGACAACACCTGCACTAGTCGGAAGGAAAGGGTCCCATGCTGCCGCCCTGCCCACCGCTCCAATACCGGCTGGAGGGCCCCAACGGTTCTAAAACCGGCCAAGGGCACCTCCAGCCGAGCAGAGTCCGCCCACACCGGTGCGCCGTAAAGCGCCATCGACCGGATAACCCCCGTGTAGAGTCGCCGGCAACCAGCACTGGGCCCGCCCAAATTTGGCAATAACCGCCCAAGGGCGGACGCAGTGCCGAGAAGCTTCGGGGCGAGCTGTCTGAAATGCTCGTCGAAGTGCCACCTTCCGTCCAGCACCAAGCCCAGATATTTCATGTGGGCCTGGACGGGAACGCGCGTCGAGCCCACCATTATCGAGGCGCCGCGGGGTGCGACGAGGCCCATGAAAGACCAGGGCCTCCGTCTTGTTAATAGCCACCCGTAAACCCAGCGTCTCGATACGCCCGACCACCTGGGAAACGCCCACGGTAGCCAAACGGGCCGCCTCCTCGAAGGTACCCCCGCGGGCTGTGACGAGGGTGTCGTCAGCGTAACTGATGACGCTCAGCCCGAGGGGTAGGACAGCACGTAGGACCCAGTCTTACCCCATGTCCCACAGGAGCGGACCAAGAACCGATCCCTGCGGGACACCGCACGACATGGGTCGCCGCCAAACCTCGCCTCGAACCTCGAGGAGGACACTCCTGCCTCTCAGATAGTCTGCCACCAGCCGCTCCAGGTAAAAAGGTACCCCGTGATATCGGAGCGCCCCCTGGACACAGCTGTATGGCAGACTATTAAACCCGTTGGCGATGTCTAAAGACACCGCCGGCGACCGCCTCCTCGGCCGCGGCCTTCAGGCGCATAATGGCCCCGACCGTCGAACGTCCTTCCCGGAATCCGAACTGAGCGTCCGACAGGTCGGGACCGACCGTGCTCAGGTGCCGGACGATGCGGGTGGCGAGAATTTTCTCAAACATCTTCCCCGCCTCGTCCAGCAGCACTATGGGCCTGTACGCCGCGGCCGACTCTGGAGGCCGTCCCGGCTTGGCAAGCAGTACCAACTTCCCCTCCTTCCAGCACTCAGGGAATCGTCCCGACACCAGACTCGCGTCGAAAAGTTCCCTGAGGCGGACATCCAGGTGATCGAGGGCCATCGCGAGAGCTCGCGCCGGCACACCGTCAGGTCCAGGGGCGGTCGTCTTGGAGCGGATCCGCAAGACAGCCGCCCCCATCTCCGCATCTGTAATAGCGTAGGCAACGTACACTTAACCGGGTTCGTATTGGCTCTGTCAAAACTTAATCGAAATGGATGCCAAAGGACGCTCAAGACAACCTATATTCGCCATATATTGTGAAGCACTATATATGCCATTTCAGTGTAAGTATTCAGTAACAGTGTAGTGTAATAGCACTGCGATACCACGAGAATATAAGATGCAAATCACAAATAAAATTTGGGTATTGAAATGTGTGGGCTTGAGACCCTTAGATATTTTCTTCAAATTGGCTCTTATTAACTGAACTTAGCTTTTAACTTAAATGTAGTTGTGTAACTTCAGTTACCTCACTGTTAAGTATTGCATTTTGATAATCACAGGCATTATTTGGTGAACCTAAATCTTTATATATACAATTCTTCTGTACGTGTGTTGACAGTGAACTCCTCCTAAACGGCTGGACTGATTTGAATGAATTTTTTAATTATTTTTTGTGTGTTCAAGTGGATTCGAGGATGGTTAAGACTCGGTTTCTCTTTTTTTTTTTGCTTGTACAGGACTACGTCTGTCAGGACAGCTAGTCTATATATATAATAAAACTGTAATCGGTCAATGTTACAGGAGATATTTAAGATTAATTCAGGTGGGTCTTTATAATTCCTATAGAAGTCAAAACATTTTTTAATGCTTAAGGAAAACAGAACTCTCTAGAACGAAATACTTAAGAAAAACCTTTCAAACTCGTAAGCAAAAGCCATTAAATAAAAACTCTTTAATGTTCATAAGTGTAACCTTGTAATCAAGATGAATTAACGAGACTGTAATATTGTTCATAAGTGTGACATTGTGTTCAAAACGAATTATATGATTTTTGACTTTGACTTGACTTTGAAATGTACATCTCTACTCCAAACCATAAAAATATTATTAGATTTCAGAAGGAATCTAATAAACGTGAACTACTATAGAAAGCTTATAGTAACCAGTATACACGTGGGAGAGTTATGCATCAGTTTGAAGTAAACCGAGCTTAAACGTGAAGTTGTATTACTGTGGCTTCAGGAAATATGCCCGTGCGGTACTAACTACAACTTCCCTTGTGGGAGAACTCTGGATTCAGGCAGATAGTTGTCGTATGTGACTGTGGCTGCCAAATTGTAAATTTCGCTGTTTAACAGAAAGTTCGTTCCAGAATTGTGGTGCTGTATGAAACGTAGTATGATTGTTTGTTTATTGTTTTTTATTTGCCTACGTTGACGCAGTGAACTAAATTGTCGCATTGCTATTGTCAGTGGTAATGTTTCAATCTGCTGATTTTGGCAACTGGTCTACTATATAAGCTTCAGGGTTAACGAGATGATAATGATATATGTATCTACTTTCTGCCTTTTAATGTTATTGCCTCCGTGACGTAGCGGTTATGAATGCGACTACTGTCCATGAGGCATGGGTAAAGTGTTTTTGGGTGTTCCGTCAAGAAGTTTTCAGTACTTAATATTGTCTTCTGTTTATGCGAATGTTATTCATTGAAATTAAACTACTATATACGGATTTTATCGCGTTGTTTATTTGACATTTTATTACATAATTTAGAAACTGTTATACTACTTTACACTTTCCCCGACGTTTCGGGTACTTTTCAGCAGCCATGGTCACGGAGAGACTAAGATGGTAGTTGTCTTAATGTTCCAGTGTAGTTATTTCAAAGTACCCGAACATAATTAAATCATTGGTGTTTCTATTTACGCAGAATGAGCTCAAAGTATCATGAAGTCTAGCTGTGGTTTGCTTCTTCTTGGGTTTGACTATTTAATAAATAAAATAAATAAATATTCTACCACATACACACAACACCATCTAGCCCAAACTAAGCAGAGCTTGTACTATGGGTACTAGACAATGGATAAACATACATATATACTTTTTTTTTTTTTTTTTTTTTTTGTAAATATATACATATTATACATACAAACACCCAGACCAAGACAAACATCCATGTTCATGCACACAAATGTTTGACTTGTGCGGGAATCGAACCCGCGACCTCAGGCGTAGCAGTCGGTTACACGAACCATTACGCCATCGAGGCCGACAAATTATTTATTTGAATTACTGGATCCCAAGCCGGTGGTACAATCCAACCATCTTCTCTATTGAGACTAGGATGTTTTTTGATTTCAATAGCCTCGCGAAGCATCCTTGGTAGGAATCGGTATTTTTTAGCGAGAATCTGTGGTTTGTCAAATCTCAGGTAGTGTACATGTTCACACAGCAGACTTCAACGAGCGTTGGTGGTATTCTCAGTACTCTCAATACGGAGACTGCAACTGATTCAGAGACACGGAAATAGGCTCGCTTCTATTACTTAGGACTTACAACCATAGCCGCCGAAATTACCTCCACCTACTTCACCCTCATCTACCATTTCGAGGACATAGGCGTGAGACTAGGCATGTCTGTATATAATGTGATATTACTCTTGTTTGGACCACTTCATGGTAGGGTTTAGAATTATCAAGACGTTACTTCATTTGTTTTATGATACGTATACCATTTACAATCAGTATGGAACTTCATCATTTACGTTTCATTGCAGTTCTACCGGTTTATGCTAAACCAATTTTTTTGGGTTTATTAGGTAACTCCCGCATTAAGATGAATGCTAATAATAATGTGATTGCACGAATGGTGAACTGGTTTACGTGGTCGCCTCGCCGATGCCACTGCGCCGAATGTTGCGGGTTCGACTCCCACACGGCACAAAAATTTGTGTGATTCACAAATGGTTGTTCCGAAAAGGCGCCCGCGATACTGGAATTGTTCCTAGTGCGGGCGTTGTATTTTATTTATATTTAGAATGCGTGCTGGTGCGGGAATGTACAAACATTGGTAAGGCAGGCACTAAGAACACCTACACTGAATGCTCTGTGTCGAAAGGACTTCGGACCCAGATCATTCAGCACAGTTTAAGCGTCGAGACAGCCATAATGCAAATAAACATTAATTTTAACCCGGTTTCCTCACTCAAAGCACTGCAATATAAACTAAAGCCACTGTCTCAACGAAATAGCCAACATCCAAACCAAGATTAAACCCGATAAATCTTTGGGGAAACATCGTAAGACAACATAAACATGAGTGGTTTAAGCATCCATAAATTCACGTTGAACATACAGTGATTATTAAATCAAATACGTGCATTCGGAGGGTTGAATTATGCATGCCCCACGTTAGTGCACGGAACTGACAAGGAACTGACACTGTGATTGTAATATGAATAATTGTAGTTATAGGGTTAAGAGGGAGTTATGGCTTTATGAAGGTGAGATTTTGGTTGTAGGTTAGGGATAATGTTTTTATTTGTGTGTATGCGTGTGTCTGTGTTTATAGGGAATTGAATCGAAATGGTAAAATCAATACCCTTATGACACGACTTCGACTCTTTCATTGTTTCTCGTGTGCTTATCACAGCAAGTACAAATGCTATATAATTGAAATTTGTAGTCATAGATAATTCTTATCCAACTTGGATGTAAATATAAATAAACCGGTCATTTTTGTAACGTAGGGTGATATTGGAACGCGGTATCGTGATGTTTAAATCAGATTATTTAACGAATCATAATTTTTTTTGGTTACAATAATGTGTCATTATTTCCTGTTTTTTAAACGAATCTTGAAAAGCAAAGTGCATTATTTAGGAATAATTCCTTTATCGCGAGGGACTTAACAAACATTAAATCGATGAGCACACACTACACCTAGACTAGAAATAACAATTTGTGAATCACACGAATTTTTGTGTCCTGTGTGGGATTCGAACTTACTACTCTCAGCGTAATAGCTGTGTTGAAGCGACCAATCAAACCAATACACCATCTGAGATCCACCAAATCATAAACCATTCAATAAATCAAGCACGACAAGATACTGCAGTCAAATTAGAAACTTGAGCGATCCGTTTAAATTTATCTTTTGGATTACAAAATTTCGATTTAAATCATACGCCTCTAGGGCCAAGGAAGTTATACCGAAACTTTCGGTTCAGTAATCCGATACCAATTTAGCTACACATTTTTTATAATTAATATTTTAACAGGGGATTTTATTTCTGCGGTTTTTGGGTACGTTATGCTTGTTAGGGTTCTGTGCTAAAAATATACATATAACCGAACTCTAGAGTTCAGAGCCAAGCTAACAAATAAAAACGAATACGTTTTTACAACATAATTTAAAAATATCAACCGTTACAAAAACTGTTTGTTACTTTTATTGTAAACAATACTACCCTGAGAAGCAGGCTATATTTTATGTGCTACCTAAATGAAAAGCCGCCACGCCTCTTATTCGGTGGAGAAGAATTAATAGACCACAGAAATGTTATGATCCAGGCATGTTGATATCCTACTTTATACATATATTTTACATTCTTCGCTAACGCCCGTTGCAAAAGGATACGCCGAACATCACCTTTTTCGAATTGATTGATTTGACGGGGTGTTATAAGTTTGACGTGTCTGTATGCGGGTGTGTGTGTGTGTGTGTGTGTGTGTGTATGTGTGTGTGTGTATGTGTGTGTGTGTGTGTGTGTGTGTGTGTGTGTGTGTGTGTGTGTGTGTGTGTGTGTGTGTGTGTGTGTGTCTGTCTGTGGCATCGTAGCTCCCGAACGGATGAGCCGATTTTAATTTTGTTTTTTTTATTTGAAAGGTGAATTAGTCGGGAGTGTTCTTAGTTATGTTTGATGAAAAACCTTTTTCTAAGTTACATTTTTGAATACAAAAATCAATTAGTTAATTAAATTAAGCCTTTGAATGTGTTAATAGTGATTAAAATAAATTAAATGTCAAAGGGAAGGGATTCATTTGCACATTATAATATGTTATGTTTTATTTTTTTTCATGTCGAATCGTTTGTGACTTGCGATGTAAAATGGCAAAAACATGCTATTATTATTTTACAAAGCTTGCATAGCAAAAAAACTGCAGTCATTGAAATATTTAGAACTTTTGTTTAACAAATATTACATTATTAGGTATACGCATTTTATTATGACTAACGAGCATAGCTTTTTAAGCAATATGACTCTAAGGAAGAAACAAAAAAGATTCATTAAATTAAATTGATTAATTTAATTATCCAACTTTTCACACGTATTTTCAAATCTTTTGGAATCCTTAATGTATGACTTCGATTCGCGCTTGACCACGCCATGTGTTACATACAACCCCATTGAAATTAAATACCAGCCAAATCATAATTAATGTTCTCAGAATCACCTTTCAGATATTCATCATTACCCATGCTGCACATATTATGTAGGTTGTTTTCGGTTTTATTATGGTGGTTAACAAGCATAACCCGGGTGTTGTATTTCTTTTGTCCATACCCTATCCAATTAGTATTTTTTATTGTTTGGAACAAATCCCAACTGATATACGAAAATAGGACTATGGATAACCATATTATAAAGGCGTGTGCTGAAAAGTCTTGACTGGCTCGGCGCCGCAGCGGTAGTGCTTGCAATTGCTGTGCATAAGGTTTAAGCTTCGATTCCCGGATCGGGCAGTGTGTTAATGGATTTTTCTGCCAGAAACTTTTTAGTAGTAGCACGAAGTCTAGATCTTTGCCCGTTAAACGTCAATACGCTCGCCACTATTTCAAGATTCCCAGAAGCAAATCCGGCTAAATGTAACATCAGTATACCTCTGCCTGCCCCTTCAAGCACAGCCGTGAGACTATGTATGTATATAAGTGTCCTTAAGAGAGTCTATCTCAACTAATATTATAAAAGCCAATGTGATTTTGTTTGTTACACTTTCAAGCCTTAACTACTCGACCGATCATCATGATATTTCGTATACACGTTGTGAGAAGAACAGAAAAAGACATAAGGTACCTTATAGCCAGAAAAAGTTACGGTTACTAATCTAACCTAACATAAATTTACGGTAGCGAAGCCGCGGGCAAATACTAGTTGAATATAAATTAAACTCTAGACCAAAATACTAACTTTAATGTTTCCACATTTCCTTTTCAATCTATAAATAAGCCTTTTAGAAAATGAGAGAACCAGTGGGGTATCAAATCCTACCCAACGAAGGCAGGTGGCAACCCCTTTACAGTTTACGTCAAAGACAGCCAAGACCACAGCATAACATTACCTAAACAGTAAGATATGTTAAACACCAGTAGGACTACTGCAGATAGTTGTTCTTTGATACACTATGGCTTGCTTTTTCTGTCGTTTGCTCACCGTAGTATTAAAATCGTTTAGCTCTTTGTTCCATTGTTACAGATGATACAACAATTGTTTATGGTTTTAGGTTATTGTGTATTGTAACGATGGCAGATTTAAATTGGGTAGCCGCTGAAACAATGCGAAGATTTCGTTTCCGGTACCGAAGTTATTTTCATTGATAATTAAGTGTGGATGGGTTTATTTTTCACGTCACGGTCACGTCTCGCTGCGGTTCAGTCAGATATAAATTATTAGCGGAGTAAATTAATTTATTATATTTTTACCCGTTGGAACTTTAGGATAAAAAGTATATTAAACTTTGCACCGATGGTGGAGTGGTATAAGTGATCGTCTTGGTACTGCCAATGCGTCGAGTGTGTTTTCTAGCCCCACACGGTACAAACAATCGTGTGATCCACAAAAAGTTGATCTGAGCCTAGATGTGTTTTGTGTCCGTCGTTTCAATGTTTGTAAAGTTCCACGCGACACAGGCATTATTTGAATCTTGGCTTATTTAACAATAATAATAATAATACTCTATCACATACACACAAAACCATCTAGCCCGAATTAAGCAGAGCTTGTACTATGGGTACTAGACCATGGATAACCATAGATATATACTTTTTTTTGTAAATACGTACATATTATACCTACATAGGAACACCAATATCAAGACAAACATCAATGTTCATGCACACAAATGTTTGACTTGTGCGGGAATCGAACCCGCGACCTCAGGCATGGCAGTCGGTGACACTGACCACTACGCCAACGAGGCCGACAATTTATTGAAAAAAAAAACTAACAAAAACACTGACGTAGATTGTGCAACGTTGTGCAAAAATTTCAAGTCATCCAGCGACAATTTCTAAGTTCTCCGGACATAAACATACGGCAGCAAATTTTTTATACATAAAGATAATGTAGTTACTGAAGTGGTGCCATCAATCTTGGTGAGAAATGATTATGGTTTATTATGAAGGTCTATGGGAGGTAAATATAAAAAGAAGCGTGTTTTGTGTGCAAAGTGAATGAATGATGAATGAATAAAAGTCAATTGAGGTGTGAAGGAGAGGACTGGACTTATTTTTGCGTCTTAGTTTAAACAACATATACTGGATATATAAAAATATGTTATATATACTTTGGTTAATTTTAATATACTAATGTAACTGATTTACTGAACCCAATTTATTTGGGGTCGGTGCAGTACTGATGTAACTGAGTAACTAAATTTAACTATTGCTAGTGCAAAAGGACCTAAATTTACTCAAACACAAATGTAATGCTGATAGAGTGGTCATATTTACTGTGAGTTAGCTTTCAACTAGAAACCCTTTTTTGTTTCAAATTTGCCCTTGACAATTTAGTGACGGGACGAAAGAGCGGGCTTGCTCGGGCAATTAATAAATAATATTGTCCTCCAAATATTGGTCATTGTGCCCAATCTTATCAGAGACTCCATTACCGCAAGCAATATTACTGCGCACAGTCTATTCACTCATTGGTTTGCTGGCCCATGACAGATCAGCAATCAGACAGAGTATCAAAAAAATATGGAACAGAACAAGTGTGTTTTTTAAGGTTACGGTGTTGTGCAACGCCGTCGTCTTCCTAAATAATTTTTTGTTTAGGTTCTTATTGAGAATTTCTAGTCAGAAAAACGCAATAACTTTTCGTTAACCGACCGTGAATCGAACACTATTGAGTTATTAACCACATTTTAAAAGTAAACTAGTAACATTGTAATTGCATTACGCCCCGTAAGAAAGAGTTCCAGATACCCCAATTTTCGCAAATTTTATCATATACCTAAAATTGGTAAGTGAACATAGGCATAACGGTCGTATAAACGTAGGCGGGCCCGCCTCTTTGCCACCCATTTTGGTATTGTTCAAACAAATAATCTTTTTGGCTACGCAATAATCTTTAGAGCTACTAAACTTTTTAGGCGAGAGCTTTTTCTATCTGACATCGCGCTACGAGCATTTTAACTGGAGTGCCACCGCACAGCTACTACTGAACAAAAACAAAACTAAAGACCCAAGATGACTTTACAAAATACCCAGTATACATTTCAAGTCTTTGTAAAAGGCATTAGAAAAGAAACTTCAAAAATGAATATCAAACAAGCTGTCGGCTTTCGCAAAACTATTTGAACGTTGTAAGGGTGGGGGTTCGCCACCCAAGTTCTATGTCGTCCAATTCGACGAATTCCGTCTGAAATAATAGACGCGGCAACGTGGAACGAGTGAATGAATAAGAACCGTTCATTCGTTCATTCGATTGGTTCGTTTTCTTATGAGAAATTCTGTCGGTCTTTTGTGTTTTTGTCTATGCGGTTCGCTAACAATAGGTTCAGTTATCTTGTCACTTCCTCCTATTGTCATAAATTTCTGTTGTCTATAGAAAGGAGGTCTATATTAATATTATAAAGAGAGTGCGAATTTTGTGAATTTGTGTGTGGTAATCTCTGCAATCACTACATCTATACACTGAAAATATATACACTGAAATCATGGCGCACTATGAAACGAGATTATAGTCCTGATAATATTAAAAAATTTAAAATGTGTATTAATACTATATCTTTCTCTAATATCTACAGCTCTGATGACCCAAGCGCAGCTTATCAATATTTTATTGACGATTTTAAACTTTTTTATGATCTATGTTTCCCTAAAACACTGTCTTTGATAAAAGTAAACAGTAAACCAAAATGGGTTTCAAATGGCGTTAAAATCTGCAGTAAAAGAAAAAGGCATTTGTTATGGAATCTGAGACTAAACCCTTCTATAGAAAATAAATTAAAGTATAATAAGTATTGCAAAATATTCAAAAAAATCATAAACATGACTAAACGTGCACAAAATAATTATAAAATAAAAACATCATTAAATAAATGTAAAACTGCATGGCATATAATAAATAAATCAAGATTAAATTTACCTAGTAATAGTATTAATAACATAGAAACTGTTGATGGAAATAACATAGATGACCCTACAGAAATGGCTAACGCATTTAACAACTATTTCATTAACAAAATAAGTCCTATACCAGGTGCTGGAAGAAACGTTACCTCTTTAATCAATAAATCTCTAAACTCAATGTTTTTGGCACCAAGTTCATCCCATCAAATAAACAAAATTATAAAAAATTTGAAAAATACAAACAGTGTAGGACATGACGGCATTAACACTAAAATTATTAAAGCAGTTAGTGAAGATATCTCTAATCATCTTAGCTACATAATTAACTTATGTATTTCAAAAGGAATATTTCCAAATAATCTTAAGCTTGCAGTTATAAAGCCTTTATTTAAAAAGGATAATCGAATATTAATGCAAAATTATAGGCCAATTGCGTTGCTCTCAACGTTTTCAAAAATATTCGAGAAATATCTTTACGGTGAAATTAATTCCTACCTGGAAAATAACAACATATTGTGCAAAGAACAAAAAGGTTTTCGGCAAAAGAAGACAATTAATATGGCAATTTATGAATTTAATGAGAATGTTATATCCCACGTTGACAAAAAAACTCCTGTTTGTGCAATCTATTGTGACATGACACAAGCTTTTGACTATGTAGAACATAATATATTAATTAACAAACTTGACGCATATGGTATTAGAGGCAATGTATTAGATTTACTAAAATCATACTTAACTGATCGGCAACAGATAACAGAAATAACGAGAGTAAACTCATTAACAAAAACTGAAAAAAGATATACCTCTGTAAAGCGATGTGTTTCATATGGTGTTCCTCAAGGGAGTGTACTGGGCCCACTCTTATTTATTATTTACATTAATGACTTGCCAAATGCCACAAATCAAGCAATGACATTATTTGCTGATGACAGCACTGTAACGATTGCATGTAAGGACATTGACCAATATAAACTTAATTTAAATAACTCGTTGACATCTATTATTTCATGGCTTGACAATAACAATTTAAAAATAAATCTGACTAAAACAAATATAATGCATTTTGACCAACGAAAAGAAAACCCTTTCAATATAAATTTGGTTTATGATAGTTACATAATAAAAGAGGTTACAAGTGCTCGCTTTCTAGGATTAATTATAGATAGTAAATTGAATTGGAAGGCACACATTGACTTACTATGCAAAAAAATAAGTAGTCTAGCATATGCATTATATAAACTTGCACCAACTTTAAATACCGATGCATTACTATCGGCATACTATGGTCTTGTAGAATCCGTGCTTAGGTATGGCATCATTTTCTGGGCCAACTCTACTAATAAAGAAATGGCATTCAAAATGCAAAAGCGATGCATACGTGCTATGTTCGGCATACAAATTACAGAGAGCTGTAGGCCAATATTCATTAAGTACAATATTCTCACGCTTCCGTCACTGTACATAATGGAAACAGCCTTATTTGTCAAAAACAACCAACACTTATTCCCACGATTAGCTGAAAACGGAAGGAGTAATCGACGGGACAAAAGTAGACTTTGTGTTCATCCCGCCAAAACAGCATTGCTACATAAAAGTGTTGTGTGCAAAGCTCCAATAATCTATAATAAGATTCCCGAAAACATTAAACTACTTAACATAGAATTATTTAAAAAAGCTTTCAAAAAATTTATCTGTGATAAATGTTATTATAATGTAGATGATTTTATTAATGATAAATATATATGAGAATTTTGACATACATATATTATGGATAAAAATTTGCTATAATTGTTTTTTTTGTTTCTTTATATATTGTTATTCTGCTGTATCATTCTAATTAATATTAATTCAATTTGTACTATTCTAATCTCTTGTCTAATTCTAATTTGTATTATTTTAATTTATTAAATATCAAAGATATTATAATGTCAAGGAATATCTAGTAGATGAGGCCCTAGGCAACTAATATTATCATCGATGCATAATAGTAAAATGTTATTTTGTTTCATGTTCCACTTATTGTTGTGTTTCTGATATTTTTTGTTCTTAATTTATCTATTATTTAATTCCTATGTAGTACCCATATACTGCGCTCAATTCGCACGTCCCTAGGGGCAGAATATGCTGTAACCAAACATTTATAAACATCTGTTAATGTACCATATTCTTGCAAATAAATGAATTATTATTAATTATATTCCTATGTCAATGTTTAAAAGAAAATTAAAAGTATTACTGCTTAAAAATGGTGTATTCTATAAGTGATTGGATCCAATGATCATATTTTGAGCTATCATTTCTTATTAACTTTCTTATTAATATCTATCACTTATTATTTAGAATTTTATAAATTTGCACACCTGATAAGGTAGGATATGGCCTGGACTCTTGTTAATCTTAAGATCTAATGTACAACCCATATTCAAGCAAATAAATGTTTATGATTTTTTTATGATTTATCATTTTATGATCTATTTGAAAAAATATTTCAATGGTTAATTATACCAAATAAATATAGTATATACAACTCAGGCAAAGTCGGGGCACGTGTCTAGCCAATTATAATCAGAGGTCAAAGGTATTATTTAAGACTTTCTATATACAGAGTCTAACGACTATAACCTGAAAGGGCATAGGCATGGCATAGGCGATTTAAACCTAAATTTAACAATGTATGGTTTTAAATGCCACATAGAGACGTCAACCGGCAATACAACTGTTGTGCATGTAGTCTTGGGGTTGATTCCCAAGCAATGCTATTAGGTTTTTGCTAGTAATTTCTCAGTAGCAGAATAGAGTCTAGAACCCTGTGCGTTGTAGATGACAAAAGTTTAGCCCCATATTACGTAAGAACTAATACCATAGTTGGCGAAAGATGCGTGTTATTCGTCTCTGGCTTCCCTCTCGGTGAGATATGCGGTGACTATGTAGGTATGTAAGTTAAAGGTTTGCCAGCCAAGGCTAGGTCCTATTCTCACTGCATCTATTCTTTTAAGTACTATGCATCTCGGTGTGGTAATTTCCATCTTTCTCGGTCCGCTGTCAAATCCTTCAATTCTTTATAATAAGTCTCACATTGCTTTTCTTTCAGTTGATCTGTATACTTTTTTCTTGGTCTTCGTCACTTTTTTTTTGCCTCTAGTTTTTTCTTTATCCTTTTTATTTATATTGGTAACTAGGTTTTACACTCGCGTAAAAGTAGTGGCCTGCCGTTTCATACGGCGGACCGAAGCCTTGGCGGGGTCGCGATTGCATGTGAAAATGATTCGTGCGGCCCCGCTGATTGTGGTTATGACGAGGAACACCGTGGTAGGTTTAGTCGGTATTACCGGGATGTCGCTAGTAATCATCATTTGCCCCGGTGACTCCAACATAACCTCTACGTCACCCCGCGGAGAGGTATGTCTTAATACATTCTCTCACGTAAAAAATAAAATAAGCAGTGTTTTCTATTACAAATTAAAATATAGCCTTTATTTCTCAGTGATAATATAGATTTATAATGGTGAAAGAATTTTAAAATCGGTTAAGTAGTTTTTGAGTTAAGTCCTTACAAACGAAAAATCTAATCTTTCTTCTTTATTATATTAGTATAGATAAATTTGTCATGTTCTATTCTGACTATGCCATATAGATAAATCCCTTTATATTTTTCCTTTTAATTAATTGACTTATTTTGATGCCCGTTCATATTTCATAACATGGCGGCTACGACAAAATATTTACGCTATTCGATAATTAATAGGTAAACAAACAAAACCACCTTTTGAACACCTGCCACCCCCTTGGGGAGGAGGGGAGGGAGTTAACAGGTGCTACGGTACAACACACAATACAACATACCTGTATATTTTCGCCTTTTATTTAACAGGTCTGTTCTCGACGGTAAAGGAAATAGGGCAGTCTATATTATATCAGGTAAAATTTGTTTGTATGTAAGGTGTAATAGCAGGAATTACAAACTTGATTTCAATGCTTGATTTGAAAAATTCTTTATCCGTTATATCCCTAGGTAGAGCCGCGGTTCTACTTAGGGATATTATTTTGGGCTAGTCATCGTGCGATTAATTCAAGCAAATTTTTCAGTCCTATGTAAGAAACTCTAAAACTAGTTCGGTTAGTCCTTATTTAGCTTGTGAAGCTTTATTTCGTACGGTGTAGCTATTCCAAAAATCAAGACAATAGGAGACATAAAATAAGTCTAGATTTGGAACAATTTTTATCTGTGTGATCCCAATCGGAGACAAGCAACTGACGGTATATGTTTTTTTGGTTTTGTTTCTAGTAGTATGGCTTGCGAATTACTAGTATTGTTTTTAATACATCGAGCTAAGTCAAATGCTTGTGTTACATTGGTCTTACGTTGGTTATGCAATTAGAGGGGATCCAGTGCTTTATCCATTTGGGTACCGCCGTTTACGTCATTAATGGTACTGGTGAGACCAGTACCACGCTACTACAGAGACATGTAATAGAAATTATATTACACTAGCACATAAACTCATTGTAATTCTTGAGAATCTTCCCAAAAACTGTCATTGATAAACGCACTATTTAATCACCATAATAAATAATGAAAGGTATATAAAAGGTACACATTTGTATTTTTCTGCTTGTTGTATTTAAAAGAAAATCTAGTCCCGCGACGCAGTGCTTGATACTTAATCAAGCCATATGTCGCGGTTGACTTAACGTTCATACAGTTCACGGACCAGAACAAACATTTGTGCATCAAACAAATATCTGTTTTGAAAGAAAAGAAAGGAAACATTCTTTTATCATAATTTTTCTTATGAAATAATAACAAAACAATTAAAAAGGCAATCAAATAAATAGTTTACAAACAAATATTGGCAACAAATGGTCTCCATTCAGCTTTGATGTTGCAATAATACTGACGTATTACCGCAACGCTGATTTTCAATGGAGACCGTTGTTACGTACGGATTCGAACCCTCAATACTCGGCGCGGTGGCAGTATTAATACTTAAACAACTACTTAAACCACTTAGTTATTCAAGTAGTCAAAATTTCAAATAATAAACATTGTTAAGTTATAATATAAAGAAACAAAAGTATGTATACAAGAAACAAACGATATTATATTATAAATGTGTTGTAGCTACTTTATTGTAGAGGAAAGATCAAAGAAACAACAAAGCGCTTTTACAAATCGTATTTGTTTCCGGGACAAGTATATTTCATACTAGTTTTATCCCGCGATCACTTATGTGTGGGATTTGGAAGGACCGATTTATATATTTCTTTCTTTGCATGTAAGAAGCTGGACTTAACACATAATACTCCACCTTTAGGTGGCGTATCAAGTTGAAATATACAATTTTTTTTAAGATGGAGCACTAGATATACATCTGTTAAAACCGCATTCAATTTCGTGTAGTTATTTTGTGTGATGCTCACGAACATACACACCATTTGTTTTTATATACGATACATCTCTTATGTACAGACATCGACAAGTTACAATTTTATTTATTTTCAAGTTCAGAAAACTTACAGATAGTTAAACAATAACATCGATATAGAATCTATGTAGTCAAATATAAACACTTGGTTTATGTTAAAAAAGAAATAAATACTTTGTTTAACTAAAAACACGAGTACAGTCTTGTTGAGCAATTGACAAAAGAATGACTTAATGCTAGGATGCATTGGTTTATATGTGGTTAAATCTTAGACATGTGTGCTGTCCGTGTGAAATCCCACGGGTGCGTGTTTATTTGGTTCAAGTGACAGGATCAATTAACTTAGTATTTCGTCACCTTTAAGTTTATGGTCATTATTTATGTTATGCTTTACTTAAAGTTAAGATCTAGTACTGTTGCTAAGTACTGTACGTAATACGGTCTTAGCTTACTCATGGGAACGTGAGAACGCATAACTATGTATAAATAAAGGCCAATTAAAAGTTTTCATTTATAATAGTTTTAAATGAGGATAAGTTAATGATATTACGACGTTGCGACTAAGATAAGTACAACAAATAAAAAACAAAAGCGACAGTAAGTAGATAGAATTAAACAAAGTAAATAACAAATTATAAGAGTGAAAATCAGAAAATTTTAGTTAAATTTTAAGTTACACACCAATAGATAAGCTGGAGACGTAATTGTTATAATATGTATACATGTAAAATCAAGAAGTCAACTATCATATAGACTGCGCGATTTCATACGAGAAATGATCAGACGATATAACGCTCAATAATGTGGTACCTGTAAAACTGTCTCCTAGTGCCGATGCATGCATCTGCTTCTGCGTCTGCGACTGCTTTTCGCTTTTCGGATGGAATTCTGAGTCCGGCCAGTTAAAAGTAATTGGGTTTTCTCAGTTACTACTGTATGCTACTGTATATCTCTTAGTATGGAATTGTTGGCAATTATCAGTAGTAGCTCTTAGTCTGGATTTGTGCCAGGCAGTCGCCAATAAGGTCACCCCTATTACCTCTAAAATCATATCTAGTGCAATGTAGGTCATAAATCAGTTTATTTTATCAAAAAAACATATTGCTGGAGGCCCAATCACCCTCTTCCCCCACCCACTCCTTCTCCTTCCCACTTCCTTTCCTAAAGGGTCGGCAACGCGGAAGTTATGCCTCTGGTGTTGTAGGCTGTCCATAGGCTACGGTGACCACTTACCATCAGGTGGGACGCATGAACGTTTGCCACGAAAGTGGTATAAAAAAATTCCGTTGTACGCTATACCATGTAAGCTGTATATATAAAATAAGAAACCTAATATTGACTCTAATATAGTCATCTATTGAAAACATTGACAGGCTACTAAGAATTTATTAATACAAAATCGCACGAAAAACGGCGCTTCACGATTGAACGCATCTTAAGCTTCGACTTATACCACGAAACTAACATGGTATACATCGCATGATAAGAAGCGCAAGGCCTTCAGCTATTGCCCGCAGCTTTTGCTCGGGAAAGTATAGTTTTCTGAATGTATGATGGTACCCTATGTCCTTTTCTGTACCCTTGACAATGTATAGCTATATGCGAAATTTCATGATGATCGGTTCAGTAGTTAAGACTGCGCCGAGCGTAAGACGCGGTTGGACTGAATGACAGAGCTCGATATTCAAATCTACCCGCCATAGTAAAATTGTATGGAGGATTCGAAGTGCTTTGTTTTCTTTTTATAATTTTGTTTCTTTATTGTCGACCAATAACTTAAATATTTGGGACGGACAAATTGTAATATAACTATTTATGTTTCGTTTAAGCTGTAAAATAGGATAGATTTCTACTGTAATCTAAAATCACGTAACACGAGCTTACGTTTTTGCATTTTTCGTGCAAATTTACGTAATTTTGTAGGCGAAAATATTATAATTATTTTAAGTTTATTTACACGGAGTAATTGTAAATACATTCGTTGTTATGGTAAATGTATATTTTATATTTGTATTAAACAAAACGTGTTGATTTTGTCAACTTAACTGTGACCGCCTGTTTTGGCACATTTCGCTCGGCGCAGTCTTAGGGCGAGAAAGCGTAACAAACAAACTCACAATCGCATTTATAATATTAGTTAGGATAATAGTGTATTTGTTTCACGTCATATAAAGCGTTGTATTGGACACGGCACAGAACGTGCGTCCAATGTGGTCGGCCATATGTATTGTGAAGCCATGTTCATAATTAATTCATTGTAGGTAATGGTGACTCGGATTATTGTTATCTTTTATGGCTGACAATTAACTCGTACATATTTAATAGTTTGAGGTATTGAAATATATGTTTTAACGAGCGTCTGTCTGCATATTCACCTGCGGCAGTTCCATGGGAACGCGTACTGGGTTAAAAGTACCTATTCTATATGTTAATCCAGAATTAAGCTATGGTTATCTGTATGCGTATTAAATAGTTAATTATCGTTTGCTTTAACGGTGAAGGAAAACATCGTGAGGAAAACTGCATATCTGAGAGTTCTCCATAATGTTCTCGTAGATATGTGAAGTCTGCCAACCCGCACTGGGCCAGCGTGGTGGACTATGACCTAACCCTTCTCACACTGAGAAGAAGCCCGTGCCCAGCAGTGGGACAGTTTTATACAGGGCGGATATTATTATATACATGGCATATTTTCTATTTACCACTTACTAAGTTTTAAGACTAGGTAAGTTATTAGTCTCGTAGCATTTGTTTTAAGTTTTTGTGTGATTCGAATTTGATTCCCGATCGGGCGTAGTGTTAGGCAACTGAAAATGTGCCTAGTGTGGGTCTAAAAACATAACGGGCGAAATGTAAGTGTAATACACCTTAGCTTAAGGACAAATTAGACATAAAGGCATGATATCTCCATTCATAATTTTCATCTTAATTTTATTTGGAAAAAGTTCCTCGACTATTTGAAATTTAGCGACCACCTACCACCTGGGTTGAAATTACCATGGCCAATATGGAAATCCCTACATCAACTTCATACTCAAGTTGGCCGCTGCGGTTGCAACCTGCTAAAATGGGGAATCAGGGAGCCTCACAGAGCAATGTGAATGTAGTGATCCCAATCAAACCATGTCACATCTGTTAAAATGTCCAAATTGTCCCTGTAGGTGCACCATGAAGGACTTGATGGACGCAACTGCTGATGCGATTGCCGTGGCTATACAATGGGCAGGAGATATTTTAAATAATATCACTTGCTTTTTTTTATGAGATAGAATGCAACCGCGCAGGTCGATCGCCTGATGGTAAGCGATTACTGCCGCCCATGGACACCCGCAACACCAGAGGAGTTACAAATGCGTTGTCGGCCTTTTAAAAAGGACTATATGCTGCCCAGCTTATTTTGATTTTGCTTTTGACTCTTTGATTGTTTGGCGGCCTCGATGGCGTAGTGGTTAGTGTAACCGACTGCCACGCCTGAGGTCGCGGGTTCGATTTCCGCACAAGACAAATATTTGTGTGCATGAACATGGATGTTTGTCTTGGTCTGGGTGTTTCTATGTATAATATGTATGTATTTACAAACAAAAAAAAAGTATATATGTATGTTTATCCATTGTCTAGTATCCATAGTACAAGCTCTGCTTAGTTTGGGCTAGATAGTGTTGTGTGTATGTGGTAGAATATTATTATTATTATTATTAGTTAATTTTCTATAGTATCTATCTACTTGTTCTGAAGTAATTTTTAATTATTACATAACTAAGCCATCTGCGTCTGATCTTCTGCAAATTATCAACATGTTATCCTACACGTACTGGCAGAGTTAACACAAGCGATGATACGAAAACGCGTGGCCCATGTTTGTACACACGTCAGCATAACCACTGCTTATAAATTGAGTGTATTATGACAAACAGTCGTTTATATGTAAAGTGTGTACGATAAATATGACGTTCTTACTGTTTTATACTGGGACGGGTGAACCGTTTAAATGAGTTGTTAAACCTAGTTGGTTTATAACATATATAGGTTTAATACTTTTTTGGTGACAATAGAACCGTTACTGATTAGTAATATGCTGATTATAACGTTTCAAACGTGCAACAGTTAAAAGAAGCAAATGATTTGAAAATTGAATCTGTATTCGAATATTTAGTTTGTCGTTGATTATTATTCGAATAGCAAAGGAATATTCGAATTATGGTTTTAATGACATATTGGTAACATTTTAAAATTTTAAATATATAATTTAATTTGCTATGTTTGAATTTTGAAGAAATTATCGTTGCCCGAATAGGCTGACATTTGGTATTCACGCATATTGTGATAAGAATGCAATATTAAGGTGATATCGACCTGATACTTTTTATTTAGGATGCTGCTTTCTTCTTTGTAGAGCGTGCAAATAAAAGCCTTTTTATTTACTATTAATGTATTTGTATTATTTATTATACGATGCGGATGACTATTATGACGTTTTATGATTTTGCAGTTTTATTTTTCTCTTCAGTTTATATTTTTCTTGTAAATAATTTGTATATATATTATGTTAATTATTTAATTATGTCATTGGTTCAATATAATAAATTTATTTGTTTTGTTATGGTTAAACTATAAATTACTTTATTTTTAATATTTTGTAATATCAGAACTTTATCAATAATAATAGCAATTGAACATCCCAATAATTGGAATGTCCACTCAATAATCGCACATTGTCATTTGTAACATAGAATTTACCTATGGCGTATCCAGGCTTTTACCAGCCTGTACATAAGATAGCGAAAGCTATGCATAAGCTTCGCTTGCCGCTTGTCACTTCCGCTGTACAAAAAGAACCTTAACGTTAAATTATAAAGCAACCGACGTCATTGAGAGAATAAAAAAGAAGATTTCACAAACGGTATTCCACCTTTTATTTTCCTCAAATTGTACGGCTACCAAAGAGACCTGTTTGTCCTTAAGAATAATTTGTCATTCCAGAAAACGTCCTTTTATAATTAATAATTTGGCTGCGGTTTTTTTGTTCTTGTAGATAAGTCGGAGGGTAAGCGTGTCAATTATCGGCACAGAAGTAATTCGAGACATTTTTTATCCAATTAATACTTAGTGTTTGAATAATTTCGCTTGCGTTTTTAGTCGATTTTCAGGCTCCAGGTTTGATGTTTGGATCGAGCAACGTTATATTGTGATTTTAGGCAATTTTCAGTGCAAAATAATCTAGAATTCGGTCTGGCAGTCAGAAATAGGCTCACCCTCTATTATTTGGAACATAATAATTTTGTTGTCAAAACGTGAGTGTTATTCACCTTCAAAAACATCCTAGCGTAAGTCACGGTAGTTAATTTTCTTATGTATCTATATTTCTTTTTAGTCTTCTTATTTTAAAGATAGTATGTTTATCTGACAAAGAAAGACGTTTCGAGCAGAGGTTCCTGAAATTTTAAGATAATGGAAGCCTCACCAAATATATTTTATTTTATGGAACCCCATATCAAATGATTACAAATCAAAGACACTGTAATTTAAATAAGAACAAAAGCTTGACTTCGCTTTACATATTTTGCGCTATTTCAAAATAATGTTTGGTATTATTTAACTGCCAGAAATAAATGATTTCGTGGAACCCTGGAGACTTTCCTGCTATCCGTATGAGATCCCACGGCCTGCTTGTTTACTTGGTTTAAGTGACAGGATCAGTTAACTTAGTATTTCGTCCCCTTAAATTTATGGTCATTATTTATGTTATGCTTTACTTAAAGTTAAGATCAAGTACTGTTGCTAAGTGCTGTGACGTAATGCGTTCTCAGCTTACTCATGGGAATGTGGGAACGCATAACTAGGTGTACTTTGTCGGCGATGCTTAATAAATTAAATAAAAATCGGAATTGAAATTAAACTATATACGGATTTTATCGCGATAAAATCCGTATATAGTAGTTTAATTTGAATGAATAACATTCGCGTAAACAGAAGACAATATTATAAAAATCGGAATGTGTGCTGCTAATGATAACACCCAAACCCAACCACCTAAAACAAAACTACTCGAATAAACCAAGAATCGTAACCACTCTCAACAGTTGCTACGATTCGAGACGTCGAAACAATGGATATTTCATTTTGTGTAAATAAACATTTAGTTATTTTGAACTGAAACCATCCAGGCACCATTACTGTTTAGACAGTAATGTATATGGAGTTTATTTATTAGAGTGGTTTTCAAACGACGTTGGAGGTAAATAAATAAATTGCGAAATAATATAAATAAATATTTTAACCGTAATAATGACTGTTGTGGGCGATGTTGGAAATTAAAGTAGCATATTATGTATAGACAGATTTTATTTTCGTTTCGTATGAACAATGTGTAAAGAATACTCGTATGTTCGGATAAATAATGAGTACCGACTGGTTGCGTATGGTAACTAATGGTGTTTTGTGAACTAATATTATAACACATATTATAAATGCAAGTGTGAGTCAGTTTATTTGTTACGAAATTACGCATACAACGTGTATGCGCAATTTCAGGGGTACAAAAATGTACAAAGGGTGTTTCATCCATAAATAACCTACATTTACGCGATTGGAGCCACTGGCAAAATCTTGCTATTTATAAAGGAGACCCTAGTTCTTGCTTTTTCTAAGGACTCTACTTGATCCACACTGATGGGAATCAGTCATCACTTATAAGATAAGTTACTGAACATTTGTAAGATTTTTATTCTTGTCTTTTATGCCATATCATAGTTTTTATGTACGTAATACGTAAGGAGAAAATGTTGCACACCTTTTTAAACATAATGCGCGCACGGAGAAGTGTCGGCTTTGGCGCAGTTAAAATTTATATGGAGTGCATGCAGAAAGCTACAATTTATAAAGTAATATCATTCAATATTATCTTATGGTTACGCGAATGTTACACATTCAAATTAAAATGGTTCTTAGGCATTTTATCACGATTAAAAATGACATTTAAATAAACCACGATGAAATCCATAAAAAAAGTAGAAGATAAATTTATTATCAATAATATTACCTTCTTCTTCTCCCTAGCCTATATTATTCCCAAGTCACTTGGGGTCGGCTTTTCTGGTCTAAACGGATTTGACTGGATATCAGTTTTTACACGGAGCGGCTGCCACCTGACCGCACCTGACCGCAACCGGAAGGCTAACGATACCCTAAGGCTAGACCAGTGTCAGGATATTAAAGGGCACTGACTTCCCAATAACGACTGCCATAGATGTTCATGATAGCCGGGACCGACAGTTTAACGTGCTCTCCGAGGTACGGAGCAGGCGATAATTAATTAAAATAGGTAATATTAATAATATTACCTATTTTAATTAATTAATTACTGTCGATTTTCAACTATTTACTACTTTTAGTTATATTTTAAATACCTGATTCATATCAACTAATTAAAGGCTTCTTGCCTTTATATCTGTTTGTTCTAGCTTCGTAAAAATCACGAGAGAGTAAAAGAACAGCTTTTGAAGCTTTACAGTTTACAGTATGGCAGTTTTACCTTAACGATAAAATATAAGTATCATTCGCGTTAATTAGAAGTTGCGTCCAAACTGTTGTCGAGTTAGCGGTCATATTTCGACAATTCATAGTTATTTAAACTAGCCTTAAGATAAAAAGCAGAAATAAAACTATAATAAAACAACAATACGAAAACATCTATTATCAAAAACAGGCGCCACCAAATGACAAACATTTCTCACAAGTTGGAATTCATTCACAAAACAACAAAACTTATGACGTATTCTTACCGCGGAGATTGCTTACGTTCACGACAGGTGGTGTTATAAATCAAACAGCTTACAAGTTTTTACACGGTTCAGATGTTTTTGCTGTGTTTCCAGTTACCCTTTTCAAAGCGGTTAAGCGGATCGCAACGAAGATCGGATACGTAAAAATTTTGTGCTGATCGCACCAATGTGTGGTTCATATATTGGTGCGATCAATAAAAAAACTAATGCAGACGGGCCATAGGCCTAGTCAAGTTTTACTTACGTGTCAATAGCTATCAGTTCGCGACATATATTTACTTAATAAAACAATTATTAAGAAAATATATGTCGCGTACCGGTTTCTTTTTTGTCATCTCTAATTACACTGGTCAACAAAATGCTACCTTTTTTTTGTCACATGAAATCTTATATTAAATTTTGAATCTACTAGGACCACCAAACAATAACGAATCATTGAAAAATAATTAACACATCAGGTTTTCTTTTGACATCAAAGCATATATTTTCCATTCCACATCCATTTTCCACGTGCGCCTCTGAGTCATATCTTTGTCCCCCAGGGGGACGGTGGAGGAAGTATTTTTGTGTAGTGGCCTACCGTTTCACACGGGCGGCAGGCTGAAACCATGGCGGAGTAGCGATTGCATGTGAAAGCGATTCGCGCGGCCTCATCGCCTATGGTTATGTCGAGGAACACCGTGGTAGGTTTAGTCGGTATTACCGCGGTATCTTTTTCCCGGTGAGCCCGAAATAACCTCTCCGTCGCACCGCGGAGAGGTATGAGCCAAAACACACGCAAAAAAAAAATTATGTTACATATTTCTGGATGAAAGACACTATGTCCTTTTCTGACAACGTGTATGTGTTGCAAGATCATCGAACGAGTAGTTAAGGCGTGAAAGCCAACAAACAATCTTACATTCATATATAATTATTATTAATCACACATGTACACACACACACACACACACACACACACACACACACACACACACACACACACACACAGACACACACACACAGACACACATACACACACACACACACACAGACACACATACACACACACACACACATTTGATACTAACCTATAATGAAATTGTTTTCTTTTCTTGTTTTATTATCTTTTTTATATTATTTTCCCTATGATTCATAAGATGATAGAGGCTTACAATGGATACATTAATACGGGGGGCGTTGACTACTGAAATACAGGTATATATACCTAGTTCAGGGGTCAGAGTTTTTAGACAAGTGCATATACTTAAGCCTCAATTTTTTGTTTTTTTATTGTATTTTAAAGTTTATAAAGTTTATTCGTATTTATTATATTAGTTTGGATTGTTTGTTTATCAAATAAGACAAGTGAGATAAAAATTGACTATTAATGAGCTTAACAACGGGTATTATTTTACTGCAACATGTCACTGAAAACTATTGACCGGCAATAACAGCGATATTATGCATATGACTATCTTAAGAATCATGTTTGATAGCCAATGCATTCAAATCTTTTAAGCTGGCCGGATTATAGGCGAAAATATTTCAGCCAGATGCTGCAGCGAAAATTTGCCCGTTAAGAAGACTCTTTAGTGTAACAAAAATGCTTTAACTAGCCAAAAAGATGGCATCAAAACTGATATTCGTACGGAAAACATTCGAAGCATAAAGTCACATACATAGGCATGATGGCAGTGAAGATGACTTAATTTCGCTAATGGCTCGTCTGGCTCAAGCTTACACTGTGCTAATGAATTACCAGTGAGTACAACTATTATACACTATTACTGTTACCAAACGGTGCTAAGTGTATTCATACGAATTATTATTAAAGACTTACAATAAAGGCTATTGGGCTCTATAAAAGTAATAATAGCCAATGCCTTTTAAAAATAATCTACTTGAGATTTTGCAGTTTCTTTCTAGACAGTTTTAGGTAGTTTAATTTCAACGTGTAACCTATACAAAGTTAAGGCAATGCTAAGCCTGTTTTGAACTGTTTCACTGCTGTAGTTTACTTAGTATGAGATAGGTCATAGTCAAGAGCAGCGATAGCTCAGTGGGGAGACCAACAGACTGCAATGCAGAGGGTCTCGGGTTCAAACCCACGTCGCGCACCTCAAACTTTCGGAAGTTATATGAATTTTTAAAATTCGCCTGCTCCGTGCCTCGGAGAGCACGTTAAGCCGTCGGTCCCGGCTGCCTAAACATCTATGGCTGTCGTTCTTGGGGAAGTCGACACAAAAGATCCCACTGAGTCTAAGTGTCGCCGGTCTGTACTGACTGCCCCCCGCACAAGATAAGTTAAGATAAGTTAAGTTAGGTCATAGTCGATTGCTATCACGCTGGGCAGACGTCTTCGAAAATATTATGGACACATCACAGACATACAGGTATCCTCAAAAAGCTATCCTTCATCGTTCAAACAAAAGTAATACTGTTTTATACCTATTTTGAAAAGTCAGAGGTGTAAGTCATATAATGGAATTGGAGATCTCTGTGTCGCACTGCAATGCTCTCACTAAGCCTTTGTGGATGATAGCTACTTATATAAAAGAGTAAATACTAAATCTGGACTCGTGACGCGTTCACCTGCATTCGAATGATATTCGAATGCATTTGTGCACGACGCGATACCTACTTTACAAGGTACTGGTCAAGAGGGCAGCGCAGGCAGGCAGTTTTGTCAATATTTATTTATTTAATTTTTATTGGTAAGCTTACAGACTAATATTCTAGGGTATAGTTACAATGTGTAATGAATGTTGCTATTAACAAGCTTCCACAAATAAATTTTTATGCATGTACCTAATTTAAAAGGTACACATAAATCAAAAAAGAAGGTAATGTAAAGACACATAAAGTTAAAGTAAACACATGATGTACAAATTATAACAATGAGAATTGTATTCAATTTATACTATATCTACAATAATATTTTAACAACATTATCAATTATGGATAAGATAAGTGTTAATACATAAATATAATAAAATTGTACATAGTCGATATATCTACATTGTACATATAACATTATGAAGAATTTACAGGTATTGTCGTGACCTCGTAATGGTGTCCCTATCGAGTGATAACTAAGCTCTATCATGCACATAATTTTACTAAATTTAATTGGTTTGGCTTCGTACCAGGTTTGATAATCTAGTATTTTATTCGTTACTCGATACAAAAGCAAAATGTGACCATAATATTGTTACTGGCGCCAATATCGGTGCGTATAAAAGCAATAACAGGAATTTTATGATTTTTATGTGACTGTTCACTGGTCAACAATATCCAAATTGTTCAGTAGGGTTCTATGACAGTAATATCCCTTGTTATGAACTGTTGAACATTGGATTCGATACAGTGAACAATCGTGGAAAATATCGCCACTTCAATAACTTTGGGTTAAGATGTTTGTGTGAGGTATTCGATTTTCTTTTGCAAACACTGCCTCTTTTGTGCAGTCAGCGACATTAGTAGCTGCGAACAGTCCCTCCTCGGTACACTCAGCGACATAAGTAGAGCTGATTTTGAGATTTAACGTTTAACGGAATTGTAAAAATGAAAATTTAATTATTAATTTTCTATAGTGATGAATTGTGATTAAAAATAACCATTCTTTAACTGTTACTATAAGAAGAGAAATAAGGATTATTTTATATAACAAAGCAATTAAAAATATTGCAAAAGTTTATCGCCTTATATCGTTGACTGTACTTGATTTATATTTGATTTGGCCCAGGATTTTTTAACGACTATTTCGGCATACAAGCTTGCGGCCTACCTGATGTTAAGTGGTGGTGACCACTTAACATCAGGTGGGCCGTAAGGGCGGCTACGGTGGTAGCCGATGGACGCCAACATCAGAGGCATCACTTGCGCGTTGCCGACCCTTTAGGAAAGGAAGAAGAGAAAAAGGAAGTGGGAAGGAGAAGGAGCGGGAAGGGGGAAAGAGAGTGAATAGGCCTCCGCCACTCTCATTTACCGCACGAAACACAACAATAGGAATACTGCTATTTTACGTCGATATTTTATGAGAGGGTATTCCTTCACCGGTCGAGTTTGATGTTTTCTTTAATTGTAAAAATTCTGATGAGTTAGTTATAAGTAGCCCATAGCGGTAGTCAAAAATGGGGTATCCAACTTAAGATCAAGAGGTCCTGGGTTCTAAATCCACTCATTGCTCTACCGAAGTTAATCCACAACACAAGTATAATAATGGGTATTAGATTAGTTGGAGAGGTTGACAAGAAAACTTACTAGTGTTTTGTAACCCAAATTGCCTTTAAAAATACTTATGGAGTACCAGGCAGCAGCGATAGTCTAGTGGGAGATCGTTGGACTGCTACGCAGAGGTCTCGAGTTCGATCCTAGGGCGCGCATCTCTGACTTTTCAAAGTTATGTGCGTATTAAATAGTTAATTATCACACGCTTTAACGGTGAAGGAAAACATCGTGAGGAAACCTGTATGTCTAAGAGTTCTATAAAATGTTCTCTAAGATATGTGAAGTCTGCCAAACCGCACTGGGCCAGCGTGGTGGACTATGGTCCTTCTCACACTGAGAAGAGACCCGTGCCCAGCAAAGGGTCAGTTTAATACAGGGCTGGTATTATTATATTATTATATACCGGGCAATTTATATATTTAGAATGCTATTGACATTGCCTGTAAATAAAATACTTTGCTAGCTCGGGAATTCTACCTGGTTTCACCTGACGATCGCTAACAAACATAACAAACTTTACATGACCAACTAGGCATTCAATGATATTCAGTACTATTAAAAAAGTTTTGCGGCCACGCCCAACCTATTTTCTTCTGTTTAAAGTACCAGTCAACAATATTTTCTACACACTTATCAAGTTTGTAACAATATTTTCTGGTAAGGAAAACTTTGTTAAAACACATCTATACTATCAATACTGATATTCTAAAGAGGACAGATCTAATGTTTTGTTTATTTGTTATAAGGATTTAAGGAAAACTGCTCAACCGATTTTAAATATTCTTTTACCTTTGGCTATACTTTATATTAAAAAAAAACATGCTGTCGAATTGAGAACGTCCTTCATTTTTGAAGTCGGTTAAAAAGAAGTACTATTAATAACATAACCTAACCTATGTAGGTACTTTTACGCGAGCAAAGGCGCAAGCAAAGGCTAGTATTATATAAAAAATAGCTTCATATGGGAGCTGTTTTTTTTGTTTGTGTACATCTATATTGAAAAGTAGTCAAGGGATTGACATACAATTTTCACAAAACGTTGCATTTCTATATAGAAGTGTTTTGTACACTTTTTATCTCGAAGTTTCCATGGGAATGGGATATTGAAATATCAGACTGGGCACAGTGACTCGTGGTCTCGTTCAACTACTATTAACATCAGACTGGGCCACAGTGACTCGTGGTTTCGTTCAACTAGTATTATGAATGCGAAAATTCATAATACCTACTAGCTAAACCAGACGCTTGTGTGATGATATGCCCTTTGTTTTACGTCACAACGAATTATTCGGACCAGACTTTAGCATGAAAATAGTATATACCCAGAAAGTGTCATCTTAACTAATATTATAAATGCAAATGTGAATTTCTTTGTTTGATGATCTCACGCTTTAACTACTTGACCGATCATCATGAAATTTCGCATACACGTTGTCAGGGGTACAGAATATGATATAGGATACTTTTCATCCAGAAGGATATAGGGTACTTTTTATCCAGAAGGATATAGGGTACTTTTCATCTAGAAGGATATAGGGTACTTTTTATCCAGAAGGATATAGGGCACTTTTTATCCAGAAGGATATAGGGCACTTTTCATCCAGAAGGATATAGGGTACTTTTTATCCAGAAGGATATAGGGTACTTTTCATTCAGAAGCCGTACTGTTATTCCTAACCTAACCTACATTTAATCGAGCGAAGGCTCGGGCAAGGTCTAGTATCCTTGTAAAATGCACGCATTCAGTTTATTTATATCTATCGATCCTTCGTAGAATGGAGCAGGTAAAACGTAGTCCTGTTCTAAAAATAAGTAAATCGTTACGTTTTCATTTACCTGAATGATAAATTGGAAAGGGTAGAATGGGGAGTATTATAGTATTGTTACAGTTGAATGATGCCGGTAACGAGTTCTGAATTCAGGCCTACTCGAACGAAACTGTCCTTATATTTAGATTTGGAAGCCTTTTTATTTTAACGATCTGTGATATACATAATTATATTTGTGTAGTGCCGCGTTCTTAAATTATTTATAGAGCAGTATTATTTTTATTCAACATTTATTGTTTCATGGAATGATACGGGATCCTTAAAGAAGTAGGCAGGGATGTATAACAGCCAAATTTCTTTGGACACGATTTTAGGTGCCACGTAACAGAAGGCGAGCTTTCGTCCGTTTTCTAGGCTTAGTTCCAGGCTCTGAGTTGCTACTGTGAATTTCTGGACAATGAAACTCTATCATGTTTTTCCAACATCTGAATCCAAATCCAGACAGCACTTCCAGACAAGCCGATAACGCGTGTATTAAATACATATTCATGAAGGAGATGGTAGGGTATAGTACATCCTGATAATATGACCACATCTTTTTCATTATCATCATATTAATCTCGTCAAATTTAAGAGCCGTAATGTATATCTAAGGAATAGCTTATGTGTCTAGCCTGATGACCCATGTAAGATGAAGAGAGTCTATTGCTGTCTATCGGGCACATTTACCGACACTATGCTAATCAAAATTTTTTAACAGAAAATCCAATTACATTATTCCCGATTCCAGAATCGAAACAAAAACCTCACAATCATGCACAAACTAATTCCCCGAGGCTTACATGTACCTTATTCCATAAAAACAATTTCTTTCTCGTCGAGAAATCGTAATGAAAACGCAGATAGAGAACGCGTAATTATACTCAAAGGAAACCAAACGCTGATGTTCTTTTAGTGTAGTACATATATATTTATGTGACGAACGCCGGCTGTGATGTCCCTCGCGGAACAAAAGGTCTCTGTTTGAAGCCTCCTGTCACACGAAACAATGGGCGCGCGGTAATGACTGCAACTTAAACCTCTATACAAGCAAGTATGGTTGTTGGAATGAAACATTAGTTTTCTGTCTTATTTTTACCTTACATAGCCTTGTGGGAAACCGTTGGACTGCCACGCAGATGTCTCGAGTTCGATTGATCTCTGACTTTTCGAAGTTATGTGCGTATTAAATAGTTAATTATCGCTCGTTTTAACGGTGAAGGTAAACATCGTGAGGAAACCTGCATGTCTATGAGTTCTCAATAATGTTCTCAAAGATATGTGAAGTCTGCCAACCCGCACTGGGTCAGCGTGGTGGACCATGGCCTAACCCGTAAGTGTGAGAAACACTGATTAGAGGCTCGTGCCCAGCAGTGGGATAGTTTAATACAGGGCTGATGTTATACAGCGTGTAACAGAAAGGTGTGTTCATATTTTAGGACCTTAATTAATTTATTTTCAAAAAAAAAAAAATTTATGAACCCTGTAGATGGAAGAGATCCCTAAAGAAGAGTGGGCTCACTGCTTCAGTCAATAGTTTCATCGCATGTGACGGCGCTTAGAAAGGAACGGAGACTACTTCCAAAAGCAATAAAAATATTAACTGGCTTCTATATCAATATGCTTTTTATTTTCTAAAAGCTCAGTATTAGCCACGTACACATGTATATCTGAAACTCTATACAAGCAATTATGTTTGTTAGAATAAATAATATATTGCTGTCTTATTCTTACCTAACATACAGCGTGTAACAGAAAGGTGTGGTCATATTTTAGGGCCGTAATGTATATGAAAAATTACCTGTAACCTATTTTCGGACCAAAATAAATTATTTTGAATTTTATGACAATTTCATACATTTTATTTATTTAGATACTAGATTTTTGCTTGCGGTTTCACTCGCGTAAATGTGGTATAATGTTAGGTTAGGTTAAAGTACTTTTTCTGGATGAAAGATAATCTATATCTTTTTTTGTATCCCTGACACATATTGTTATGCGAAATTTCATGTTGGTTCTTGGTTTAGTAGTTAAAGCGTGAAAGCGGAACAAACAAACTCACATTCACATTTATAATATTAGTTAGGATTATTTAAACATTAACACAAATCACTATTAAAATTGCACCTGCTCATTTTCGGGTTCAAGGAGTCAGCTATCAGTGTTGTTCAAGTATCGACTAGAATGTGCTGATAATAATAAGTCGAAATGAAATAATATTTATTTGTCCGAATATGAGTATATACAGTTGTTACAATTTTTGATAATTTCAGCCATATTCTGCCATTATCTGGCATACAAAATATTAATAATTGGTTAAATTTATTATAATTTTATAGTCATATAGTAAATTCATTCACATAATCATATTAGCATGCATTAATTAATGTCATAGGTTTTTATCATTTATGAATTATTTTATAGGTATTATAATTTTTTATTCCTAATAATAAATTAAAATTTTTTGTTGTAAAGCGTTTACATTTTCAGTTTCCTTAAGTCTATTTAATAACTCATTATAAATACTTATTGCCATGCAGTATACATTGTGACTGAATATATTCACTCTTTGTTTTGGTACTAAAAGTTCGATCAAAAAGAAAATGCTGTATCTAAAATAATGAATACGGATTTATTTGTGGGGTCCATACTAAGAAGACCGAGTTAACACTTTACGTTTATATTGAAAATTGAACACTATCGTTCTCTATTTAATGTGTGACCTCACTTTTTTTGGTGTGGACACTATTTCGTGCTACCAAAGTACGGTGAGTGCATATCTATTATTAAAACTTTGGCTTTAATCTATATCTTCTTCTCCCTAGCCTTTATTATTCCCAAGTCACTTGGGGTCGGCTTTTCTTGTCTAACCGGATTTGACTGGATATCAGTTTTTACACGGAGCGGCTGCCACCTGACCTCCGCAACCTGAAGGCTAACGATACCCTAAGACTAGACCAGTGTCAGGATATTATAGGGCACTGACTTCCCAATAACGACTGCCATAGATGTTCATGGCAGCCGGGACCGACGGCTTTACGTGCTGTCCAAGGCACGGAGCAGGCGATAATTGTCAATCAATACGCACATAATTTCGAAAAGTCATGTAACTTCCGAAAGTCAGAGGTGCGCGACTTGGTTCGAACCCGAGACCCTCTGCAATGCAGTCTGTTGGTCTCCTCACTGAGCTATCGCTGCTATTTTTATTTATTTATTTTACTTCTATATAAATATAATAAAATTATATCTAGTCAATGTCTATACGTAGATGATATAACTGAAGCGATAATGAAGAGTCTATATAAGAGCTTTAAAAGTCAATAATTTTTAGCATTGATTTTTGTCCATCTGTATGATTGTACGCGCATCGGGCAAAAATCACTGCACTAAATTGAATGCGGTTTTTACAGATGTATTGCTGGATGTCTAACCTAAAATCTGGTGTACGTTTCATCTTGATACGCCGCCTGGAAGTCAATATTAAGAATAAAAAGAAATTATCGCCACCTATAAGCCGTTACTTCAAGTAATAGTTGCAGGATTGGCGATAGAGACATACGCAATTTTTACCTTACGATGTGTATGGTAATGTATTTCAAATCATATTAGCAGGAAAAATTTAAGGAAGGAAACGAAGGGGAAAGCGGCGAATACCTTCGTCCTACAAGTGAACCAAAAGTGGGAGTGGGGTCATATCAATAGGTTAAAAGGACAGCAGAAGACAGACATATGTGGTGATTACTCTACCGACAAGAGACTTCTTTAGTTTAAAAGCTTCTTTGCGTATCTGAAGAACCTGATTAACACACGTAGATCAGAAATATCTGTACTTTTCTATCTTACAGGCAAAGAAAGAAAAGTATAGATATAATTAAATCCAAATCCCACGCAGACGCAGTCGAGTAGTTAAGGCGTTAAAGCGTAACAAACAAACAAACAAATGGACTCACATTCGCATTTATAATATTAGTTAGGATTTTAGTATAAGTACCACAAGCTTTTCCTCGCGACGGATCGACGTGTGTTGATCAGATTTTTCCTACATATTTTTTTATACCAATAAGATGTTAAACAAGCATACTACTTAGGTGGCAAACAAGCATTCGGCCCACCTGATGGTAAGTGGTCACCGTAGCCTATTGACGCCAGCAACACCAAAGGCATCACTTGCGCGTTGCCGACCCTTTAGGAAAGGAAGTGGGAAGGAGAAGGAGCGGCCACTCTCACTCACCGAACGAAACACAACAGTCGGAATACTGCTATTTCACTTTGATATTCTGTAAGAGGGTAGTCCTTCCCCGGTTGAGCCGGCCTATGCATGCTGAAATCAGCGAGGCTCTACTACTCTCATGCAAAGAAAGAAAACTTTATATTTGTACCTACTTCCAAATTTCTTGCGTACGAAGTCGTGGAAAAAAAGGTTGGTACCTATACTAAAATCGAATATAAGAACACCCATCGAACCTTCGCAATCACAATACTAAAGCCAAAATAAAACGTTCTGTAGCCAACTTAATTTATTCCACTTTTCTCTTTCTTCGTGGCGATATAGACGCGGTTTCCTTTAATATTTAATATCCGACGGTTGAAATCCTTTACACAGTACCTGCCGTGGCCGCGGACGCTTTGATAAAACTTCTTGCTTTCTTTTCAATGAACTGAGAATCATCTTTAAACATAGCTATGTTTTTATTTTAATTAGATTTTTGCCACGGCTTCTTTCGCGTAAATGTAATAGGTTAGTAACAATACTATTCCTGGATAAAAGGTACCTTATATCTTTTTTGTGCCCTTGACAACGTGTATGCGAAACTTCATGATGATCGGTCGAGTAGTTAAGGTTTGAAAGCGTACCAACCAAATATTCGCTTTATAATATTGGTAAGGATATCGGTTTTATGCTGACGAATTTGTTAGACAATACGAAATGCGGACAGCATTTAGCCAACGTAAACGCAATTTCCTGTTTTCTCTCTGAATAATGATAGAAGAGCAACTATAAATTAGAATATTCTACCTAATATTATTCTATCACATACACACAACACCATCTAGCCCAAACTAAGCTAACAAAGCTTTTACTGTGGGTACTAGACAATGGATAAACACACATATATATAATATTTTTATTGTATATACTTTCATATATATATTGAAACACCCAGACCAAGACAAACATCCATGTTCATGCACACAAATGTTTGACTTGTGCGGGAATGGAACTCATGGCCTCAGGCGTGGCAGTCGTTTCACTGACCACTACTTGAAAGTAGAATACCAGATGACAATTTCTGAGGTACTTATAATCAGGCTGTTTAATATCTTTTCCATTATATGGCAATAGGCTCGCTCCCTATTAACTGGCACCTGAAACTATACCTGCCAAAATGTCAAATCAAATCAAAATACCTTTTTCATTTAGGTCACAAAGTAACACTTATGAACGTCGACATGTGAGCCTCCTCTACCTACCTTTTCGAGGATATGGCTATAAAACTACAGACTAGCTATTTCCGCGGCTTCGGTCGCGTAAAAACAGGTTCGTTATGCTAATAAAACACTTATTTTTTAAATAAATTTAATCTTATGTTACTCGGTGATGATAATATAGCTTTCTAATGGAAACTATTTTTCATATCGGTTGTATAGTTTTTGAATTAAATCCTTACAAAAAATATCTTTATAATATAAGTATAGACAATGTTTATTTCATTGACTGGAAAAAAACAGTATATCATTTTCCAGCATTGACGCCGATAACACTAAAAGATTTATCCGTCGCCATTACAAACAAACAATTGAATTGATTTCCATGATTTGTCAGCGAAGCTTCAATACCCTCAAATCCGAAGATATATATATGTTTTATCCCGAATATCGTATACAGAGATATTTATGAGTCCATCTCTAGGGAGCCAATCAAACCCCACGCAACCAAATACCCTTGTAAAAGCATGTGAATGTTTGATAAAGAACTGTTTTAGGAAAGGACTGACTGGCCTCATGACATAAGCATGCATATAATATGTTTGGAAGGTAAAAAGAAAAGCATTGAGTTTTTCTTTTAATAAAAGTTATTATTACAGAGTTTGTGAATGTGCCTGGTAGACGAAAGCCGGATTACACTTATTAGGAATCTAAATACATAGAAGGTGAAAAGTATGCAAAAAACCCGTTTGATACACTGTACGGATGGAGTACTGGCTCCGCCATTACGCCGAGTGTTGTGCGTTCGAATTTCACACGAGATTTTTGTGCGATACACAAATGGTTCTTCCGAGTCTATGTTCTTTGTATCCATTGGTTAAAAGTTTATAAAGTTCACCGTGACAGAATAATTAATTAGAGCGCGGGAGCAGTCTCTAAAGCAATTATATGGGCAGGAAACCTAATTGGCTATCAAGGGAAAGTACCACCATCCTCACGGAAACCGGCGTAAGAGTAGCAGTAACTCTGGTACTACGTTTCTCCAGTGAGAAAGATTTCGGTAGCTCACATACTTACCGCTCTTTTCCCTTTTTTTTTCATCTTATCTTTGATCCAAACGCCTTTTACCATTGCAAGCGATTATAGGTCCAAGTAACCGCTTACCATCACGCGGGCTACGCTTGTTTGCCACTAAAGTAGTGAAAAAACAAATCATACAAAGTCTTTTATCTTATAAGGCCTTGTCAACATAGTTATTCATACATACGTCTCACACCTATTTGCTTTAAATAGTAGGCATAAGTATATTATATCCATCTGACTAAATAGTCAGTAGAGGTCCCAGGTAGTATAAGCGAGCTTATTGTCGTTAACAGAACACAGTTCCGGACTACATGCTGCTACTGATAATATTTTGACAGAAGAACCGAATATCTCTTTGCCCGACCCAGAAATTGACCCCAAAACCTCATGTACAACAGACGCAGATATCTTCCGGCTGCGCCAAGGAGGCATTCTCCGACAAAACTATTATTATCTCTACCTATACCTACGGCGATATTCAAACGTGATAATATCCTACAATATCAGTTGAATCTCATACTTTGCAGATACTCTCTGTAGATATTCTAGCCAGTCTTATTGAAACGATAGCACTTACTTTTCAAAGGCAGAACTACAATTTTGTACTGAAATAAAATTCTTATTTTAGCTTACTGCTCTCAACCGTGTTCAGTTTAGAAGTGTTATTCACGCCATAAAAATTCCATGCCGATAGAAAAGCTGGCCTCTCTTTCAATATACGCGCGGTTTATTGTGATTTATTATCGAATAAAGTATTATTCTGTTTGAATCTGTTTTGTATGCATCGAATACGTGATTCGACTAATCCTTTCCATAATCCGATTTAAATTACGAACGCATCACTATTTTGACACTGGTGTTCGATGTTCGAATTTTAAATATTTGCATCAGATATATTTGGCTAATTCGTTAGACTGATGTCGTAATTTGCTAGTAATCTTAAAGTCCAGAGCATGATTCTCTGGTCTGGTACTATGTTGCTGGGTTCTATTGTTAGGCCATTCTCAGTAGCAGCTTAAATAGCAAAAGGCTCGCTATATATCGGCCTCGATGGCATAGTGGTTAGTGTAACCGACTGCCACTCCTATTATATTATATTATTATCTTTTACGTAGGATTTAAAACATACATCTCTGCAAGCTCCTTCAAGTACATATAGGTGTGAGGTTATATTTGTATGTATACATATGAAACGAGAGGGTCGATTAACTGACCACTGCAGTAATGACTGCGGCCTCTCAAATTAAGCTACCCTGTGGTTAATTTAATGACTATAAAATTAACCGTAGTGTGAATATTAATAGTTTGCAATACTTTTATTAAAAAGTCGCGACAGAATTACCTAATGGTGTTTACTGTTTTTCCAGATTGTGATAGAGTCATCTTTTGAGAGACTGCCAGTAACAACACTACACCCTAGGGACGGTTAAGACCACGTTATAGAATGATTATTCTAATGGATGTGGTATTGTATAGCATATGTTCAGCAATCTATATACCGAATAGTGGACCCGACAGATGTCCTGTCCGAACGTTACAGCCTCATCGTAACGCCACGTAAAAATACGTATAATAAAATCAAGAAAATAAATCAATATTGGTCCAACCTTTTAGGAGGCGTTTGATACCATACACACGAACAGGACAATAATATTCTAACTTAATATTATTAATGCGAATGCCAATATGTTTGTTACGGTCTTACGCCTGTACTATTCGACTGATTATCATAAAATTTTGCATACACGTTGTTAGGGTTACAGAAAAGGAAATAAAATACCTTTCATACAGAAAGAAACGAGTGAAGCCGCAGTCACACGCTAGTTTAGGTATATATAAAGCCACCTCGTCACTGGCAGTGCACCTAGTATTATGAGTTCGATGACACGGGATAAAAATTAGTGTGAACCAAAAACAATTGCTCCGAGTAAAAAAATTAAACTAAATTACAGTCTATTTATGTATCTCTACCAAATTATAATATTTGTTTGTAATCTAAAGCAGAGCATTGGAATTGCGATCGAGAGGTCGTAGGCTCGAATCCCACCCATCGCACTACTGACGTGAACCTACTCCTAACAATAGCATTCTTTTTTTTAACTTGTGGGAATGCTTTGACCCATACCTCTCTGCAGGGCGACGGATTATTATGTCGGACTCACCGGGGAAAGATGGTGAGCGACATACCGGTAATACCGACTAAACCTACCACGGTGTTCCTCGACATAACCGCGATCGGCGGGGCCGCGCGATTTGCTTTCACATGCAATCGCGATCCCGGCGAGATTTCGCACACAAATAGACCTGCCAAAGGTGCCCGAAAGTGCACCACTAATTTTATCCCTACTGTCCCTCTGAGGGGTGAGCGGGGAGGGACACGCGATACAGAGGCGCGCGTGGGAACACGCACGCCGCCTCTCGGACCTGGTGCTGATCGGGTGGCGGGCAGGCCCACGAAGCTCACCACCCTCAGGTCAAACCTCAAGGTGGCTAGAAACACTAGCATTCTAGCTTAACCGGGTTTAACAAGAAAACTAGTACCTTGTACGTACGCTGTAAATAAAAACCTTTAACGCTGCAAGCTGGTCACATAACCAGCTTTGTAAGAAATATTTCTTCGTTCTCATACATTCGTCGTCTGGATAGAAGATATTTATACTTTTTCAGCATAGTTGATCAACAGTAAAGGGGCCTTGAGATATATTGTAGAAATATTTTACCTCAATTCATATTCCTGCGCGGGTTTTAACTCAGAGTTTCTCGATTGCGAGGAAAAGGTAATGAGATGAAAATGCGGAACTAGGTCCTTTTATAAATGATTGTTCAAGTAAAAATTTTAATGATGCCGATGTCGTATTGTATATAGTTTGTTTATAATATCTTATTTTAAAGTTAGTGACATTAGGTATTTTACAAATATTGTGATAGAAATTATTTAAAGAATTAATAAATACTTTAAATTAATAAAAAGTGGTTTTAATTTAAAGTAAATAGTATTTGAAGCCATTTTCTTATAGGTTGAACCCTTTTTCTGAACCTAGAAAATAATAACAAATGTAAATTATAAAATTCAATAACCAATAATCTAAAATAAATTAATGCTACGGACACAAAAAGTGTTGTGATTACTTTGATTTTCACTGACTATTAATTTCAAACCAAATCATTATTATTTATATATTTAAATAAGTTTATAATTAAATAGAATTATAATATGTATATGATATTATTTTATCGGTGATAAATACAACAAACATCATATATTCTAAAACTGGCAATATTTGCTAATAATCAGGATGTTTGTATTTATTATTAAATTAAAACTATTTTCGCAAGTTGTACGAGGAAATCAAAATTTTCCAGACATTTGAAATATTACAAGTATTTTTAAAAATTTTTTTTTGTCTGCCCTTGCCCAATATCTTTCTAAATTGATGAAAATTATATTATAGTAAGTGCGCTACCTCTTTAAATAAGCAAAGAGGGTATTGTATAGAACACACCATTATAAAAAAAAAAAATTATGCTCCTTATTAATAAGTATCTTCCTTCCATAGCCTTTATTATTCCCTAGTCACGTGGGGTCGGCTTTTCTAGTCTAACCGGCATTGACTGGATATCAGTTTTTATACGGAGCGACCGCCACCTGACCTCCGCAACCCGAAGGCTAACGATACGCTAAGGCTAGACCAGTGTCAGGATATTATAGGGCACTGACTTCCCAATAACGACTGCCATAGATGTTCATGGCAGCCGGGACCGACGGCTTAATATGCTCTCCAAGGCACGGAGCAGGCGATAATTGTCAATCAACACGCACATAATTTCGAAAAGTCATATAACTTCCGAAAGTCAGAGGTGCGCGACGTGGGTTCGAACTCGAGACTCTCTGCATTGCAGTCTGTTGGTCTCCCCGCTGAGCTATCGCTGCTTTTGCTCGTTACTAATAAGTATAAGTACTAATAATGTACCACCAGCTCTAGATATATCATCGAACGATAACACGAACTTCCTCAGAACTTCGCTTGTACTGACAGAGGTCTGAATTGAACACTGACACAGTAACTACAACTGCTAACTAGAATAGAGTTTAAAACAATAGTTGGTGTGGAAATAGACAATATTGTCTACCTATTATAACTATCGAGTTCTGTTTATACAGCAGTTATATAGCGCGTGTCTGTAAAGTGTGGTCATCTGATCATTAAAATAAGATATTTAAGACGCATCGGGATTAATAGGCGTAGCGTAGTGGGGGCAGCATGGGCGGTCCGCCCCGGGCGGCACTTTAAGGGGGCGGCAAAATTTCACAATAAATAGGTAATAATAATAACTAGTAAATATAAAAAAATAATAATAATATTCGGCATGGGAGCAGTTGCGAGGCGACCATTTAAACCACTATGCAATTTTATCATTAATAACTTTCGATTATAAAAACTAGATATCAATTGTTATTGGTAGATATACAGGATGTCCGGTAATTAATGGATAATCTTGAAATGTCTTATAGTAGAACCGATGGCCGTTCAGAAAAATAAGAAAAATAAAAAAGTAATTAAAAAAGCATAATTAGTGTTTAATAATAAAACAACAAAAAATTATGCAATTCATTCATTTATGGTCGTAGTGTACAAACAAGTTAAATATGGAAATTTAAAAAAATCATATGTCAGGTAGTAGTTAGGATAGATTTTATTTTTATTTTTATCTGAACGGCCAACTGTAATATATTCTACCACATACACACAACACCATCTAGCCCAAACTAAGCAGAGCTTGTGCTATGGGTACTAGACAATGGATAAACATACATATATACATTTTTTTTGTAAATACATACATATTAAACATAGAAACACCCAGACCAAGACAAACATCCATGTTCATGCACACAAATGTTTGACTTGTGCGGGAATGGAACCCGCGACCTCAGGCGTAGCAGTCGGTGACACTAACCACTACGCCATCGAGGATAAGACTATAAGACTATAATCTACTATAAGACATTTCAAGGTTATCCATTAATTACCGGACACCCTGTATATGCTGAAAATGCATTGCAGGTTACATATGTTATTAAACAAGTATTTCACCTTTCACGCTATTTCTGATACCATTGTTGCAGGCTTACATACTTACCAAAAGAAAACAAATAATAGTGTCGGAGCCAGGCATAGATTTAGGACCTTACAACCGCAAGTCTACGTTCATCCTAAGCCACTGAACTATTTAATAGCAGTCACTAAAATATAACCTCTTTTTCGTATATGCTGTATAAGCAATCGTTTTTCCACCAAACAATTTCTCGCTCGACCTATATTTATCCTTCATAATATATATTAATAGTTTCCTGCATAGTTTTGGCGTCGTTTAAATATATACCAGCCAGGTGTTCAAGATTGAAAATATAACAGCTACAGTTTGATATACATCGACGGGTGTCTATAAATATCATACACACAGCTGTGTAAAATTGGTTCAATAGTTCACGAAGTTATCAGCAAAGTCGATCAGTTGTAAATCAATCAAAGTTTTGGTGGTTAGTACGTGAGCATTTTCTTTATGCTAGACAGATATACAGCATGTAACAATAAGATGTGGCCAAAGATTTAAATCATAGATGTGCCGTACTAAGTTATATACAGGTTGTAGGATATAGTATTACCACGGTCATTCCTATTTAAAATTGTATAATGTCGTTGTCTATCTAACGTGTGAGCTCACACTTCTTAGTGTAGACAGTATTCCGTGCGATTCTTTAATCGTCCACATTTTTTTATGATGATTTAAATGTTTGGGTGTGGTCACATTTTAAGGACGTTAAATTGACCCTATAACTAAGGTAACATACCAAAATTTTATTTAAGTTCATTATTTATGATCTGATAGAATTAATTTCTTATCAGGTGGTTGAATGATTGAAATTGTCCGAAAAAGTCCAAGTAAAATATGAATGCCCGATATTGACATACAACCATAGTAATTGGAAGTAAAGCGTTTGAATAAACATCCAAAAAATAATTTTTATAGCATTACTCAATTTATCATTAGCTTGGACCTAAAATATAATCAAACATTAATAGTATGTACATGTATACAACCTACTTACATTTATATTCAAGTATAGTTAGTAATAGTGACGAAGTAATAAGAGAATTTTAATAGAGTATATAGACTATGATTTGAGTGGCATAAAGTGCTCAGTATATAGTGTCTTATCTATGATAAAGTGAGTTTGCAGCGACCGATCGCTTGCTTCCAAATTCGATTTTGGGATCGAGTTAAGTATGTGTCCTCAAATGGCGGGTGGCTTATTAAGTGGAACTAACACAGCTGCCGAAATTTTAGTTAGGATAAACAAAATGGAAGCGTAAGCTTTTGCAATTTATCTAGAAGAGAGTACTTAGATAATATATAAGTATTATTAATTTTATTATCTGAATACTTCGATGGTGCAGCTGGATCGTATGCGACTGCTGTGCATGAAGTATCGGGTCCAATTATTAAGTTAGCAGCATTATCAAAATATTCTACAAAGAATCTCTTAGTAGCAGCGAAAGTCTGGAGCTGTGCCCGGCTGTGGGCTCGCCCTTTAACCTAAGATGTCAAGTGTGGGTGTAAATCACCACAAATCGACATAGGTTTTCTTTTTTATTTTGATCGTCAATATGACCATACTCTGCCTGATGGTAAGCAGTCGCGTGGTCTAAGAGCAGTGGCCTCCGCATCATCCTCATAGCAGCCGAGGCGATGTTAAGGTCTCTACTTTGACGGCCTAAGAAGGTGCTTTTTCACGCCCCGTTTAAAGGACCCAGGATTGAAGGAAGAAGAAAAAAAGGAGCTCCCAATAACATTATACCCGATCCGGATATCAAACCTGACACTGCATGCATAGCAGTCGCATTTACTAGCACAGCCACCGAGACAAATATGATGAAAAAGAGATTTAAAAAAATGCCCCCGTTAATCATCTACTTCCCAAATAACTCAGCTGACTAATCCAAACATTTTAGCCGCTAAAATATTACATACCTCAGTTTCAATCTAGCCATCCAATTTCCTAGCGCAGGGTCATACGTCACGCCGTCACTGGGCCGATATCAAACGGAATGACGGATCCGGGTCACCGTGGAGTGTTCCAGTGGCTGGTACGATTTTACCGCCATTACGAATATCGTATCGTGTGTTACGAAAGCTTTGAATGGTCGAATGTTTTGGTCAGATATCAGTGGTTATTGAATTTATGAGAAGCCAGCTGCGGTGTACTGTTTAGATAGTGCACCTACAGTATAGGAAGCAGTGAGTAGGTCGTCACCTTATCACGGCTACCGCGAAGTTGCTAACGGTCACTTTGTGTAAGGATCACTCGTGTGTTTCCGTGTCTTCCAAAAAGATGTAGGGACAAACATTTTGATCTCTGCTACAGCATATATTCCTGCGGTGAGTAAAGTTTCCAGAACCCTTCATCTGGAAACTCTACTCACCGCTGGAATATAACCAAACGTTGTTTAGTTACGGTCTGCTGCAGTGAAGGAAAAGAGAGTTATTTCCTCAGCAGAACTGCTCTAGAAGGAGCGGAAGTCGAGTTGTAGGATCAAGCTTTAAAATTGGTGCTTGTTTTTTTTACAATAATATTTGGAAAGCAAGGAATCCATGACGGATCAGATTGTCCTCCGGATCATTTGGAAAATATTAGACGCTACTTTCTATGTATAGAAGAACTCGCTTTTCTAATCGTAGAGAGCAACGTTATATACTATAATGTTGCTCTCTACGATTAGAATCTATTCTATATATGTATATCTATACATATATATTATAATCTACCACTAGCAAAATATTCTTTTAGGCCTCGCCTCGGCGCGAGGTATCATCTGTACGGTTTTGAAAGTCAGGTCCTGTTATTGCCGTTATTAAAATACTTCAACAATGCGACGCCCTCTAAAATCTTATCAACTGATTTCAATAGAAGTAAGCTGATCTAACTAGCCAACAAACGAATAGTACTTCTATATGAACAACCCGGGTTAGTAACCCAAGTTTAGGTAACCAAAATCGATCGAAGATATTTATTACTCGCCTCAGCGGATATAAACGTTCAAAATATTTGTTTCGAGACTTGGTACTGTTTTTACAGCACTTGTCTGTGAGCTATATCTAATAGACATTCAGTTTTATTTCTTGCGCCTATAAAAACTTATTGAACACCGCGTTCATGGTTACGGCTGTTTTCGGCAAGTTTAACGTGTAAAAGTTACGAGTTGAAGGCTTTGAGAAATACCTATTTCTATAAAAGCTAGTAGTGATGTCGATGAAACATTCCAATTATCGAAGTGATTCGAATTTTATAGAATAATAGTAATCGATATTTGATCGATTTGATTGTTGATTGAATATAATCGATCAACGATGAATGTGTGAATGAATTAAATATCGATAAGAATAGTCTGAAACCGATTAAAATCCTCGTGCAAGATGCTAAAAAAGGTCCGTCAATTGTTCGACACAGACACACTGACAAGCCAGCAGTTCAGATGAGCAAGAAGATAAAGTGACGTTTAAGAAAAAGGAACATAGCAAAAAAATATCGTGATTCGAACGTTATTTGCATGACAATGTAGGAATTGAATAGCAAATACGGTATCATACAAATTTCAAATAATTCCAAGTTTATTAAAATTTTTTTTTAGGATACACCGTTTTATGCTTTTTGATATAGCAGTGAATCGCCAGGGCACTGAAACCATTGTTTTAATAGACCGGCAGGTCAATTTAAGCCATTTACGATTAAACTTCAAAATTATAGCGATATTTCAAGGTTAACGTTTCTTCCAAAAAAATCTCATATGTTTATGACTATATGTGAACCATTGTACTTTACGCTTTGAACACTTATGTAAATAACTTTAGTTTATGGTTTCTGTCCATGATGTAGTTTTCTTTCATTCCCAAAATAGCTAGCTCATTAATTCCCGCCGTTTTGCATACTTGTGGGTAGATAGAGATATTGTTTGTGTGGAACGAGTTTCGGCTCATTGTTGCCGCCTACGGGTTTACGGTAATGACGTAGGCACGTAGTGGGCGGTTTTTTATAACATTCCTGAGCTAAATTCTTGGATACAACGGTTGAATGAAATAGTAATATTGTAGTTGTATGATTGTAAAACATGTTCATTCGAAATTAATTGTTTAATAGTCTATACAATAGAATAGCTTTCTATGTTATTTTATACAATAGAAGATAGCTTTAAAAGAAATATTTTAACGGTAATAGCTTCAAAATTGGTTGCATAATGGAGGAGTAATTAATATTTTAAATTTCGGTATGCGAAAAAGTAGGGGTTGAATGGGGATATATCGCCTTTTCCTCCCATGCCTGCATTTAAATGGTGGTTACGTCACACAATAGTACAGTGCGTTCTTTTTTTATATTTTAACTTTATTTGACAATTAGGTGTTCTCATTTTTTTAATGCAATAATGGAGATTGATGGCATTTAAAAAACATATCAATATTTTTCATCAAAATAATATAATCACTGAAACTACAATCGCAACATTTTTAAGGTTAACAATTGATCAAAGGCTTAATTGGAAAACACATATTAATAACCTAACTAAAAAGATCAGTAGCTCTGCGTATGCACTTCATAAGCTGTCTTTTATTCTCAACGTTGAATCACTCTTAACGGCATACCATGGACTGATAGCTTCAGTATTGAGATATGGCATCATATTTTGGGCTAACTCGCCTGACTTTGAACAGGCCTATATGGCGCAGAAAAGATGTCTCAGATCTATGTTTAAACTTTATACAACAGACAGCTGTAAACCTTATTTCTCACAGTATAAAATTTTAACACTTCCGTCAATATATATTTTAGAACTCGCAATATTTGTGAGAAACAACCCTCAGCTATTTCCAAGACTAGCAGATACTGTAGTTAGGAATCGCCGAGATAACACTAAGTTAAGGATGTACCCGGCTAAAACATCACTTATGAGAAAAGTTTTCTCTGCATGGGACCTACTATTTATAATAAAATACCAAATAATTTAAAAAGTTTAGACTTAACTTGTTTTAAGAAAAAGCTTAGTGATTTATTAGCTTTTAAGTGTTATTATAATTTAAAAGATTTTCTAACTGACTCATTCTAAACATTTTGAAATATAATATTACGTACGTTTTTTTTTAACAATACTTGACTTTAATTATTTGTGCTTAATGATATTTATTTTAATTTTGATTATATTTTAATTTTATTTTGATTTTAATTTGAACTTTACTGTCTATATACGATTTTACAATTTATATTTAATTAATTACCATCATTTGAATAGTATTCTAAATTTAATTATTACTGTATTATTCTATGTACCTACTACACTCATTTGTACACCTATACAGGTAGAACATGCTGGACTTTCAAATTGTATAACATCAATGCTGCAATGTATCACACATGTTTAATGCAAATAAATATTTTCATTTCATTTCATTTCAAAATATCCGTGGCATTATTACATTACTTTGGTAACGATTTGTTATAGCTGCACAATCGACCGGTGGACCGCATAACTTGTTAATCAAAGGTACTACTACCATCAAATTAAGTTTCGAATATTCGATTGTTATTCGAATTCAATCATAGGTACAACCATCAAATTAAGTTTGGAATATTCGATTGTTATTCGAATTAAAATTAGTGGCAACGAATTGATTAATATCAGGCAACGGTATCATAAAATTATCGAATACTTCAATTTCATTTTTCGTAGCAATTGTACCTCGCTAATGTAAGTTCTATTTGCATAGAACCTTGTTTGCGCTAACCAGGAGAGTAGCTGAAAGTTTCCACTCGACGATCGATTTCAAGAACTCTATTGGTACCCGGCTAAGTGCATACTACTTATCCACAGTTTGAGTTTCGTCTCAAAAGTTTCCGTCTCAATCCGCGGATCGGAATAAAGTTGGAACTAGGTTCAAAAATAAATACGATTTAGTTCCACTCAACGATTCTGTACTATAAACCGAAGAACGCGAAGCTTTTAATAGGTACAGGAATCATACAGCTTGCTAAAGAAAAGTTTGTCATATTTGAACGTCTTATTCAACAAATATTATGAATGTGAAAGTTTCTGAAGATGTTTCGATATTTGTTATTCAATCAAACTTAAAGCGTAGAACAGATTTGGGTGAAACTTGGCATTTAGATAGACTTGTACGTGTAACGATTTTGAGTAAAGTTAGCTTGATTTGTATAGTGATACTACGTGCTATATTTACTCTTATGTAGAAATAGTCGTGGATTTTTCTAAGTAAAGTAAAAATAGTCTGGCACTTCTGGATCCAATTATATTTATGCCGAAAATCAAGTCGGTTCATTGTAATATTCCTGCGTAGCCGAACCGACAAATCAATGAATCCACTTGATAATATGATATTAGTAACAACAGTTAGCCTATTGGGAATCCGTTGAACTGCCACACAGAGGTCTCGGGGTCGATCCCAAAGCGCGCATTTCTGATTTTTCGAAGTTATGTGCATATTTTAAATAGTTAATTATCGCTTGCTTTAACGCTGAATGAAAACATCGTAAGGAAACCTGCATGTATAAGAATTCTAATGTTCTCAAAGAAATGTGAAGTCTGCTACCTCACACTGGGCCAGCGTGGCGGACTATGGCCTAAGAAGAGGCCCGTGCCCAGCAGCGGGACAGTTTAATACAGGGCTGATATTATTATTATAGTACTTACCGAACCCACGTCGCGCTCCACTGAATTTCAGAAGCTATATGACTTTTAGAAATTATGTGCGTATTGATTGACAATTATCGCCTGCTTCATGCCTCGGAGAGCACGTTAAACCATCGGTCCCAGCTGCCATGAACATCTATGGCAGTCGTTATCGGGAAATCAGTGCCCTATAATATCCTGACACTGGTCTAGCCTTAGGATATCGTTAGCCTTCGGATTGCGGAGGTCAGGTGGCAAAACTGATATCCAGTTAAACCCGGTTAGATCAGAAAAGCCGAACCCAAGTGACTTGGGAATAATAAAGGGTAGGGAGAAGAAGAAGATTATAGTACTTAAATACGTACGTCGTTTTGTATCGTCAGTGGGCAGGTAGCATGTTCCGTGCTTTATGAGTCAGCCGAATCAAGTAACTGATATTTGACTAACGATACGAAATCTAAGTATACGCACGCTTCTCTGTCTTAAATGTCTTTACCTCTTGTATTGAACCGACGCGGTATACAGACTCTGTGCAACAAAAATATGGAGCTACTGACAATTTTTTGCAGAAGACGAAATAAAGCTTTGTAAATAATTTCAGTGATGTCACCTGTAGACCGCGGTACTGATGCTTCTGGTGCTTCAGCAGCCCTTACTTGTCTGAACACTAATGTGGCTATTGATGACTGTGCCCCAAATCCCGGCGCCGTGAGTACACTACGTTAACAGACGTTGTCCTAAGGTTGAGAAGAGAGGTTCACAGCGCTGCATTATATTATAAATAGATTTTGTCTGCGGCTTCGCTCGTGGAATTGTAGGCGATGTTAATTTTCTGACCTTCTTTTTCTGGATGAAAGGTATCCCATATCTTTTTCTGTACCCCTGACAAGGTGTATGCGAAACTTCATAATGACAAGTCAAGTAGCAAAGGTGTTAAACGCAATGATAGTATTAGTTAAAAAGTTAGTATTACAGAAACATCGATATGTGTTCTGTTATAAAACTAATTATTTCAGTAAGTATCACTTTCGGCCTCAGCATGGCAACTACATACATGGCGCTCAGTAATTATATCGATCGTTTAATACAATATTTAATAACTCAGCCGGAAATAACACCATGGCCACTTTATTGGAACACCTGACGCTTTAGTCATATTATTTAATCATGTTGTGTTTTTACTGTATGTTATCGTTTTGGTCTTCTTTAACATGTAATGGGAAGGTTTGTTTACAAAGTAGAGCGAAATAGATGATATTAAAAAATAAATGAATAGTAGAGAATGATAGAGACTGGCATTATAATTCGGGAGTAGGTTACCTTACCACAACGCTTTTAGGCTGCGGTCTTCAGTAGGATGAATGTATTTCTCCGAACAGGCTGAGCCAGTTCCAGTGAAATCCTAGTTTATGCGAAGATGCCGCTTAAAACTATCTATTCATCCATCTATAATATTGTAAACAAGGCTTTATCTGGACATTGGAGATATGTTGTATAAACTAATTAGGATCGACTATTTGGACGCTGGATACAAAACAATGATTTACATATATCTGTCAGTCCATCTGTCTGTTTCTCAATTATCACGAAAACCACAAGAAAGATTTGGTAGTACACACACAATTTTTAATCGCCACAACAATGGCGATTAAAAATTGTTGACAATATTCAAAAGCAAAGGTAAAATTTCATAAATTTTCTTAATATTTATTAATCACATAATATATACACAAATAATTGTTATTTAAATATATTTTAAATAGCAAACTTACAAATAAAATCATATTAAAATAATTTGTAACAGAAGAGCCATCTTAAAGGCAACATCTTTGGACTATAATCTTTAATATTCTGCTACACCTTTCTGAACATCAAATTGTCACCTGTCACACAATGCTAAAATGACATCTGAATTATAAATATAGTATAATGAGTGAGCTCACTCTTTTAGCTTGGACACTTTCGTTCGATCTAAGCACGATGACATCAATGTTTTAAATCATTGTTATTTATATAATTTCTACTTCATGAAATTTATCAAAGGCGTTATATAAACGACTTTATACCTATGTCTTTATAGATGTAATCTCTGTCTCGTCAAATGATTTATTGTTTGATCAAAGATTTTATGACGCGCTAAACCGATTCGAGAACTCAAATTATTTTAGGTGAGACGAACTTTGCTGAATTGTATTGACCTTCATTTTACTTGCCTTATTGGGCCGGGGTATAATTTTTTACATTTATTCATTGCATTTACAGCTTGAGTTCCATAAAGTCTACACCACGGTAAACTAATTTCGATTAGTAGTACCGCAGATTTTGTGCATAGCAAGATTCAAGAACGACCGACCTATACCTATTCCATGTGACAACTTTTTTTTTCTTTTTCTTTTTAAAAAAGACAACTCCCGCATTAGGACTAAATCCTGTGTCGCGGGGGACTTTACAAACATACAACTAACGGACACAATGAACACCCACCACAACTAAAGCAAATGCGATCAAATCTTTATTAAAAACATTCCTACTACGCACCTACATTACTAAACAAAAAAAAATGGAACACATGTGTTCACAGCAACGATAAATTTCGGTACATAACTAATGATGCTATCGGCCACTGTGTTAGTACCAATCGTTAATGTGAAATTTATGATACATATCATTAATTCCTCATCAATCAACGATCAGCCCGTTTGATGTTATTTAAGAAACTATTGACGTGATCGATTCGGTAGTTAATTTCTACTACTGGCAGCTACACAGTTAGCGTTACCGTTATTTAAAGATACTTTATTGTATCTACCGGCTTTTGTTTTAGCGTTATTTTTAGTGTATATTTTAGTATATTAGATAGTCTATTAGAATGACATTCCAATTATGCTATTTTAACAATGCTTATGTTTTATTGAATTTTATATGTACTAATATTATAAAGAGGAAAGATAAGATTTTTTGTTTGTTTGTTTGAAATGATTTAACTCAAAAACTACTCAATCGATTTTAAGGTGAACAACCTGTGTATAGTCACTACTTGCAGCAAAAGTGTTGAGAGTGTAATAATTTATAAAATTATCTTTTCTTTGTTTTCTCTTACTATCGACTATGATTATACGGCGGTATGCTTGCTGACGCTTAAACTGTAATAGAAGGCCAACTGAAGCAATAGCCGTATCAAGACTTAGTAAGATAGTTAATCGTACCAGGCATTAATAAGGCTATTTCTTCGTCAATGTCTAAAATTTACTTTGAAAAAGGCTTTTGAAACAGATTTTAAGACTTCAGTACTTGTAGCCGTCACTAAAAATATTGTTATAATAATAACGGTTTTTTTATAAACTGTCTCATTGCTGGCTACGTAATTTTTCTCATATAAGAATTGTTAGGCTATAGGCCAATACGCTGAACCAGTGGGGATTAGCACCATTCATCATATCTCTGACATCATTATAGAGAACTCTCAGACATGCAAGGTTTCTCACGACGTTTGCCTTCACCGTTCTAGCGAGCGATCATTGAATAATACGGACATCATTTCGAAAAGTCAGAGGCGGTACCAGAAAATCGATCTCTCAACAAGTCTATCTATAGATAGACTAGATAGAGTATACTCTATGACCTACTTTTCTTCTTTTTTCCTTTTAACGAAAACGACAACTCCCGCACTCGGAATAATTTTTGTGTCGCGGGGGACTATACAAACATTCAAACAACGGACACACAGAACATCCAGACTCGGAACAGCCATTTATGTTTTTTTTGTCCCGTGTGGGATTCGAACCTACAACACTCGACATAGAGGCAGTAGCGAGACGACCACTGAAACAACCGTGCAACAACTTTAACCATACAACATTAAAAGATTGACATAATGTATGTAATGTTTTGTAAGTCTATAATGCCTAGATAAGTATACTCGTAGTGTGAGCTGTGATCATTCTGGCGCGACGTCATTGCGTCGTCATTGAGATGAGCCGCCCTTTACAGATTATGTGCTGGTTCATTTCACATTTTTACTTTGTCGACGTATAGAACAGATGAGCTCGATGGCGGTATCACTCATAAAATTGATGCTAAACGAATATTAATTACAGCAACTGCGTTTCGATATAGCTTTACACACAGCGGTACCTTGAAGAACTTAAAAAGCCCGGCTTGCCTTATAAAAATCATCGATGCTGTTTAATATATTTGAATGTTTTGACGACACTATGTATAAAATGCATAGCTCCAAACATCGTTCTGCGGATGAGAATATCTTAACAGAAGATCCCTAATAATACTTTATATCATCTGGCCTGGAAATCGAAACTAAGACTAAGAGGTCTAAGAGAGTGAACGTGATACGCGCTTTACTGCTAAAATTCTAATATAAAAACAAATTATAATAAAATTCGATAAATTAGTTTAATTTAAACTAAAATGTATTACTGTAAATATGATTAATACTACAGGTATTAATCATAGTAACTAAATGGCCTGTAGATCTAAAATTAGTTGTCCTGTTCTACATTCGATTGTCTGGATAATTTGCTGTTTGCGCTAAATATTATGATATTATTGCCTGCGGCACTTTGTTGCACGGCACTGCAAATTTTACTTCAAAATACTTTGTACATATATATACAAGATTTAACCCGCAGCTTCGCTCGCGATAGTGAAGATTTTGTCAATGAATTCCTACCCCACGGAAAAAGTACTTTTTTGTCTAGATGTGAAAAGTAATATATCGAGACATTATTAGATAATTATTATTTTTAAACAATACATTTAATAACAAAACCCAAACGAAAACAATTATTTCTAATATAATACAAAATTTTGTAAATAACACAAGAATATATAGTGTCACGTATGTTTCTCGGAAGGGTAATGACGATTGAATATTCGAATTAGTTTTGGTAACACATTGGTATGTCGTTGGTTAACCAACAATTTATTAATGTCAAACAACCGCATAAATTTGTCAAGAGAGATATAATTGGTTACTATTGAAATACAATGTTACAATGCTTTAAAAGCCGACAACTAACTCCAGGGTCCGAGTGTTATAATATGAGCCCTGTATATAAATTATCCCACTGCTGGGCAGTGGCCTTTCCTCCGTTCATACTTTATGCGGTTGTTTGACATTGATTGTTGTGTTATGTGTTGTGTTTTGTTGCGGTAAATTGTTGGTTAGCCAACAATATACCAATGTGTTATCAAGACTACCCAATACTACCCTCCTCGTGGAGGGTTAGTCCATCAAGCTGGCCCTGTGCGAGTTGGTCGTCGTTTACATATCTTCGTGAATATTCGTCTCCCACTAGGCCAACATTAACCAAGCGTTGCGCAGCGTTGGCCAAGAGATTAAAAGGGAAAATATGAACTTTTCATCTTTTGCTGACGAAAGCGAAAACGTACATATAGCTTATTATCATAATGACTAATACAATATTGTTACGTCACTATCACCCATTGCGTAAATGAAATTGAAATCGAACGATAAATATTAAAGCCAGTGAGAGTAAAATAAACAAAGAATTCGATAAGTTAATTGCACACCAGTACATTGTGCCAACTGCATATTTTATGATTAAAAAGAAGATTACAAATTATGAGCTAAAGTAATCTTTCAATCATAAATATTTTTGTCTACTCTATAAAACCGGTGCTTGCCGCATACGTTGCCAAATTACTTTTAAGCATTGTGCAGACGACGGACAGCGACGGACGGGCAAACTGACCGGCCTGTTTGAGTATATGGAACAACGCACACGAAGAATAAAGACAAAAAACCATGTGGTGCCTGGAAGAGTACGATAAACGCCGGTCGACAAATCTGACTGCTCGGACACCTGCGGGCAGACGCGGATGACAACGGATACTCAGGCTTTGGTGTTGGATAAACAGATCATCGTTTGCGAAACGATTTATACATATAAACGATTTCACGTATTTTCGAATTGTTTTCTCAATTGTTTTTATCTAAATATAACAAACTATAAATACATTTATTTTAGAGTATTTCTGTTCACTAGAGGCAGATGGCCGAAATTTTAGTTGAACTAATAATTAATATTGAAATTATAATTGGTTTTGTATGAGAATTAATTACTTTGATAATTATTTGTTTCACTAAAATATAAACTTGATCAAAATTTCAAATGTGAAAATAATTGCTCGAGACATTGTAGTGCGGTGTAATTAATCGATCTTTAGTTTTAGGATTTGATAGCATTAATTATTATCCCTTTACCAGAGTACATAGATATAAGATAAATAGGCAGTCTTTTGATAACCCGGAGAGTACGTAATGCCGTTGGTCCCGGCTGTCATGAACATCCAGGCCAATCTCATGTCAATATGATTATTGGAAGTGCGTTCGTTCCATGGTGTAATTTATTATATATTTTTACTATAAAAAAATAAATTATTAATTATATACATAATATAAACAATTCTTTAAAACTAACTTATACCTAAAATATTATGAAACAGAGATATAAAAAAGAAAACTAAAACCCTCTAATAGGCGTCATAGAATTCCTCCGCATCACAGTCACCTGGTAGTGTGCCCAGAAGACTGGCAGCATTGCCACGTTGAATGGCAATGCTTATCCTTTCCGCGAAATAAAGGCCAGCCCTCTGGTCACGGGAAGCGTCGATTAACCTTTTCGCTATGTCTCTATAAAGAGCACGAGCACTGGGACCCCATGACCCTAGCGTTTCGACCCCAAACGGCTCAAAAACATAATCCCCTGCCAGGTTTTTGTATTTGCGCCGCTTGAGAGTCTCCGCGGATGCAGCAGCAGCACCAGCACAACCCGCCGTACTGGGAAGATGTGATGGCGCAAGGGTGTCTACACACGTTGCGTCCCACACCAAGGGCCTACCCATCTTCCAAGGCATCAATGACATACCGTCCGGTCTCTTTCCATCGTCACGCGCCAAACCATTAGGTTCAAGATGAGCTGGCACGCCGGCGGTGACAAGAGCACGACGGATAATGTCATTAAGGTTGGCGTGCCGCGAAAAACGACCGGCACTCCTGCTACATGATAGGCCATGGTGGCCAAGGCCATCGACGGCTTCACCACAGTGACATCGATGCGGAGAAACACATGGAGCACCTAAACGAAGGCAAGAAGCGATGCGGAACGTTGTGTCATCCAACATAGTGCCTATGTTGGACGATGGGAGTGCTTGAAGCCAAAGACCCGATTCCCATTCCCCCACAGCCAATAAACGGGCACGCTCAGCAACATTAGGAGAAGTGTGCATGAGATGTTCTCTCACCATGTTGCAGAGCGGCCCGTCCCACCGACTCTGAGAGAATAGATCGGATGGCAAATCAGAGCTTGGACAGATCATTTTCCAAGCGTTCACTGCATCGGACTTGCACGACACTTCCGAATTAACCAGTGTGGGAGCTAAAATTTTCCTGGTCAATTCTTCAGTGCAGTGGACCGAAGACAGGAATGCCGGTAAACTGACATCACTAATTTTGCGAACGCCGAGGCCACCCAAGCGAACTGGTAGGGTTGCCTGGAGCCACACTCGGTCGTTCATGGCCAAATTTAAAATTTTGCTAAGTGTATGCCGAATAGTATTGTCAATTTTATCCAAAAGTATTAAATGCTTCCAAAATTGAGAGGATCGGAGGGCATGTGTGAATTTAGGAACGAAGAGGCAATAACGAATGATTGTATAAGCCGAATGAATATTAATTTTGAGTAGTCGGTCTGAAATTTCACAAAAATTTTGGATCTTCTCATCTATGAAAGACTCGAATCCCTCCTCCAATACGGGAGACCCGAGAAGGCGAAAAGAAACTTTTTCAATAATTTTTATGTTTGAAGCCAAAGAATTGAATTTTGATAAAGCCAAAGATTTATCAACTTTATCGTTAATAAAAATTTCACATTTATTGGAATTTAGTTCTAAACCAATTGAATTAAATTTATTTTTTAAAAGTTTCAAGTCTTGTAAAACCGTTTCCATGTCGCCTCCTAGGGTCCCATCATCCAGGTACCAGATGTTAAATTTAGAATTTAATTTTCAATAATTGGGTGAATGGCTAAACTAAAAATGACTGGTCCAAGAGGGTCACCTTGTTGACACCCAACTGCAGATTCTAAATGGTTGTCTTTATAAATTAATTTAGATGGGTGTCTATAACACTGCCACAAAAAATTGAAAATTTTGGGTGTTTCTAATTTAGCTTGCGTCAGCAAGGTGTCCCTATTCACAGAATTGAAGGCGTTCTTCAAGTCAACCTTTAAGATGACCTCACCTTCGCCACAGCCAAGGTACGTGGAGAGAGCGTGGATGGCAGCCTCACAGCCCCCCTTCGAACCAAAACCAAGCTGGACTGGTTGAAATTTCTCTGCGAGGGGGGTACTGTAGTATTTGCAACATAGCTTGGCTGCCAAACGACGATATGTACACCCCACGGCAATGGGACGAATGCCACCATCTTTCTTACGTAGGGCGCATAAATTTGCCCCGTACAAAATATCGATGATGTCATCCACCACACCGCCGGAGAGCATTAAGTTGATTAAAGCCGTCAGCTCCTTCAAAAGTGCATCACCAGCTTCCCCGGCGCTGTAACACAAAAGATCTTTTAAATGTTGCGGTGCCAAGCCGTCGAGGCCACCAGCAGATCCACTTCGAAAGGAGCAAACGGCTGTAAATACGTCCTTGGCTGTCACCTTGAGACAATCCATGTCAGCATCAGGTGCGTCTGGGAAGGAGAGACCATCAGTGGGCGCTGGATGCTTGCTCTGCAGACCCGCAAGTGTTTCTGCAGAGTAAGGCGCCACCACATCGCTACTGAACAATAACCTAGATGCACCTCTAATGTCACCTTCCCTTAATTTGGATTCTACATATTGGTACAATGATTTGCTATTGTAGGAGGTGGTGTCTTTTGGTTCTAAATAGTTATAACTAAAACTGCAATTATCTTTAATTTGTGCTGTTAATGATTTTTGTGTATTCTCAACTTTTTTAACATGTAGAATCCTATAAGGAAAGGTAAGTAATTGTTCCCAAGCTGTTTTAGAGTTCTCTCGAACGACAAGACCTATGCAGTGAGCCAATTTTTGAGCCACTGAAGGTCTCGCACCTCGAGGAACTCTTTTTAAAATCGGAATGGAATTTTTCATGCGTCCTAAATATTGCCAAAAGGGAATTTGGGGTGTTAAAGGTAAGGGATTACTTAGTAATATTGTGCTGGGACTAGAGGGTACATTTTGGTTTTTATGAACTTTACCAAAATGCACTCTCAAGCCCCGCTCACCTTTAAAAAAACGAGCCTGCGAACAATTAGGGCAACGTACCAGATTTGTTAGGGATGTGGCAGGTTGACCGGCACTCACTTCCACATCACTTTTGTTGCCTAAGTTTTGCAACATAACCAAACAAAGTTTTAACTTACGCTAAATATTTACAATGATTTTATATGAAATAATAAAATAAACTTATTAAAAATTTGTATGACGTTTGTCACTATGACTGTTGCTTTGTTTGTCGACGTCTACGGCTGCCGTCTGCATGGCGACGGGGCGTCGCCAAGGTGCCGGCGTCGCGTCCCGTCAAAGCTTAAAGCCTCCGCCACCTCCTCACTGAGCACCTCACAGCCAATAGCGAAGTGTTTCGTTTGAAACGCGGCAAATAGCGCCGATTGTTGTATTTAAAATTTTAAAATTTTTATTTTATTCTTATGGCTGCTATAAAAATTGGACAGCACCTGTATAATTGTATTAAATATATGCAAAATTTATAGAGATCTATAGAGCAGAAAAAATCACACCTTGTTTGACAACGTCAAATTTTTTTTTTTTTTTGATGATGTTATGATTATTTAATTAAGTTTGGTTAGATAGAAGTTAGAGATGTTCGCCTTGGGATCGAATTCGAGACCTCTGTTTGACAATCCAACGGTCTTCACTCTCTATTGCTTGATACTATGCTGTTATGACATGATCCTATATCAGAAGTATAGTAAACATCGGGATTGAAATTACATGCGTATCACTATCTTGATTTCCTTAGAAAATTGAATCTTCCAACAAATTCTTGATTTTCTCGATCCAATTTTGCGCGTTAGTGGGGCGAGTAAAGATTCAATATCTTTCTAAGCCATATTTAATCACAATGATATAATAATAATAATATTCTACACATACACACAACACTATCTAGCCCAAACTAAGCAGAGCTTGTACTATGGGTACTAGACAATGGATAAACATATATATACCTTTTTTTTGTAAATACATACATATTATACATAGAAACACCCAGACCAAGACAAACATCCATGTTCATGCACACAAATGTTTGACTTGTGCGGGAATCGAACCCGTGGCAGTCGGTTACACTAACTACTACGCCATCGAGTCGTCAACGAGATATAACGTTTCAATCTCGTTACTAAGAGTACATACATAGCTCAGTTCTCTAAACCCTAACACCCACATTTCGTAAGCTACGATTTAAGCTACCAGGTAATAGACGCAAGTGTCTTACCGTCTACCAGGCAATGCGCCAGCCGAACTGACCATGACAATTTCTTAGAGTTTCGGTTCGGCATTGTATTAGGTGGCGTTCAAATTTGTAACCTGTGGGTTTACGTTTCAACTATTAAGCTGCCTTAAGTGTCGTATCAAGAGAAAGAAATTTGGAAGTGAGAGTCATGTAATTCATTTAACATAAAAAAAAACTCATACTCTCTGCCTCGTTGCGTAATATGATTATTACGTATATTGTGGATTAGGAGGTCTCTTCTTTATTTATTAGGTTGTTTGCACTGATATTAGGATTTTCTGTAATTACATTTTAAGGAGTCTGCCCACTACACCGTCTCATACCATGACCGTGCTAGGAACGTATCAGACACGAAAAGCAACACGATACGCCCTGCTATAGGAACTGCTGGTCGGTGACGGAACGGTCTAGTGGGCATAGTCTTATACATTTCCTTACAAAGAATATTTTTTTACCTAACACGTTCTTAACACGGTCATGGTATGAGACGGGGCAGTGGACAGACTCCTTTAGTCGCAACACTTATTCTTCCGACTGACAAATTGTTGTTAATCTGAAAATGTGCTTAGCAGATGCCATAAAGACCTAAACTATAGCTTGAGAATGTTAGTGTGATACGCTACTGTCCACCTCTTTGGGGTTATACATGCGTGAATCTATGTAAACAAGTTCTTTTAAAGTGTATTAGGCAGTCAACATCCCAAATTTTATATTTCACGTTACGAGTGTCGTAAAAATGATACGATAAAATCTCGGTATGTCGAGCGACTTTACTTAATACTAGCTGACCCGCGCGACTTCGTCTGCTTCACGTTAGAGAATTTTCTCAGGTATTGCAACATTTTTCACTGATGTTTCGCTCCTATTGGTCGTAGCGGGATGTTATATAGCCTATAGCCTTCCTCGATAAATAGGCTATCCAACACAAAAATAATTTTTCAATACGAACCAGTAGTTCCTGAGATTAGCGCGTTCAATCAAACGAACAAACTCTTCAGCTTTATAATATTAGTATAGGTGGCAAACATATCATAAGTTCACGGGTTAGGCTTGTTTTAATAAATTTCGAATGTATGTTGCTAGTTTGTTTATTTGTATTAGGAGATAATAAAGTTTGCAGGAAACAGATTTTTAAACATTTGATTAATTATTATGTCTTTTATAATTTGTCTGCACGAATGATGGTTTAAGGTGGTGGGTGGTTGGTTAATGCTACTGGGTATGGGTACTTAAACCGTAGACCAACCGGTCTACGGTTTAAGTTGTCACACTTTGCCACGCAAAGATTTGATAACTACCCAGACAAATAAAGAAGTGTGATACATAAATGTTCTAAACTTTTCTTTGTGTCCAGGTACGATAATTAAATTATGACTAAAGAAAAGACCCTTCTTCAGTCATAAATTCATAATTTAATTATCGTACCTGCACCCTCTAGAGTATTTCGTATTTAATGTGAAATAAATTTTGAATCGTAAGTCAGACGGTGAAATGTGGTAATTGCAGATCGAAAGAGATGATGTATCTCCGTAGAACAGAGCAGCCTGTATTTCGGGGAAGTTATTAGTCCTTCGGTGTCAGATATCTTAAGCTAAATGAAAAGTCAGCCTCTTTAAATCCTTAAGTATTATTACGACACCTGAAATTTACAGAAAAGTAGTGCATAGCAGTATTTTGAAATTTTTGATTATAACAAAGCATCTTAACTAGAAAACTACCTATCTACAGAAGACCGCAGCTAAACAACTTTAAATTGTGCTGATACGATGAGTAGGTTATCAGGTTCTTTAAAAAAAACCGCTGTGTCGATAGTAGCGTACTAGCGTGATATTTGTCCCTTACGCAAACAGGATAACATATAAATAAATAAATAAATATTTTACCACATACACACAATACCATCTAGCCCAAACTAAGCAGAGCTTGTACTATGGGTACTAGACAATGGATAAACATACATATATATATATATTTTTGTAAATACATACATATTATATATAGAAACGCCCAGACCAAGACAAATATCCATGTTCATGCACACAAATGTTTGACTTGTGCGGGAATCGAACCCGCAACCTCAGGCGTAGCAGTCGGTTACACTAACCACTACGCCATCGAGGCTCAAGACCTGAATACGCGCCTATAATATGCCAAGTATTAGAATCATCAATCGTATACTACGGTCGGAAAGAAGAAACCAAGCGGGTCACATGTATGTCCACCTTGGTTGTATAAAAATCTGCAATTTCACCGCGAATATGAAGACTATATTGATTCTCCTTTGTATAAAGAGAATATTGAACTGCGAATATTTTAGTTAGGTTTTCTTCACTACAAAAGAGATTAAATATTACAAGAATACTTCGCATAAAACTTTTTCACACAAAGGTTTATGCAAAGCTACCTAGATGCAGTTACCGTGATACAGAAAGCAAATTAACAAGAAAATATGGAATTAAAACTTATTTCTGTTTATCTTGTTGGTTGTTTGCGTGCGATATTGAGGTCCCGAATTCGGATTCTCTGGTCGGCTTTTCTAATAATAAACACGCCAGCAGTGTAGGAACTGGAAATGTGTCTGGTATAGACGCATGTTAAGCGTCATGTTGGATCTAACCACAGCTGATTGACACAACCTATTAAAGACGGAGCAGATCATTTAAATAAATGACCTTACTTAATATTGTCTTCTGTTTACGCGAATGTTATTCATTGAAATTAAACTACTATATACGGATTTTATCGCGTTGTTTATTTATCACTGTGGGACATGGTTCCCGTGACCATGGCTGCTGAAAAGCAACCGAAACGTCGGGGAAAGTGTAAACCTAAATATAAATAGATTTCATAGTTTATTTAATTTTATTAGCTTATAAATTAGTAAAATTCAATAGCAGTAATAGTAGTGTAATAGTTTCAAAATTATGTAATACAGTGATTAATAAACAACGCGATAAAATCCGTATATAGTAGTTTAATTTCAATAAATGAACTTTCTTCTTAATGTAAAAGCAGGCATATATTAAAGTGGCAACGACTAAAGACACAGAAATTTCATAGTTAAAAGTACTTAGCTCTATGAACTTACTTGATAAATAATATAATGCCAGTCGTCTCAATCTGTCTGAAGATCCCCTTCCATGAAGCCAGCATGCAGTACTGCTGTTTTCTCGTCAGCGGTGATCGTTCGTCAGCAGGTGGTGGAGGCTGATTGATGGCATCATGGCTTCTCGCCGAAGCACTCAACTTTGTCAGTTCACAGCCCATGGTTAATAACTTCTGGACTATAAAATCACAAATTTATAATGGGGGCAAATTTTCACAACGTTCCTTTTTTGAATTTGAATATCGAATTTGTTTTGTTTTTAATCTGTCACTTTTTGGAAGATATATTTATTTGAATTTAGTATCCACACATTTTGTTTTTTTTGAGTCACTGTTATAACACTTTAATAATTTCTTTCACTTTTGTTAAATGATGTCACACGACTTCCTATAGCGGATAGCTGTTAGTAAATAATTTAATTTAATTAATTTTTAATGAGCGTAGAAACTAGTACCGGATACCGATACCGGCGCGAGTCTCCGAAAGCGCTGGTGTGAACTCAAATGCAATAAATTGACGGCTGGTCTAAAATTAGAAAAAAATTTACCGCGCGATTAGGCGCCTTTAATACTGCGATTTTGCTGCTGTTGCAATATTTTATATTAAATAATAACAATGGTTTTTCTTTCGCAAATTTAGATAAATAATATGAGAAATCTATGTCTTGCGACAGATAATAAAAATAGTTCATAAACTATTTTTATACAATAACAATTAGTAATATATCATTAAGTAAAATTTTCGAAATTGTAATATATTAGTAACAACTTACGGTCACAAGATTGAAGTAACAGAATAAAAAAATAGCTTCGAATATTATTCTTTGGAGCAAAATGACAATGAAATACTATGAAACGATGACGATCACTATTATAAATCAATTATGAGTTATGACACTAGAACTCATTATGTGACTCATAACGCGTTTAGTATTTTTCCGTTATTCGATTAATAGCTCTAATAAATAGCTCTAATATTTGACTAGTTTAAGGACTATTCTTTTTACAACTGAAGCACAATAACTAAGTACTAGTGATGTGATAGAATTTGTTACTTCTGGAATTAAATTTAGTAACAGTGTTACTGTTAATGTTATTTTTATGATTGAATTTATGATATGTATTAAAACTTTAACGTATGATAAATAAAAGTATGTTTATGTTCAAAAGATGTTTGATACTATTGTATTCTGCCATAACTTTCATAGGGTTTCTGCTACTTAAAAACGGTATGTGTTGTTCAAAACTCAGAATGAGTATTACCTTTCTTTTAAGGCCTGCTAATAATTCGGTACACAAATTCATATTCAATTCTTCGGAAATAGAAAAAACTACTAGTGGATATTGTACGCAATTATACGAAGTAGAAATAGAATATGTACATAATATAATGTAATACTCTACCACATACACACAACACCATCTAGCCCAAACTAAGCAGAGCTTGTACTATGGGTACTAGACAATGGATAAACATACATATATACTTTTTTTGTAAATACATACATATTATACATAGAAACACCCAGACCCAGACAAACATCCATGTTCATGCACACAAATGTTTGACTTATGCGGGAATCGAACCCGCGACCTCAGACGTTGCAGTTGGTTACACTAACCACTACACCATCGAGGCCAACGACATAAGGATATGTACATACAAATCCAACCCCTACATCTCCAAAAAGGTAAACAGTTTTATCAGCCATGGTTTTAGACCGCATGTAGTAGGAACCGGTCCTTCTGCCGTTTACTAGGCGTAGTTCCCGACTCCGTGCTGCTAGTGAGAATTTCTCAATAGAAAAGCCATTAAACCTGAGACATCATGAACAGCAGTCACATGCTGCCCTAGCAAGGCAGAAATATTGAAATTAAACTACTATATACGGATTTTATCGCGTTGTTTATTTAGCACTGTATTACAAAATTTTGAATATATTACACTACTACTACTATTGATTTTATTTTACTAATTTATAAGCTAATACAATTTTTTAAACTATTAAATCTATTTATTTTTGGTTTACACTTTCTCCGACGTTTCGATTGGTTTTTTGAGTCTCCCCGTGACCATGGTTGCTGGAAAGCAACCGAAACGTCGGAGAAAGTGTATAAATAAGAAAAATAAATAGATTTAATAGTTTTAATAATTGTATTAGCTTATAAATTAGTAAAATAAAATCAATAGTAGTAGTAGTGTAATATATTCAAAATTTTGTAATACAGT